>CM007327.1:165057-193428 GCA_000333855.2 Endotrypanum monterogeii
TGTGTGTGTAGTGTGTGTGTGTTAGTTAGTAGTAGTGGAGGAAGGGGGAACGGGGACGGACGTACGTACACGACGAGTACGTATACTACTCAGTATAATATATATATATATATATATATATATATATATATAATTGCAGCGCCAAGAGAAAAGGGGAGGAGGAGGAGGATACACAGGAAAGCTCCGGAAATACAATCTGGAAAAATTGGCGGGCATATTTCCCCTTTTTGTTTTTTTCTTGCACGAAACCGGAAAAAAAAATTTGTACAGAGGTCACTGCACACAAGCAGAGACGCCGCGCAAATGCTGAGCGGGCAGCCAGGCGGTTACATCAGTGACTCTCCTTACAGGCAACGAATCCGCCTTTTTGTTGTTGTTTTATCGAACAAGGGGGGAAGAGGGGAGACTACGCACCCCCACCTTCGCCGAGAAATGGGAACATCCACTGGAAATGAATCGGTATTGTTCAGCAAACATATATCTATACATACATATATATATATATATATACATACATACATATATATATATATACATACATACATATATATATATATACATACATACATATACATATATATTATATTATATACATACATACGTATATATAGATATACATATATATATATATACATACATATATATATATATACATATATATATATTATATTATATATGCAGAGAGAGCAAATCCACACGCTGTGAGGAAGCATCTTCGCCACGAAACACGTGACGCATACCCCTCTCCTCACACACACACACACACGTCGTGTGGGATACAAGCAAAAGCAAAAAGAAAACGTCGGGTGGAAAAGGAGCGGAAAAAGGGGGAAAAATATATGTATATACTTTGAGAAAAGAGGAGAGGGACACACAGACATAATCTGCATGAATGAGGGATCGAAATAAAAACAGCAGCTCTCATCCATGAACTCCTGCTCCACCACGCAGACATCTCTACGAGAGCATATATCTGTGTGGGGTCGTACCCATGGCCACGATGTTCTCTCTCCTCGCCTATCCTCTCAGCCCCTGGCCCTCTTGTTCGTCTACCGAGTCCTCAGAAGTCGTAGCAGCGCCCATTCACCTCCCAGTCCCCGTAGCGCGTCGGGTCCGGCTGTGTGCTGCCAATCACACGCCCAGTTGCTTCGTCTACAACGTTGGTGGGGATGGCACCGGCTTGTTTATGGAAGAGAGCCTCGGCCGATCCCAGCGATGTGGTGAAGCGCTTCACATCATCGTCTGACATGCGCTGTGGCGTGCGACTGGGGTCGCTCTTGCCGAGAAGAGCGAGACGATGTGCAAGATACGTCTTGTCCTGGATGGCTGAGACAAAAGGCCCACCCTCGACCCCGATCAGCAAGGCCCTACAACGATGAAGCATCCCTGTGCACACTAAGGTAAACGCTCACCCGCTGGACGATGGCGACTGTGTAGTGAGGGTCTTGCCACCCCCTTCCTTATGCGCGTTGAAGAAGAATGCTGGTAATGCTTTCCGTTTCTTTGTCTGGGACAGGGAGAGGGGAAGAGCGAGCAGTGATGGAATTGAGAAAGCTGACCTTCCAAACAGGAGTATATATGCCAGTGTGTTTGCGTGTATGTGAGGAGGAGAGTTAGACACAAGAGCAAGGCGTCAATTATTTTTTTTTTTTTAGAAACAGAAATGATATTGGATGGATGCGAGGAATGGAACAAAAATTGAGACCCTTCCCCCCATTCGCACACACACACATATATATATATGTAATGCAGAAGGGAAGAACAAAAATAGGACAGTCATCAACCACAGAAGCATCGTCCCAAAGCACGTATCCTCTAGAGGAGGTAATGTGCTCGTACCTGGGAGTGAGTGAGAGACAGTGACACAGACAGCCGAACAGACGGAGACAAGAAAAAATGCGGAAGGGAGGTCACCTTCCCACATGTCTGTTGAAAGGGAAAGATTTTGATTTTTTTTTCCGTCCGTTGCGTGAGTCCGAAAAAGCAGTATGTGTACGTGTCTGTGTGTGTGGTCATATGGGTGCGTAGACATGTACGTGCACAAACACACACACACACCGACACGCCCGGCGAAAAGAAAAAAAAATCCTGGACAGAAAGAAAGATGAGGAGGAAGAGCAACGACAAACAAAGAAAAAAAGAAATAGACACAGGTTACAAAATAGAGAGAGCTGATCCAGAGAACCAAACCACGAAAAAATATATATATACGGAAAGGTATCCATATGCGCCCTCAAACATACACATACACATACACAAGAAAAAAAAAAAATTAAATCAAAATAGGCACACATCAATTTCTGTATGGATAGGCGTGCGACAACACAGGTACTCCGCTTGCAAAAAAAAAACAAAGGGGGGGAAGGGGGAAATCATGGTCACACGCGACTACGCACATCCACTCACCCATAACAGTGGCGTAAGACCTCTTTTTGTTGTCATGGGTATTCCAGCATCAGCGCCGCCTACAATCACATACTTGTACACCACTGATCACAAAGACAGTGTGGCCGTCTATGCTGGCAGACAAGCACGAGAGATGATGTCAGACGTACGCACAACGAGCGAAATGTATTGACGAACGGAAGCACGAGAAAGAAAAGATATAACAAGCATAGAAAGAAATATAACAGGTACACTATGCACGCTGGTGTTATCGCCAGAAATGGGGAAAAAATGCAAGAGAAGGAAGTGGGGAAGGAGAAGAATGAGGAGCGACTAACAGACGAAGTTGAAAATAATTTTAAATAAAAAAGAAACACCATACCAATAAATAAATATATGTATACATTTTTTTCTGCTTCGTTGAACCTCGTGTCCATGTATGCTAGCTCCCTTCTGCAGCTCGCTGTTGCAAAAATATATATCCATAGGGAATCTCAAGTGAAATGTGTGCCTCTGTGGAGGGGGGGGTCAAAGCATAACAACATATCACACACGCAGAATATATATATATATATATATATATATATATATATTGAAAGCGGACGATACACATAAAACTGAGGATGTGTGCATATTGAATAAAAGCACCGCCTTTTCTCTTCGATATTCTTCTTTTTTTTTGTCACCATAACGGCAGGCGTCGAGACAAAAATAAAAACGCCACTCCTGCTACCACATATATCTTACCACCACCACCACCACCACCACCACCCACCCACAGCAGCAGCAGCAGCAGCAGATTCTGAACTCCAGCGCGCATGGGCATACATGTGTACAAGTGTACGTGCGTGTGTGTGCGTGTTGTTGTTTTTTTCATTTTCCCTTTCCTCCCATGAAAATGCCCCAGAATCATTATGTATCGATGATGCAATACCCACTCGAAGGATGTTCAATAAATAATATCTGTATATAACTGGTAAATAAAAATATAACATATATATGTATATATATAAAGAGAAATAAAGAAATGGAAATATCAACATTTAGATATCTAGACATATTTATGCGTGTACACACTCGGAAAAAAAAAGAAAAAAGAAAGAAAGCAAGAAAGCAAGAAAGCAAGAAAAAAAAATGAATTATACTCACAATAATCATTTTTTTAAAACAAATTCGAGATTTTTTTTTTTGTGTGTGTAGACTGCGGCGAACCAGAAAGAAAAGTAATGTAGAGATAAAATATATATTTTTTTTAATTTTCAGAGGAAATCAAAATGAAAAGGAAGCACGCACACGCAATAGCTCAGCACATAAAAAGTTGAACATGAACATAAACACAGAAGCATAATGTCGATGCGAAAAAAAAAGATTGAATAAAAAAAAAAGTAGAAAAATCTGTTTGAGGGGGAAGGAGGGGGGAATGGTGTGAGTGGACTCCACAACCATATCCCACACACACACACACAAATAGATGTATGTTTCTTTTTTCGAGTCAATAATATTTCTCTTCACATTGCTTTCCACGGACATCACCGCCCCCATTCAAATTCCCCCCCCCCTCCTGTCATATTCCTTTCCTTCCCTTGGCCTTCAAATCTATTCTCCTGAACGCTTTTATTGTTCCATAAACCCTTTGACAACCCCAAGTCTCTCCAAAGAAAAAAAAAACACCTGCGATCGAGTTTGTGCAACCCGTAACGTATCGGGAGGAGACGCGTTCAAAAAAAAGAAATTATTTTTGTTTTATATGTACACACGCATACAAATATATATATATATATATTTAGCATACCTGAGCGGTTTCGCAGATCACCCGAAACCAAAACTCAGCGTGGGACCTCTCATACAGCTGTGATCCCAAACTGCCTGCAGAGGTCGAGGAGCAAGTCCACCCTGCCACTCACAACGCTACTCCCCCCTCTATATCCTCCACTTGCCTACCCCCTACCGCTGTGCTCCTGTGTGTAACGGAGTGAGCTGTGCCCCTCTAGCCTCACTCCTTCTATCTTTCCGCTCAAGAAGAAATGTCGACGGCATGCCACTGACACACGCGCGTTCACACTTTTAAAAAAAAATCCCCACAAGCACACACATATATATATATATATATACACGATACCTTTCGCTGCTCTCGTTGCCTATGGGAAACAAAAGAACTCAAGATGTTGTGTACACCTTGCGGTGCTCCACAGTGGGGCATGAGCACGTGCATGCGACAGAGTCGGTAAGCATGACGAAGACGTGTTACAGTGCGGTGCGCAGGGGAGGAAACAAAAGTAAGGAAGCGACAGAGGCGAGAAAAAAAAAGGGGGAAGAGTGAGCAGGAGATGAGAACAACAAAGAAGCGCTCGTGAATCCGGCGAATAGGGGAAGGAATGCGTTCGACATCCATGACACCCGTCCAAAGAGTCAGTGGAGCAAAGAGAGGAGAGAGAGAGAGAGAACAGAAACAAAAAGGGGTGCGTAGGAAGAATGGAGAAGAAGTGAATCCATCATGTACGTTGGGATGGCAAGGTAGAAGGGAAGGAGAGGGTGGCATATCCGGCGCAGACCCTGAGAGAAAAAAAAAAAGACACTCTCTCTCAGACAGAGACGAATCGGTTGAAGTGAATGACATTTGTGTCTATGCACTGAACAGAAAAAAAAAAATACACATATAAACCAGGAACACTGAGAAACGAAGCACAACGAATGAGTTGAGTTGAGAAAGAAGGGTAACCAAGAGGCAAGGAGGGAGTGATGGTCTGATTGTGAAAGGTGGAAACAAAAAAAAAACATCTCCACAACTAACATCTGTCTTCACATAATATTTTCTTCCCTCACCAAAAACGATAAGTGGCCATAAAGTATGACATGCACTCAAGTTATAGAATTCATCATATAAAATGTATGCTCGACACATCCCCTGGTGCTTTCGTACCATGTTGGCCTCTTAGCACACAAACACATAATACCATTATATACATACATATATATATATATATATACATACACATATATATAAATAAATATATATATATATATTTTTTTAAATAAGAATGGTAGTGAAAAACAAGATACTTTTCCTTCCATGTGCCAATGTGTGCGCTAGGCAGAAGCAGTGAGAACGGGGTGGATCGAGAGGGATACAGAATTGGGGGGGGGGGGGAGAAGGGACCGATGAACTGAAGCCCTCACAATCCATGCCGTGAATTGCATCCCCCCATGACCTCCTCCCTATTCTTCCTCCATCGATGAGCGAAATCCTCATCGCCGTGTGTGTGTGTGTGTGTGTCTGCAAATAGTTTTGAAAGAAACGGAGCGTACACGCTTTGTTCACCGAGGGAGCGTAGCCACACCCCTCAATACGGGTCGCTCAGCACCTCGATCCCGACACGGAGGCAATCCCGCGTGACAAAGCCCTCCTTCTCCAATTTGAAGAGGTTGATAAAACGTAGAGGGCCCCATCCCTTGCCGATGTAAGCCTCTTGCCAATCCCGCACCGCATGGACGACATCACGTGCAGGGTCCTTGTGGTACAGAATCACGCGGAAGTTGATGCGGTGGTCGTGGCCCTTGGGGAAGAGATATACCCCAGACTGTTCATACATAGAGGTGGTGTCGATGCCCACATACCACGGGAAACCATGAGAAATAAAGGGACGGCTATAGCACGGCGCCTTCAGTGATGACACGTTGGTGATAACCCAAATAAAACGATCCATGCCGCCGGCTTGTCCTCCTTCCGGCGACACATGCAACGGTGCGCTGGAAGCTGTTGAGGGCAAGATTCCTGCGGCACCGGCGGCGAAGTTGGGGGCCCCTGCAGTGATCTTAGCTGCAGGGACGGAAGTACGTGGTGCGGTAGCAAGATGCGATGGAAAGCACAGCGGTATCGTCTCCATTGGCACCGGCATGAATGAATCGTATCTGCGGAACATGCGCTGGGAAGCAAACAACATCTCATCAGCTACTGTATGCAGAGACATGGTGGATGGTGGGGCTGTAAGCGTTGTGCGGTGGTGACCACGATACGGTGGCCACTGTCGCTGTGAGCTGATTTCAGTCGAGTAGGTGTCGGCCGCAGATTCCTTGGAGCCGAACGGGCTCACCACCCGCGAGGGAGCGCGTGCGCCCATCGACGTATTCCCCTGAAAAGTCGCCATCGCCGCGGAAGCACCGGGAGCACCGGCGCCGCCGGGGGCAATAAGAGGGGCTGGCGGCACCACCGCGGCTTGCAAGGGTAACGAGGCATTCGACACTGTCGGTGCCAGATTCCCACTCGAGATATTTGTGCATCCGTTGGGGGTGTCAAGATAATGCACCATGCGGCCGCGCTGCCGCAGCACATCTGCCTCCTCCTGCAGGACTCGGCACAAGTCCTTGGAGGTGACAAGGGCTTGCGACAGCAGCAGCAGGTGATCCTCGACGCAATCCTTTATATGCCCCATCATGTCCGCTCGTGGCAGCGCTACCGTGCAGCCATGCTCCGCAAAAGGGCATTCAACGATGATATACGGACATTCGGACAAGTGCACTAGTGCATCGGACACGCAGCCGGCCCACGTGCATCGCGGATGGGACTTCTCTTCGCACTTTTGAGTCCCCACATCGTCACCGTCGCCTCCCTCCACCGCTGCCCCCCCGCCCACCACACGGCTAGCAGACCTTAGGCGCAGCAGCCCCCACTGCTGGACCTGAGAAAGTGAAGCCGGACAGCGACAAGGAAGAGTATTAATCTGCCGCTGCGCGCGGACGTCAGTATGCAACAACTCCAAATCGATAGGGGTGCGGTCCAGTGGACACAACGCCGCCGGGTTCGCTTGTATCCAGCCCTGGAGGCAGCTGCGACAAAACAAATGGCCGCATGTTGTTGCCGTTGGCCGCCTGCAAAGGGACATGCACACGCCACAGACAAGATCGCCTGGCGTGTGGCACGGGTCCATGACGAGCACGCCGCTGTCAACCTCGAGCGTGAGGAGGCAGCCGAGGTCAGCGTCATGCGATGAGGCGATGACCTTCTTCGCCCCCAACTGAGGCGCGAGACGGGCGGTGGACACGGCAGCAACCAGAGGCGACGAGGTACGCCAGAACCGAAGCGGATTGACGGTGAGGTCGGGAGCTGACGTGACCTCCCGCATCGAAACATTATCACTCGTGCTCGACTGAGAACAGTCGCCTCGATCGATGCAATCTGGGTGTGTCGCCGCTGCTGCCACCCCCAGTCTTGCCGCAACGTCCGTATTGGCCCTAAATGGGGAAGCAGCTGCAGTGACACCACCTGTTACGGCGGCTCTGCGAACACTAGGACACGGACACGAGCGCCCCCGACGGCCACAGGAAGTCGTGACATCGCCTCTGACGGATAAGGCCATGGGCTTGCGATGGCGCTCCTGGATCATTAGTTCGCCAGAAGCAACGACTCCGGAAGCTGTCGGGCAGGTGTCCTGCGATGAGGTCAGACACACAGACGGAAAAGGTTCCGAGGACTTGCGCGATGCGTCGTTGAGATGCGAACGTGTAGCGCCGTCCACAACATCAGACAAGCATGAACGCTCCCTCCCTGCAGCGGTGCCCGTCGATGTGTTTTCACCGTGTCTGCTTGGAGCAGCGCCAGGGCCCACCGGCAAGAAAGCCGAGGCACCCGCGGCGATGGCGACGGGTGGCGAGGCTGGAACAGCTCGGCCTGCCGGATGCTCAGCCCTCTCTGTATCTCCGTACTTGACGGGCACTGAGGCGAGTGTCCCAGGCGGGTCGCTCAGCCCCGTTGAGGGCGACAACAGCAACGACGTCGATGATAGCGAGCTCCAATGTGATGTCGCTACTGACTGCGGAAGGTCATTGACTTGCTTCAGCCGCTCCTCCTTTGGGGTGGAGACGCCGCAGGGCAAGACCCTCGCCTGACCAGTGCTGCTGCAGCGACTGCGGCCCACCAGCGGACCTGCAGCACGACTTTCCCGCAAAGATTGAGAGTGATGATGCTGGCTTAACGTTGCCGTGTTCAGCCGCGATGCGGTGTCAACGCTGCCGCTGATGCAGTGGCTACTGCGCGCGCACTCGCGGTTAAGCGGCAACGAGGATGACGGACACGGAGCATGGGTTCGATACAAGTCGCACATGTCGGGTGGAGGAGGGAAAGGGGAAGTGGGAAAGAATGTACCACCGAAAGAAGTTGCTTTATTATCTGTCAACTGCCCACACACATACACATACACATACACACATGCATGCACACCAAGAAACACAACTGTGCCTTCTCTGGTGAGGAGGTTTGCTTAAAGGGGGCAGAGCAGGAAGCAGCAACAATGTACCGGAATAGATAAATGGCGTATGTATAGAGGCGTGTGTGTGTGTGTGTGTGTGTGTGCGTGTGCGTGTGCGCGCGTGTGTGTGTGTGTGTGTGTGTGTGTGTGGAGAGGGGGGGACGTAGCTATTGGCTGAGGTGGGGTCACACAGACCGAGACGCGTCCCTACGCACAACGAAGTGACCTGATGCGACGTAAGGTCGACAAGGAAAGGAGCCGACAAAGACAATGAAACACTTCAATGAGGTGATATGGAGGGAGGGAGGGAGGGAAGGAGATGCAAATCCCCTCGCTGAGAGGATAGACGCACAGGGAAAGGGAGAAGAAGAAAAAAATTAAAAAGGGTGGCGCTTATTTTGTGAGCATGTTGAAGAAATATAAATATAGACATGTAATTATTTATTCATTGAATGAGAAAATCGACAAGGATGTTGGCAGTGACCCTGTGCGACTTCACGCGTGAAGGTGACACGACGACCACAGCATTCGGCAACAAAAGTCAACAATGAAGAGGAGCAGTCACGCCCGAGACACCAGAGACATACGTCACCTAAAGAAGTTGCCAGAGACCATCCCACCCCTCCGCCCCTGGGAGACTCAACGGGGACAGTGCCCTAGAATGTTGTGCGATCCCCTCCCACTCCCCTACCGGAAGAGAGAGAGACCGAGACAGGAAAGGATCTCGAGCATCAATATTGCCGAAGATTTCCATGTGATATTTGTTTGTTTATTTTTTTTTTTTGGTCACTCACGTGCTGCCTTATTCTCATACATCTGTGTATGCAGATACGTACACGAAAAGAGGACGCCAACAAGAACAGGGAGGCCTGCCCGCCCCCACTAAAATCTAAAAGCAAGCACCACTGTCGCGTGGAGTATGCGTGAAACCTCAAAGTGCGTCCCCAGAGGGCCAAAAAAAAAACAAAAAAACAAAAACAACAGACCTCACGCAGACTCCAACAGATGAATCGGAATGGTACAGCGCGCCGTGAGACGCGCTCGAGTTGCGTGGGCAATGAGCGAGGCAGCCATCACCTTCCCATCCCGTAGTCCAGCCAGCAGCATTGATGGACTGAACACCAGATCGTCGATAGCGCTGCGGGTACTGATGTGCGGGGCCACCTGCATGCATGTTGCCTCCATCAAAACAGTTGTTTCTGGAAGCTGCTTCAGGAAGGCGCTGCCCATTGCCGGATCCACCACATCGCCCACCCCTCCATGCGGTGAGCTCAAGGGAAACAGGGCGCTGCCCCTCTTCTCTTCAGCGCCCCTGCGCTTGCCGCTGCTGCTGCCGCCGCCGCCGCCGCCGCTGGATGCCCCATCGCCGGAACATGGCACAGAGGGCTGGTAGTACATAAATGTGTCCTCGCCCTCGTCCAGGATGCGCCGCTCCGCCCGTGACATCGCGGCTCCGATGCTCCGGATGTGCAGTAAAAGCACGACGCCATTGGATACACCTAGTGCGACGAGTGGATCGTAGCTGCTACGCGCCACACATGTGATGTATACCGAGTCGCTGCCAGGTGCGCTTCTCGTAGATGATGACCTATCCGGTGCGGCATCACCGCGGTCGGCGCCAAGAGTTGGCTCCAGCATAGACTGCAAGACCTTTGTGAGAGGTACAGTACTAATGATCGACAGTCTCCCCGTTGCCAACGCGTACGTCGCCATCTTGCCATCCACGGATACCATCAGCACCGCTCGCAGAGGGGGCATATAGACGGCGTAGGAGGGTATAAAGGGTAGCGCACACCGTGCCGTGATCGCCCCATCACCCAGCAGGATATCGAGTATGAGCACCTCTCCAACCATCTCCCCAGCGTTGACACTCCCTGCCTCCCTGCCCTGCGCGGGAGTTGCCGAAGCGCAAATCGATTTCAGCGGCGAGGCCGCCAAGGGCGTGCGGAGTGCTGTCAACGGTGTATCGGCGGACATGCTCAACGGGGGCACGGACCCGGCGGGATTGCGAATGCGGGGATGCTGATGCGGCTCCCTGGTCACCCCAACCACTGCCAAGAGTGAGCCGCGCGCACCGCAGAAGGTGCAGGCACGTATGCCGAAGGGGACGAACAGATGAGACAGAAAAACGGTTGGAGGACTCTCCACGGCAGAAGCTGCAAACCTCCAACACGCCACGGAGCCGTCGGAAAGGCCAGCGGCGATGATGTAGCCATTGGGGGAGAAGGCCGCAGGAGTGACGGCGAAGCAGTCGCTCCGTCCACGCGAAGAAGATCCAGATGCGCCACCTGCAGAAGATGCTGACCGTGTGTCCTGTACAAGCACCGACGCGGTGGTACCCGCCCCCGCGCCCAAAGCCGGCCATCCATCAGTCTCACCGCTGGCACTGCTGCCATCTATGGGTGCACTCTGACCGTGGGGAGCAGCACAACGAAAGCTTGCTACGGACTCTGGAGACGCGAAAGGGTAGAGGTCAAGGTGTCCATCACGATGCCGTGTGACAAAGAAAGGCAGGTGAGGGTGGCTGGACGGCATCGCATCAGCCGCCATGTCGCATGGCGGTCGACTATCAAGAATCGATTTGGCGGCCACGGCTGCTATGTCAACGGTGGTGTGTTGCTGACCCACGTGCTCAGTTGACCGACGCAATCTATCGTGTTGTGCAGCCAGTTCCAACGTGAAGGCTGACGTCGCCAAGTTACGCTCCGTCGTCTGCCTCCACAGCGCCTCCTCGTTGTCCCCGGCGAGCAGCTCGCGGAAGCCGTGACCAATCGAGGTGCCTTTACCGGTTGTCCATACAACGCTGTCGCAGCTGGATGCATCGAAGTGAACCCCCGTGACGCCGTGCCTGTGGTGAGCAAGGATTAAGCGGTCGGTGCTCACAGTGCGTGGGCCTTGTCCCTGGTCGCGATCCAGCGTCACCATAAGCAGGAGCCAGCGCAGCGATGCGTGCGTGTGGTGCCGCCGTATCCATGCCAGTTGCATGTAAGAGAGCGCTGGGCAACACATATCTCCGTAGTCCTCAGAAGGCTGTTTCTTACCTCCCCATTGCTTCGCACCCGCAGCGAAGAAAGACTCAGCCTGCGTCGGCGAAAGACAGAAGGTCGGTGACGCCGCGGGCGAAAAGATAGAAGGGGAATCCTGTGAGGCGGGCGAGGTCCCGTTCACAGTCGCTCCTGTGTTGCCAACGCCACTGCGCGCCGCTGGTGTATCTACAACCACCCTCACCGGACGCAGCAGGCATCTCAAAACAATTCGCGCCGGCGAGGGCAAAGTAGAAGACCCCTGCAGCCGTCTCAGTGCTGCGCGGGTCGGTGCAGCTGGCTGACTGCACTGCGCTAGCATCAGCGTCGGCAGCCTCCAGAACAGCTCAACGTGAGTCGCACACAGTTCCACCAGCATGAGGGTGTTGTCCTTCAACCACGAGGTCGACCACTCGCATGTCTGCACCACGGGGTCAGACGACAATCGATGCGCAGCCTCCCCTCCTGATAAGCATTCGTTCGGTGTCGAGGCCCCGGCCACCGCCGGCGAAGCGACGACCGCCACATGTCTCGGCGGAGCGTCGAGCACTGCCACCAACACCGCCAGCATTAGCTTCACCATCCGCTGCGCTTCTAGAAAAACTCCATTGGGATCCGTTGAGGAGCACAGCGCGCTCAGTGGTTGCGCCTTGTAGATGCGCATCATGCACTCCTCCGTTAGCGCACACCACTGCAACGTGACATGTAACAGCAGGATACATAAGAGTACACGATATTGCGTCAGTGCTGTCTGTGTTTCCAAGGAAAGAGTATCGGCGTGAAGAATACCGGCGTCCATGGCGCAACGTGTAGTCGGGGAGATGGCCGCCCCCTCGAGCTCCGCCTCTACCAGCTCCTTGAGATGATGAGCAAGCCGCAAGTGCAGCTGGGCCTGGCAACACGAGAGCAGCAGCGACACCTGATCCGAGTCCGTCAGGTAAAGCGGTGCCGCGTATCGAGGTTCGCCCAGATCGTCGGCAGTCTCATCTGCATCGGTCTTCGGACAAGGAATGCTATACCCCCCTCCCGCCGTCGCGTGAAACACCCCGCGCACCTGCTCCGCACAATTCGTCGCACCCTTCGCCGCTACGGTACTAGGGAGCATATTTTCAAAAATGCTCTGATGGGCTCGACTGGCATCTTTGCTGCATCCATGGATCGCGTCCTCCACCTCTGCCACCGCCTCCACGTCGGCCCTCCCCATGCAACTCTTCTCGCCGCATGTCCCCTGCCAAGGGGTCGCTGATGTAACTGACTGATTACGAGTCAATCGACCCCCGTCCGCCTCACACGCGTCATGGTGATACTGCCGCATGTGATGTCTGAGAAGACGAAAAAAGGCCTTCAGAGGAGTGTATAAAGAGGGCAGAGACTCAGGGGGAGATGCCGCCCCCGTATCACTAGCAGCAGCAGCAGCAGCAGTAGCAGCATCAGTAGGACCACTGAGGGGAGCATCACCGGCCCCCCTCAGCGCTGCAGCACAGTCTGCCGGGAGTGTTTCCTGCACTGCAGCCTTCAAAACCCCCTCCGTGGAGACGGGAATTTGCTGGAGAGCGAGCAACATGACATAGTTGCATCCTTGCAGCGCTACATTGCTGAGGAGGAAGTGAACCAGCGGAATGCACAGTGCGAGCCATCCCCCTCCTCGATTTTCGAAGGTGGCACTCCTCACCGGTGGCAATGCGGCTGTATGACACTCATGGACAGCACCCTCGGCGCCGTCAATACGGCCTGGGCTCCCCGTTGTTGTATGGCATTCCTGCTGCGTCTCGATATCTTTGCTTGCCAAAAGATGAAGCAGCGATGTCAGAAGCTTCTGGAAGGACTCGTGCGCGTCGGAAATATTCCAAGAGAGCTCCGCTGGCGACGACGAGGACGACGCAGCGTACGATGGCACGAAGACCGCCTCTGCTATCCCAACGCCATCACCAACGGTCGCAGCGCTTGACATCATCATGTGGGACGAGCGGGCGGTGAGGCTCAGTAACATGCGGCACAAAATTTCTTCAAACGCGCCCGTGCGTGGAGCGATGCGAGCATCACGTGCTGCACCATCGCCTTGCTGGGCTATAGCGCCGGTCCTAGCGTATGCGTACTGCACCTCTGCCTCTACCGCAGCGACCGCCTCCTCCGAGAGCGTGAGCCCCGACAAGAAAGAACCCGAGTGGTTGTCAGAGACGCCCGACACGCACTCCCCCTGTCCCTCATTCGCGGGAGCCTCGCTGCCAGGGTCACAGATTTGATCGTCATCGCTGTCGCTTCCAAACCCACGAAAAAGAAGCGTTCCGGTGTTGAAGTCCGCTGCCATTTTCGGTGGCAGCGGTGCTGCGTGGGGGTGCACACCTCCGCAAACACGGACACCATCCGATGCGCCAGAGCGACCTGTCCGTGCCGCGGCTGCCTCTACCCGTAGCCCCTGCAGGAGCGCCTCGGCGTCGCGGTAGTGCAAATATCCGTTCAGGTTGAGTCGATGCGCTAGGCAATAGCGGCCAAGCCGCAGAAGGCACACCACCTCCTGCGCGGGGGAAAGAAATAGTGCGCTACGATAAGCGACGGAAGCCACGCAGTCCCTGGCGTAGCGTAGCGCACAAATAACCTCGGGGTTCGCGGTGGGGTGGCCAGCGATGCGCTGCAGGGCGCGGATGCGTCGCTGCACTGTCACCTCAGAAGACATCAGCGGAGGGGCAACGTCGATCCAGCTCAAGCACATGAGCTCCCACATGTCCAGCGGACCACACCTATCCACCTCCGCCGAACGCTGTGCAATATACCACTCCAAAGGAGTCTCCCCCAATGGCGGCTGCTCTGCGAGAGCGTCACTCGCTGCTCGCAGCACGAAGAGGGCCAAGGCGGGGTCTTGGCACCGCTGCAGAATCACCTGCACGGCACTCCAGATGTCGCCAGCGAGCAAGAAAAAAGCTGCTCCATACTGCGGCATGTTCTTGCTGATGGCGGCATACGCGTTGGCTGACGCAGCCGCGCGGTGGTGGGGGTCATGTAAGAAGTCGCGGCTTAAAAAGGCGTGAAGTCGCTGGTTGTTCTGGGCCCTGGCCAGTGCCGCCAGTGTGCCCACCTTGCGAGCGGTGCAGTACATCAGCGCACAGTCGGCGATCTCTCTCGTGGAATGATATTGATGACGAGCAACTCGGTCTGCCATGACACGTAAGTCTGCCGCAGAGCGCAGCCAAAGCGCGACCCCGGATTGCTTCACCTGTTCCCAGGCAAGGCCCTGTACGGAGGCATCTGCAACCGTCGTCGACAAGGTGCCCCTTGTAGTCTCACCGCCCGCACCACCGTTCAGGCACAGAGGACTTGCCTCGTCAAATAGAAGCGATACGAGAGAGGACTGCGAGTCGGACAAGGCAGCCCAAAAAAACGACGCTGTCGTTATGGTGCGCGCGGTGGTCGGCGCGGCTTCGAAGTGCAACACCGAGTGGATGGGGGCGCACGGGTCTGTGGTAGCAGCAACAGGTGCGTCGGCATCCACCAGTCGCGACGGTCCTCTGAGGCTCATGTAGCGACTGTAGAGAAGATGTCGTGCCGCCGCCTCATCCACGCTGCGACTCACCGGCAGTGTGTCCCGTAACGCCCGCAGGAGGTGCAACAGGTTCAGCTGCTCCTCGCTATCCAACCCACTAAGGGTCACCTGTGGAAGAAGCTCCGTGAGCTCCTCAACGAGTGTGCCGCAGTTCGCACTAAGATCATAGAGACGGCCAGCAGCCGTCGTACAAGGCACCGAGGAAAACAGTGCAGGCGCCCGCGCCTGGACCAACGTCGCCTCCTCGACTAGGACTGAGAGTGGTATCTCTGGAGGGGTCACACAGCGCCGCCCTTTTCCCTCACTCGACGCCCGGGGACGATATTGGAGGCCTCGTTCCACGGCCGAGGAACAAATAAACCGCGCAAACTCCACTGAGGATTCAGCGAAACCCGTCACCTTCAATGAGGCATCCACAGTCGCGGCTCGACCGCTCGCCTCTGCCGACGTCACCACCGCCCTCGCCGCGTCGGCAACACACGTCAAAACCCTCGCCAGCACAGCCCATTGCGCCATGCCGATCAGCTGCATGAGAGCATCTGGATGATACTGGGGGACCGCTGCCTCACGCATGCCGAAAGCGGATGAGCTGTGTGCAGAAGCCACTGCGGTGGCGGTGCTCTGCAACGGCAGTCGGACAACATGAATGAAAGAAGCTTCAGCAGTCGCATAGAAGGCATGGCACGTACACGTGTCATCGACGGTCGGTGTAGCTGCGCCTAGACTCCAGAGACTCGTGAAGCTCGTCGTATGAGCCCTGGCAACGTTCACAGTCATGAGAGCCGTCACTCTGTCAGCAGCGACCGGCAAGTCACGTCCGCCGAGACCGGGAAGCCCACCGGTGGCTCCGCAGGGCGGACACCACGTCAGGTCCTGGACATAAGCATACCCGCTGGTGTCTCCTTTGGGGAAGCAGCGCAGCCACCGCTCGAACCGCAGCCCGTGCGGAGTCGCGCTCTGTTCCGGAGACGGTGATGCGCTCACCTCAGCCGGCCACCGCCGCAGCAACACAACCTCGCCACCTGCGCTAAGGATGAAGGACTCCACCCCGGAGAACGTTGCCTCAAGTATAAATGCGGATGGCTCTGAGGAAAGACCAGATGTTGCCAAGTCAGTGCTACAGCTCGGCCTCGCCAATGCGGCAGCTACAGCGGACCCTGGTTCTTCGAGTGACTGAACCGCTGGACAGCCGTAGAGATACAGAATAGGGGATGCGGCGCCGCTGTCCGCTGAACTGCGGGTAAGCAGACCGATCACAACGTCATTATTCACAAGCAGGGAGCCGATCACACGCGTAATGCGCTTCGGGTCTATCGTTGAGGGGATGGGGAGATGATGTCGAGCAGTCCGTACGTCATCCTCTCCAGACCCGGGGGAAAGGGGACTGCAAACTCGAATATATCGTTTCCCGGGTGACTCAGGTACAAACTCGCACTGCACTACGGCCGCCCTCCTCGCAGACGCTGCCAGACGCTGGCAGGTCCAAAAGGCTCCTCGAACCTCCGACTCCGAGACCTCCGCGTGACTTGACTTGGTGGCACACGTCACGGAGCTTCGACCTTGTGCCAGTGGCTGCGACCACCAGCGCTGCTGCACCTTGGCGGGCACGTGCAAATACTCGACCACCTCGGGCTCAAATGGAATGTAGAAACACCCGGTACTCACAAGACGCTGCACTGAGGCAAATACTCTCAGACACGGCGGACGAAGACGAATCAGCGCCGCGTCATCACCGCTCCCGCCACCCTCACTGCTGCTGCCACACGGCGTGTTCGCACAAAGCAGCAGCAGCACCTCGCCCTCTGCGCTGATGCAAGCACTGGCCAGAACTGAAAGGTTGGGCACATCGGTAGGGGTAGCAGCCACCATAGAGACGCGGTTAGTTGCTCTGTCATCACCCTCCATGTCATTCGATGGTGCCTGAGCCACATTGATGCTCTCCTCCATAGCACCGTACTTGGCCATGAGCTGCATCAACAGACGCCCTGGATCGCCGTGGACCGCCTTCAGCAGCGCTGGCATGAAGCGAAGCTTCTCTGGGCACTTGAGCGCCATGAAGGAGGCAACCACCTCCTCAGTTGCCGCTGCTGAACTACCCACTGCTACAGAGGTCGAAGCGACTGTTGCGGATGTTGGAGAGGACCCTCCCAGGGGCGTGGCACGCGGACTTGCACATGCCGGCACGGAGGCCTCTTCGCGTGCGCCTGGAACACCTTCCACGCCGTCGACGACGCCGCCACCGTCCTCAGCTGCCCCCGAGATACCAACAATGCGTACGTCGCCAAGCGGTGCCACGGTAAGTACACGCGCCCGCATACAGTAAGACTCAACATGCAGCAAGACCACACCCCACACCACGCGAGCAGGAGCCACGGCGGTTCTGGGGTGGGAAACAGTGTTAGAAACGCCACGCCAAGAAGACTCAGAGTGTGACGCGGTTTGAGCGCTGGCCATGGTCGCGCCGCCAGCCGGCTGCACACACCCAGCGTCTCCAGAGCCTACCTTCTCAGCCTCGGGAAGCGAGGAAGACACTTGCAGATGGGGCTGCTGTGAATTGGGTGAGACCGGTGACGCAGGCGTGGGGAAGCCGAGCAGACCGACAATAAGAATCATCGCCGAGCCTGTGGACCTCCCACCGGATGACCGTGACTGCCCATAGGGGTCCCTTGCAGACTCTGCCAGAGGCACCACTGTCCGCAGCGACAACAGTGGCGCACAGCCCAAGGCAAGGAAGTACTCTACCTGATAGATGGCGGCGGAGAGGTCCACCATCACCGCCACCAACACCCCCGTCCTAAAGCGCAGAACCAGCCGATACCGCTGCGACGAGCTGAGCATAACCTCCATCGCACAGGGCTGATTACCGATATCGTGCCCCAGCTCAATGGGGCGTGTACGCCACCTCGGGAGCACTGAGACCTTCGTCAGGCTACCGTACAGGTCTAGAAGAGGCTTCAGCAGCTCCATACACGCCAGCCCCAAAGCGCGCTGCTTGGCAAAGCTAGCATTTTTCTGTCGCCCGAACAAGTAGCTAGAAGTCCGGACAGTACCATCACCTTCGACGTGAACAAACTCCATACGGCTGCCCATCGAGTTGGTTTCGGTGTTGCGCGAGAAGTTGGGGACGAGGCTCGTGTGCATCTCGGCAACAGACGGCGGCGGCGCCCCTCCCCATGTAGTTCCCACCGCCGCCGTAGGAGAAAGCATAACAACATCAGGCGTCTTGGGCTGTGGGGAAGGATGGTTGCCAGGCAACTTGGCGGCAGAGGCGAGAGAATGATTCCCGTCGCCAACGCGGGATGCAGTGTTGCTGTTGGCACACGAGTGGCTATGAGACCGAACATTCGGGGAAGATGGAATGTACTGTAGTGCAATCACACCAGCGGGAACCAATTGAAGAAGACCCACGCCACCCCCACCGAATAACCCAAAGTTTGCGCTACTGATACTCTTCCCCGCCCTCTCGTACCCGCCTCTGCACAACCCCCAGCCGCCATCTGGGTACTCCTCCATTATATTTGTGTACCGCCTCGTGCCCGAGAGGGACTGCAGCGTGTACAGCATCATGAATGTGGTTGCATCCTTCGGATGTATACATGTAACGCATAGCAACGTATGCGACGAAACACAATTCCATTGCATATCAGTGATGCGATAGATGCCGACCGAGGCGGTGAGCCCACGCTCCGCCAGCGTCATGTGTTCAGCAGCAGCGAGGGACGGGAAAACTCCATCTGCCATCGAGGGTCGGCCCTTCGCACTCGCAAAGTCCTCCTGCAGGCCCGGGTGCGACGTTGGGGAAAAAACAGGCGCTGATGCACTATAGGAGGTGTACCCCCCGGGTGCTGTCATCGCGTTTGCGCCGCTCCCTTCAGGGAAGGCGGTCGAGGAAATGAATTCGGCGACTGGGGACGTTGCGACGCTCAATTTGTGGACGTCTGTGGTGTCTGGAGACATGGACGGCGGTATCGGTGCCCCTCCATCGGATGACAAGACACAGGCGGGGAAGACAACTATCGTGTCGTGGCCCAGGGAAAGAGCAACGTGGTGATTCCTACGGCACACGGAGAGTCGTCGGTAGACCCCCATGGAGCGCCACACTACGCGATCAAGGAACTGCACGGCAGTGGTGCTATTGCCGCCCGTGAGGGTGATCGACGGAACGGAATTGTCCTTACTAAGCTCGATCAGCACCGCCTCTGAGTCCGTCACCAGACACAAGGTGTCTTCGCTTACAAAGTCCATCGCTCGCACAGCGGAGGGGCGCATTGGCGCGGAAATACGGACCGGCACAAAAGCAGCCCCGTGGCGTCGTGGGTCAGCAGCGGTACACGTAGAGGACTTCTTGGGAATGGTGGTACCACCACAGGACGTGCTAGAGGGGACAGCGGTGGTGTTGACTAGAGAGGGTCCAGGTCGGGTGACCCATGTCGTTGCGCTCAAGTGAAATGATACCCTCCTCCACCGAAGACGCCCTGCCGATCCGCACTCGCCTTTAGTTGGCTGCCCAGAAGGCGTGCTGTGAACGGAGGCAAAGGGCTGTCCTGTGGTGGACGAAGACTGATGCGTGGCTTGAAGGGGATTGCTGCGCTCGGGTGCGAGTCGATAGTTGTTCCTCTCACCCTCAGCCGTGAGCGGCGACGCGGTGGCAAGAAACGGTGACGCTGTCCTGCTAGCATCGGCGACGTACGTGTCCTCTGAACCTCTCCAAAATGAAGGTGGTTCGGTGTTGCTCCATAGCTGCTCCGCGCTATCCAGTTCAAACAACAGCACATCCATGAGCGTGGCGACGGCAACACGCAAGACATTATCCGTGAAACAGCATACCGAAACCGCACTGACGCACGGCGTGGAAGTCTTCGAGGTTGGTGTGGAGTCGCTTGATATACGGGCTTTCACTGCGGTTGAGGCTGTAGAATCCGCGGTTCGAGTACTCGCGGTTGCAACGCTGAGCTTCGTACCTGCAGAGCACGACGCGAATTCGCCGAGTAGTGGATCACTCTGCGCCAGCAGTACACCGTTCTTCAGGAGCAACAATCTACTTCCCCCCGTGATAAGGGCGGTGTAGAGGTCTCCGCGGCTACTGAGGTAGTGTGTGTCATGAGAGCACTCCTGCGGGAACAACACACGCGGGAGCACATGCGACATCGAAGGTGACGATGACGACATGTTTGTATATTCACACCGTCAATCTTTAAAGAATACTCGACTGCTTTTGTGCGCGTGCGTGTGCGTATGTTTTGCCCTCACGGGTATAGACGGCAGGCAGGCAGGCGAAAGGAACTCGCACCCAGTGGCAGGAGGGGAGAAGGAAGGGTTCGCTATCACACGACACGCACTAATGTGTATATACATAAATGTATGTATGTACACTGCGCCTGCGGATGTTTGGGGGGAAAAGCTGCACGCCACCCCGAGTGGGGGGGGGGGGGGGAGGGGAATCGGAAGAAGACCGATAAACCAAAAAAAAAAATGGGCCTTAGAAAACGAAAGAGACGTCCAGATCCCGGAGGAGCACCACAGAAGCAGCTGAGAATCCCACCCTTCTTCCTTCGATGAAGCAGTCCCACGCCTGTGCAAGCGAAAACGATGAAGCGGTGGGACACGGGAAAAACAGGAAAAGACAATGTGATTATAGAGAAAGAGCAGCCGATAAATACGATGGGAAGGGGATGATGAGAGGGGAGAACCCCTCGTGAGAACCGTGGATACTTTCGTGGATGGTCAGGAGAAACGACGGATGTGGGGCGATTCGCACACCCACAGGTAAACACGCCAGAGAAGAGGCGAGTATGAGGGAACCAGACGCAGGGCGGGGGGTGAGGGATGAGGAGTGCAAGAAAGATGAAAACAATCACGCGAAAAAAAAAGGGGGGGCTGAGTATCCACATGCGGAACCCAGAGCCTGGAGCGTGGCAGCTCGGGAGGGAAAAATGGGTTATACCCTTTGTGTGCAAAGACGCAGGTGTGCATGTGTGTGTGTGTGTGTGTGTGTTTCTGTGAAAAAGATACAAGAGGGAGTAACACACAAACATCGAGACAAACCGAGAGAGCTGTGGTCATAGGGAAGACCTATTTCTATAATAAATAAAAAGAGGCGAGTGCAACTAGCGGCACTCCCCCTCCCCCCTTCCTGTTCATCTCATCCAACACGTGGCAACACGCCTTTCAAGAGGAAGAGAAAAAAAAAAAAAGACGCTTGCTTGAATGGCACAAAGTACACGACACAAGGAGGCGCAGGAAAGGATGTTTGGAACACCACTCCTTCGCATACATGACATCACGTTGAACACTGCCGTGTGTGAAAATCACATCTGCGCACACGCGGGCCTCCCCACTACACCTCACCTACTCGCCGTGATCAGTGGCGCTGTGGAGCAACAGTGCCGGCAGTGATTCCAGCGATCCAGTCCTCCAGCACCATTTCCTCCGCACGACTAGTCGCCTCCCGTGCGGAGGTTACGGCGTCGCACCTCTCCTGTGGACTACGGGGGATCTCGGTATGAGGTCCTACAAGCGAGGCCTTGACGAGCAAAACCTCCCCCACGCCTACATCCCGCACAGAGAGGAACAACCGGTTTGTCGCACCGAGGTCCAGCCACGCAGAACACACCTCCTGAACAGCAACAGACGGTGGTGTCACACCACAAGTCTTACTCGGCACAGCTGATGTGCCAGCAGCGCTGCACTGCTGCTTGGGCCTCCGGCGCACCACGAGCCGGCCCGGCTGGTGCTCGTGCTGGCTGGGCTGAGACACGTTGAAAAGACTCTTCGCGCCGCTTTCGTACATGTACTCAGACAACATGTCTTCAAGGTAAGCGGCGGCGTTGCGGCCGTCACCGATTAAGGTCCAAACCGCAGACATGTTTGCGAGCAAGGTGGGTATCGAAGACGCGAGCGACGAGGTGCCGCGGATCAGTGCCGAACCCTCCTGGCCAGCATCGTCTTCTGAGCACTGCAGTGATTTCAGAGCGGTCCATGCGACAATGGAGCCGAGAGTGGTGAAGGCGTTGGAAGCAACCGGCATGAGATGAAGGTCAGCATAGCGTGTGGTCAAAGCAGGCACGTGGAGAAGCAGCCGACCTGACCGTGAGCAGACACCACTGCTCTCGCGCGGGACTACCCCACGTGGAAGCCATAGTGAAGGAACGTGGGGGGCAATGCGGTACACCGATTGCAGCGCCGCTGCCGCAAGGGCAACACGGTCCTCTGTGTAAGCATCAGTGGTGTAATTGTCTTGCTCCACGTGGCACGTACCTGGGCAGCTTCCCCTCATTACTAGCGACGTGGGAACAGACATGCACACCACCAGGGCATGTCTACTCAAGACCCGTGGCGCGTGCAGTTGGAGCACATAAAGATCTTCGGTCTCTGTGCCAGCATTCGTTGAACCAGCTCGTGAAGTCTTGTCAGCGATGCCGTCAAAGTCGTTGGAGCACGGCTGCTCAACATCTGCAGCCCTGCGACGAAGACGGAGCGAGTACGACGTGCACCGTGGAGAAACCAGCGGAGCTCCCACATCGCGTGCAACCAGACGCATGCAACGCTCCGAATCGCTAAGCGATGGATCGTCCAAGACCAACTGATGCAGCTCCGCTTTGTGAAGCATAGCCTCAAGCTGCTCCGCCACAGGTCGTGACGACGTCGAAAGTCTGCGCAAATCCCACTCCAAAACCGTCCCGTGTAGTACCGACGCGCTGCTGACCTTCCCCGTACCTTCTGCCAACTCCCTGCTACACTCTTGACGCTGCCTCTGACTCAGAACACAGCGCACGTGTGCCTCCCACGCCTGCTCCACCGAGGGAAAACTGTAGATAGAGCTCGCGGCCACACCCGCGACATCTAGCGGGAGGGCTGCTACAGCCACCACCGTTTCTACTTCTGCTACCCTAGTGGACAAGACCAGTCCCTCCCAACAGAGCTGCAAGTCGTGCTGAAGAAGATGCTGCGGCGTGGAAGTACTGCCCCCATCACCGACCTCCGGCGCGGCAGAGCCCGGGTAAAAAATCCAAGATAAACTGCCGCGCTGACCTGCGAAGATCCCGCTATGCTGCTGCTGCTGCTGCTGCTGCTGTGGCGGCACTGAGAGGGGGGGCAACAGTAGCTGGAAAAAAGCTGCTCCAGCGGCTGAGTACAGAGCCGTTCCGAACGCTGGGCTGAGTGTTTCGTCACCCATATGTGCCAGCGCGTGCGGCGCGCACGGCTCCCGAAGCTGTGTTGCAGCGAATGTCGCAGAAAATAAATTAGCTGACTGCGGAGACACTCGCCTCGACTCACCCGGAAGAGCACCATTGGCTGCGCCACCTGCGGTGAAGCAGAAAAACCTGTCCAGCTCAAGGGTCGGTGTTAAATAGAGTTTTTGCAGGTGTTCCACGATCAGGTGGAGAGCATCCTCCACGGTCCCCGAAACGACAGATGCCGATGCACCACCGTCCCACACCACTTCAAGGAAAAGCCGAAAAAACGGCTCCAATGCACCCGCAATCGAGCAGGAGGTGGTGGCGGCAGGGTCGACCCGCGACGTCACCGTGCCACTCGAAAAAGATGAATGGAGTGGAGTGACCTCTATCACCCACACACGAAGTGGCGCACACTCTCGTTCGACACAACCGCTCCCCGACGCCCCTGTCGCATCGGGGACTACGATGCTATCACACGCCACAGCGCGGTAAGCCCTCCACGAGGGCTGGCGTAGGAGACTTGCCCGCAGTCGCTCCGTGAACAAAGTCGAACCATCTGAATGTTCCGATCCTGGAGCGCCATAAAGGTCCGGGTGACTCGCATGCGGTACAAACAGCTCTGTCACGTACAACGTCGCCCCAGTTGCATCCATACTCTCAAAGCGTGCCGTGTTGCTAGACGTACCCAGTGGAAGTGCATCTTTGATAGCTTCGCCCTTTCGCAGAGCCGACTTCGTAAAGTCTGCGCCGCCGTTCGGGTGAATGTGAGGAAGGTGGTGGGAGGCCACATCGAGGGTCCATCGCCGTGGGGCGAGGATGCACCCCGTCGAGAAGCCCCACACACGCCGTGGGCACAAGTCCTCCATCTCGCTGCACCTTCACACCAGCGTATATGGATATGAGGGAGAAGTACGGAACTCGTCCAATATATATAAATATAAATATATATTTATATATATTTATGTCGCTTTATATTGCCCCGAAAGGGTGAGGGGAAGAAGGGCGATTCCGTTGTGCCGCGTAATCGTGACAATCACGGTACACGACGTGTAGACAGCGAGAGCACCAACGGTGTTGTGAACCAAGGGAAAGAACCAGATGAACACGGAAAACAAAACAGAAAAGATGCGCGAGGTAGCGTAGGAAATAGAGCAAGACAAGGAATAAGGCGAGCGGGAAGGAGACCGGTGGCCACAAAATGGGGAGAATAGAGGGCGGCGACTCTGTCTCTTAGTGAGTAGGTGTGCCCACACGTTTCTTCACGCCGCTCCTAGCCGTCTGACACAAACACATATATATATATGCACGTGTACATGCAATGGATACCATACAGGGGTACAAATTAGTGGACGGGAGGAGGTGAATGGAAGAAGAGAGCTAGGGCAGTGCCCACCCTACATTATACCCCTGCCTCCCGCACCCCATACCCATCGCCCCCCCCCTCCCACCCCATCCCCATCATCCCAATCGCTCCGATGCCGGAAAAAAAAAGACTATTGGTCTCCCCCTCCACCCCTCTGGATGTTTCTTTTCAGGTTTGGGTCGGACAATTGCAATTTGCGGCCCTTCCCTCTTTCCCCTCCCACCCCCTTCGTTCAGACACATTTCTTTTTCTTGTCGGAGTGTGGTAGCTTCTGCATCAAACAGACACACGTATGCGGATGATGTATAGCTGATGGAAAACATAACTGCGGAAAAGAGGAGAAGGTAGAGAGGGCGACGAGAAGGGCCTTTAGTGAAAACCCCTTCGATGTGGGATGTCGGGGAGTGGCGGTGACGAAGTTGATTTACGTGAAATGGAGAGACGACCAAAAATCCAGCAGAGAAAAAAGACATGTAGAGACAAACAAAACAACGAGGGAAGAGGTACCCGGAGACACACAGACACAAAACGTTTGTCCATCTGTCTCGCCCCCTTTGAGCTGCCCCCCTCCTCCTTTTACCTGAAAAGAACGTATCTGTGTGTCTGTATGGATATGTGTGTGGGGGGGGGGGCAAACAACGGGAGACAGAGTCTAATAAAAGGGCGGAAAGCGAGTTGAACACAAAAAAAAAAGGGGGTCTGATATATCGCGGGTAGCGCATTGCCATTGCCCCCATTCTCCCCTCCTCTCTTCACCCATGCCCCCACCCCCTTTTTCCCTTCGTCCTACCGCCCCCCCCCCCCACCCTCCCTCTCCTCTGGAGACCTATCGTACACACCTCCCTCACACCCTCGCCTCGTTACACACCATTGCCCTGCTGTGCTCCACCGCACATGAACACGCGCTTCGAATTGATCGAGACGTTGGCGAGAAGAAACCCAACGGTCACCAAAATCGCGCCTGTCACGTAGGCGGCGCTGAAGTGTGCACTTTTAAAGAGGATATCGACCACCATGGCGAGGGGAGTGGTGAGCGACAATCCAAGTGTGGAAACCACCGGGGAGGTCAGGATGACGCTGCGTGCCCAGAGAACATCGCTGAGGTTGGTGCCTATCAAAGAGTTGATCATCAAGGGCCAGAGCTGCTTCCACGACGGCCACACAAACGGCTCCACACCCGTCGCGCTGATCAACACCAGACCAGGCCAGAGGAAAAGCAGGTTCACGACACCGAGAGCGCCAAAAAGCATACCGATAGAAAAACGTTCGTCCTCCGGCAGGTGCAACTTCAGCACCGACGTGTAGACACCATAAAAAAATGCGGACAGTAGTGCTGCGATGTTTCCACTTAAAACGCTGCGACCACCACTGGCACCTGTGTCAGATAGTCCAACGAGGATCGTGCCGCCGACGCTCAAGGCAACTGCCACACATCGATGCAGCTCAAAGGGCTGATGCAGCAGCGCATACGAGAAGAAAAAGGTCCAGATGGACGACGTGGAGCTCAGGATTGTGGTCGAGGCAACCGAGGTGATCGAGAGAGATAAGTTGAACATGTAGTTGGCAAAAAACCACAGCGGACAGAAACAGAGCGCACAGCGCCAGATGCGCCGGAGTGAGTAGCGACGAACACGCTGTCGCCGCGCACGATAACGGAGGCGTCGCAACGGCGCCGAGGCGTGTTGTGGGTCCACGCTAACCATCTCGTCGTCATCCGTCAGCACAACACTCACCACCTCCTCTCGAGCGCTCGTGACTGACGAAGTGGAAATAGAATCATCACGACATTCATCAGCGAAGTGCAACCGAATTACCGACCTCTCCCCACTGCCACTTCTGCCAACGTCACCACCAACATCGATGTCGTCGTTGTCAAAACCCAAAACACTTGTCGTACGACGGCTACTCGGTACACCATTGGCGTGACACGCCGGATTTGACGCCGGCGCTCCCAAAGGAGACATACATGCGGCGACAGGGCGTGACTGGCAGGCGGGGGCACTTCCGTAAAGCGGTGGTTGCATCGGAAAAGGCTCCACGTCGGGAAGCAGCAGCGAGGAGGACAGGCGGTAGCTCAGAGACGACTGACGTTTTTCTTCTTCGAGAAGTCGACCGTGCGGGGCGGCATCAAATAGACCTAGACCCACACCGGAGACGGACCTATCATGAGGGAATATCCCACTCACAGCATCAAGTCCAACTCGCAGTGTTTCGCCGTCAGCACCAATGCCCACCTGCAGGCCGGCCTCTCTTCCCTGGAGGATATCGTACCTACCACCCGAGCGTCTTTCACCGTCTCCCTGCACCATCCCCTGTCCCCTAGAGTCTCGTGTCCAAGAAAAATCCCACAAGACCAGTCTCTCATCCTCCACACACACAGGCTGCGCCCGCGAAGCTTCATCCCACTGGGTACGACGCCAGCGAGCTGAGAAGCAGAAGCCCAAGTTCCAAAAACAAAATCCAGTCGTGTTGAAGTAAGTGAGGAAGAAAGGCCTGTTGAACTCAAGTGCACCAAAGATATACTGTATCCAGACAGAGGACGCCACCCAAATGACTGTGACGCAAAGGATGAGGCTGATGCCCAGTCCGTACTTGGATAATCTTATGAATGGCCTTAAGCGGGCACCAATGTCGAGAATCGTATTGTATACACAGTCCAGTACTTCACCAAGGCGGCGGCGGTGTTGGGTAGCAATGATCGTCAACCCCGGAGTGTAACCAACCTCCTCAGCACAGCCAGCGCCTCCACCGCACGCCGGGGAAAAGGACGACGGGCCGCCTGGCATTGAGAGGGACAAATCAACCTCGAGACCAAGTGCCTCAGACACACACACACACACACACACACACACGGAGGGAAAAAGACACGCAAGTGAAAAACCGTACTCGACTTCTACGCACCACCTCTGAGTGAAACAATTCTATAATAGGTGGAGGCAGGGGAGAGAAAAAAGGAAAGTCGGCGTGGATTTACGGAATGTTCACACCCTGTTTCTTTACCCACAGCTGCTCACCTTGATATACACACACTTCTATTTGGAGAAAAGAAGGAGAGGGAGGAAGAGGAAGAGGAAGAGCAAGGCGCACCGTGATCACCTTCATCTACGCGCACAGAAACGAAGAGCAGATAAAGGCAAACAAGTTGTGATGATGATAGCAAATACAAACAACGCTGATCAAAAACCTTCGACAAGAATTCTTTCTCCTCTGTATGCACGTATGCATGTCTGGGTGTGTTTGTATGTATGCACACCGGATGTGGTAGTCCCTTTCACGGAAAGGGGACGGGAGGAGGAGGAGGAGGAGGAGGAGGAGGGACGGAGGGGGGGGAGGGGGGGGGGGGTGCAGTATGCCGTATCGTCTGTTTGTGGGTAGTTGAAAAGGAGTAAAAAGAAAACAAAACAACTGACGCAGTCCAGCCCAATCAAGGTGTGTTTCTCCCCCCTCTACGTTCCTCTTCCTCCTCCTCTGTGGAATCGTAAACACGGATACGCATACACACACACACACACACACACACACACACACACACACACACACACACGACGACACGAAGGAGAGACGACGACACGACAAACGAAACGAAAGAACGAAAGAAAACGAACGTACGTAGACGAACGAAACGAAAACGAAAAGGAAA
>CM007327.1:193451-233645 GCA_000333855.2 Endotrypanum monterogeii
GTACGTACGTACGTACGTACGTACGTACGTACGTACTACGTACTACTACTCTCTCTACTCTCTCTCTCTCTCTCTCCCCCCTCTCCTCTCGGTAGTACGTAACGTAACGAACGTACGACGACACACACACACACACACACACACACACACACACACACACACACACACACACGCACAAGGGAGAGAGCGTACACGCAACGAACAAAAGACAGAAAAGAACGACTGAGTCACAAGAACAAAGAAAAGGGGAGGTTAAATGTGACGCACAGAAAAGAAAACTGTGAAAGGGTGAATGGGGGAAGAAGGGGAAAAGACAGCGACAACCACGAGGGTGTGAGCAGCAGCAACTAGAATGGAAACGAAACGCAAGCAAATCAAAGGACGAAAAGGTAGAAGACAATGCCTCAGACGAGATCAACTAGTGAGAACCGGCGGGGGGAGGGGGACACCTGCGCGTTGACGTATCTCAAAATAAAACAGGGAAATTTTTTTTTATTCCAAGACGGGAGGAAACGGTGGTGTGATGAAGCCGATCGCGTCAGGGAGAAAAAAAAAAACGGAAAAACGAGGAGATCATAAGAATGACGGTAACCAGATAGGGGAGAAAACGAAACAAACCAAAAAAAAAGAAAGAAAAAAACTTTTCTAAGAACCACCAAACGCCCCACACCTTTCTTTTGTTTTTTTTTTTAAGGAAATACCGGATGGCGCCCACCCTCGAGTTTCGCTTCGATATTCAGGAAAAAAAAATTATACCCGCCCCACTAAAGTAAGCGCGCCGCGGTGCTTACACGATGGCGATGAAATAATAATACGGGATCAGATTGGAGAAGAGAGATGTGAAGAGAGATGAAGAGAGGCGAAACACGGGTGAAACCCTGCTTTTCTCAAAACGTAAGAAAAAAAAAAGAATAAACACACAAACACGTATATACAGATATATATAGAGAGAGATATAAGGCCGATCTGTATCGAACTGCTCACAAGGCACGCGCGCGCGCGTCTCGTCTTGTAGGAAAGAAATTTGATGTTCCTCAGAAGAACAAGAAAAAAGACCACACTCAGCAGTACGGAAAGAACGAGGAGCAGAGGAGTGCGAGGAGAGGAGACAGAGAGATGAGTGAGGAAGGAGGGTCCGAAAAGTGAATTATATCGGAAAATGTATGTGTGCGCGCGTGCCTCCCCTCAGCCCGATAGTTTGGGGTAGAAGCAGGTCACTGGAAAAAAAAAAGCAAATCTCAACGTTTCAAAGAAAAAAAACGGCGAAAGATGAAGTAAAGGGGAAAAAGGGGGGAGAAAGAAGCGAAGAGGAGAGACTGGATGTATGAAAAGCTGGACCCCTTCTCCTCCTCCCGGTGTACACGATACCAGACTGACCAGTTGTCTGTATGTGTATGAATGTATTGCAGGTGTGTATTGTGTGTGGGTATTGTGTGTGGGTATATGAGTGTTCCTGAAGAATCTAGACAAACGAATACCAAGGCAATCGAGAGGGCAGGGGCAAGGGGGAAGTGCTATAGTATTGTGCTAGATAAAAAGAGAGATTTTTTTTGCATGTGTCGCAATTGAAACAGCCGACATACAAATGCCCCCATCTAAATAGGGGCGAAACAAAAGCGGTGGTGGAGTCGATCGAAGGGGGGATCATCAGGAACGTCAGGCAGGCAGGCAGTAAACAAAAAGAGCAACAACATCGCGTAGTCGTAGAAAAAAAAAAATTGCGTCGCAGGTGCACACACGCACGCATTCGAGACAAGGATACTACTCTCTTAAATACCACTGTGCAAACTGCACCCTCCCTCCTTTTTCTCCGCTGGTTCGCCCTCCATACTTCAGTGGCGACGTGCATAGAGCTATGTACTCGACTCGGGATCAGCGTGTCCATCACCCCTTTCATGACGGCGCGGACAGTAATAAAAAACCTCGTATCTTTCCATTTTTTTTTTCTTGTGTGTGGGCGTGTGTCAGCAGTGGCCAAACTAACCCTCTGCGCTGTGGGTCCGACAAAGCGCCGTGAACGACGACCTCAGCCCCTTGTTGTTTTTTTGTTGTTGTTGTTGGTGACGGTGTCAGTGTGCATGTCAGTATATATATATATATATGTGTGTGTGTTGGTGTATGCGCGCATCTTCAGGACGGACAAAACAAATCGACGCAAGCACCCATTCACGCACTAAAATCGGTTGACAGTAGAAGAAAAAAAAGATAAATCCTTACGATACCCTTTTTCCTCACCTCTCCTTTTTCGCCTCCGTGCACGTACGCACGTACGCAGAAACACAGTCATCATCAGAAACCAGGAGAAATATATATATATATATATTATAAAAAAAAACACGAGGTGGTTCAAAAAAAAAAAAGGAGGTAGTGAGTGTAGCAATTGTAAGTAGCAGCAGCAGCAGCGACAACACAACAGGAACCAGCGATATACCCGAGATGGGAGTGGGCCAAAAAAAAATGAGAGGGAAGGAGGAAAGGGGGGAGGTGGAAGATGGGAAGAAAGGAAAGTAGAATTTTGGGGCAACACAAAGGCAAAGCCCACGCAATCGCCAACACATACATACGCGTACAGACAACAATCAACAACCCTGCATGGGAGACCCTACGAGACCTGGGTGACAACAGCGAGCCTAGTCGTCACGGCCGCCAAACCACCTCCTACGAATCTCTGTCATGAAACGCTTCATTTTCGTCTCGCTCTTGCTGTTTGCCTCCTCCTCTTCCGCTTCCCGCTTGCGCATTTCGCGACGGACGATGCGGATCTTCTCGTTCAACAGCGCACAGTTGTATGTGGTTGTGCACTCGAAGTGGTCCTCCTCAAAGTGTGAGCCCTTTGTATAGACAATCTCCATGTACTTTGGCTTGTCGGAATAAACGCGCACCTCCTCAATGTCCTTGATCGTGCGCTCCGTTGTCTTGGGAAGCGCATCAGACACGTTCGGCCGCATTGTATACAGGTGTTCGCCGTCGACACAAAGCAAACGCTGCTGTCTTGCGCCGTATTTGTTGATACTAATCACCTCGAATTGCTGGAAAGAGGTTGCCTCATCGACGTCCATATCAATCACAATATCCTCTGCCAAATCACGTAGAGTTGCTGTAGGAGCTTCCTCGACAGCGCGCCCGTTAACAACCACCTCTCGAACGCCGAACCGGTAGAGGGAGAGGATAGTGCGCTCGGCAATGGGACAGTTCGGCTGACCGCAGCCAGCGCCGAAATTATAGTACTCATTGATATTCAACTCCACTGGCCCGTACATGATACGCAAGGAGCCTTGAACAATTCCGCTAGCTGGCAGTCGACTACAAATGGTAGCCTCCAACGACTCCAAGAGCATGTCGGCTGGTACGACACACTGTCGATGCACAGGCTTTGCGTGTGGGTCTAATGGCCGCACCTGCACAGTCAAGTGAATGTCGCGTGCTGTCGTGCTTTGGAGGGCTGTGCGTTGGGGAAAGAGAAACAGCTTCGCCGCTGGCAAGGGATTAACCGCATAGCAAGAAAAGTTCTCTGCGCCAAGATCCAACTGCACCGCCATCTCCTCTTCCCCTGTGCATTCATCTGCAATAAAAAGTTTGTACAGGCGTGGATTCATGGAGTAGCGCTGTGTAAGAAGCTCATTCGTCGCCACAGACTGCTGCAAGAAAGCTGCCACGACATCTACGCCGCGGTAGGTCGGCTGTGTCATGTTTAATGTAACAGGGCTGCGCAAGCCTTGAGAATTCAAAAATGTACTAAATACACGCACCTCACGCGTTGGGGGAGTGACATCAAGGACAGAGCCATTCGAGAGCAGAGTCTGTGTGCTGCCTATTGCCTCGTCTATCGGAGGACCACGATTGCCACTGGAACGCATCCCTGAAGGAGGGCCACACGCAATGGTGGCGGGCCCCTGCCGCTGAAACGCACCTACCGTGGGCCTCCCCATATTACGAAAGACTTCTGCCGCCCTCATCGCCCGCTCCGCGAGCGCCTCCTCCAGCTCGCTGCGAGTAACAGCACATACCTTCCCCAGCATGTCACTATCAGCACTTGCATCAGCTTGCCAATGATCTACCGCCTGCCATGACTCATCATGGGCACTCCTCGACACCTCATAGACATACTTGGTCTGCTCCCGCTTCAAGTCCTCGGCAACATCGATGCCTGTCACGTCGACGGCCCAACGCATCATTTTTCTCTACACAAACACAGTTACTCAACGCGTAATGAACGTTTTTCTGTGTGTCAGCGTGCCTTTGCTTTTCTCCCTCTGTGTGCGTATGCGTGCGCGTGTGCGTGTGCAACCGCTACCGATTGATAAATAATGGAAGACACGGGACAAAGAATATACGCGTGTATGAATGAGTATATATAAATATATATATATATATAAGATATGTAAGACACAATTTTGGCAAGTAGCACGCAGGACGTGAAATAAAACACCAGCGCAATATGGCTGTGGTGGAGGGAGTTGGAGGAGGTGGGAAGAAAAAGAAACGGAGGCTAGCAGGAATGCCTCGGGAGACGTAAACGGGACAAATAAAAAAAACACAGAACTGATCCAATAACCAAACGCATGCCCTTCGAAGGCGCCGCCCTGCTGTTGTGTTGAAGAGGGGGGCGGGGCGGGGCGGGGGCAGCCTTGGAGGCAGACCACGGCCCTCTCGTCAGCGGCGACTTCCAGAGAACGCACGGAAGCGCCACGTCCGCCCCCTCCCCCTCTCTATCTCTCTCCCCATAAAAGAGAAATCTAGAATGGATGAACAGGCACAGCTGGCGCCCCTGGTGCGTGCGGCTAACGTATGTGCAAGAGAATTTCTTTTGGGACAGCATCAATAGAAAAAAAGGTATAGCACGACATGCATGTGTGTGCGTGTGTAGGGAAGGGGAAAGGAGGAGGGGGGGGGGGGAGCTAATCATCCAGCGAGAAATAGAGAAGGGCGAAGTGAAAGCCCCGAGACACAGGAGAATGTAGGGACAACAGCGTTCTAGGCATAAATGCATCTTGCATCGCCAAGAGAGAGCTGAACTCCTCTTTCCCGGATTCACCTGCTTATTCAACAGCATCCAAGGTGCCTCCAGGATATAGAAGATAAGAAAGTGAAGGAGGCGAGCATTAGCCTCACAACACCCACGCTGGCTCCCTCACCCTCTCCCCCTCCTTCCCCCAAGACAATTGTCAGCGCACAATAGAACTGGCACACTGATGACACATAACACTCCACAGTGTTTCGAAGTGTCCCGATTGCTGTCAGTAACTAACATACGAGGATATCACCAGTCCCCCCGTGTCTTGTATACCCTCATAGAGTGCGTGTTCTCCCAGACGTACAGCCAGGGAATAGAGGTTTTTTTTCTGAGTGTGTGTCTGCTGATGTGAAACATGAAGCACTCGAAAACCAGGAAAGAGGGTAGGAGAGCGGCCAACGTCATCTCGAGGTGCGCCAGCGGCAGCGACACTGAGAAGATGCGCGACAAGAAAAGCAACGACGAGGGGGAAGAGCAAAAAAAAAAAAATGCATTGATAGGCCGCCAGCGCCGTTGTGCGCTTCGCCGAAAAGAGCACAAGCAACAGCGGCACCTAGCAGGTAGATTTTTTTTCCATCACCTAGAGCAATCGAAGCTCACAACGGCTTTCAGTCACCCCCACCCCCTGACCTCAACCAACCACAAGTCGAAAAGAAAGGTGAGGATGGCGATCACACTACTCCGTGGATATGCGCCGGTGATCCAAAACACGTAAATCTCGGTTCAGTTTGTAGTTTCGCCGGTACAAAGGAAACATGCGATCCCGCGAGGCTGCCAACGATCCTGGACGGCTGGTGCGGCCCTGTTCTGCGGGGTAACGCTGTCCCTTCACCGCATACGTGTAGTGCAGTGGCTTGTGGAGCGATGCCACGTACGCCTCATCCAGCTGCAGCTCTGCGGCGGCCTCATCCAGGTTAAACCGGCCACGACGGTCAAGCGGGTGGACAGTCTTGTCCTTCCATCCACGCTCAAAGGAATTGTAGAGAACGCGCACAGTGCGCCGCATTTCTATCACCCTTTCGCAAGAAAGCAGATACACACACACACACACACACGTAGTTATTTAATTGGCAGGTTAATTGCACTCGTGTGTGTGTATGTTCAAGCGCTGTTCCTCTATTGTATTCTTTCGTGATTGAAGCTAGCGTTGGTATTGGTGGTCTCGTGGCACACGGCTGACCAATATCGTAGAGGTCAACACAAAGCCTAAAAGCCTACACGCAGTCACAGACACGACCCTCACACTTCGCAGCGTAGATGTGAAGCAAAGAGAGATGAAAATACTGTCGCTTCATGGTCGTAAGCGGGTGAAGGGAAAAGCAGTGTCATGGATACAAGCGGAGGGGGAGATAAAGGAAGTAGGGAGGTCAGCAGTGGGCGTCAGGTTCATCAGACGCCCCGAGAAAAATGAAGCGCATTCAAGGCGGCAACAACGCCTGGGGGAGAGAGGGGATAGCCAAAACTCTGCATGTGTTTGCTGGGGCGGCTCCTCCCCAGGTGTCTCCTTGAGCTGGACTGACTGCGGTCAGCGGTAGAGGTTGAAGAAAAACGTTAAATCAAGAGGCACTTTCTTTCAAAGGCATCCCGGATCCTCCATTGGACTCGCGGGTAGCAAGGGGGTATTCCCGGGGAGAGGGGAATGCAGGAAGAAAACCATAAATAATCAGCTGAGACCGAGGAGAAAGAAAGAAAGGATGCAGAGTTAGCATGCTCAACATATACATATATATATATATATATATATATATATATATATATTGTATGCGTGTGTGTGTGTGTGTGTGTGACTACACCTTTCTTTCATCGCTCTTGATCCTTTCTCTGTCCTCTTTCACACACATCATGGTCTGTGGTCGTCTCTTTATGGGATGAGAAGACAAGGGGGTGCACTTCATGAAGCAAGCCCTCACGTGGATGAATAACCTCACAGAAAAAAATGTGGCAAGGTAGGTTGCGGGTTCAGCGCTGTAGAGGAAAAGAAAACGCTGGAGAAATCAAATGAAACATCAGAGAAGGGGGAGGCACTGATGACCTATGTGGTGCTCGTACGTGGACACCAAGGGGGGAGGGGAGGGGGGGGGGGGGGGGGGGATATCAAGTCAGTGTAGCAGTCACTCTACAGGCACCTGTAAAGTCATGTATCCTCGTTGCTTCCTTACGACCAGCCATGACTGGCGCTCACTCACTTCCTCACTTCCTCTCTCCCCTCTCCCCCTCCTCCACCACCACCACTATCATCGCCACCCTCAGAGCCCCAGCCAGCGGTCACGCTGCCTCGTTTCACTTTACCTCTTCACAGACCATTCGCTCTCGCCGTCAAACCGCACCGTCTTGTTCATCACCACCGCAGCCCCTTCCACGCACACCACCGCTTCGTCGGTGGAGGGGGATTTCTTCCGGACGATATGGGAGAGAGAAATGAGACCTTTATCCCTCCGGAACTCTTTTACCTCGGCGATGACCTCGACATCATCGCCAACAAAGATGGGAGCAGTGAAGCGCAGGTTCTGCGAAAGATATACCGTACCGGGACCGGGCATCTCCTTCGCCATAAGACCCGAAAAGAGCGAGCCAGCATACATGCCGTAGCAAATGGGTGCGGGAAACCCAGCCGCCTTGGCCGCCTCCAAGTCGCTGTGAATTGGGTTGTGGTCGTTGATCACATCACCGAATGTGGTGACGCTCTCTTGAGTGATGTGAACTTGCCTGGTCACTCGCGATCCTACGCGAATGACAAGTGGCGCGACCTCGCTGGACATGATCGAGTATGACACCCTTAGGTCTTCCCACGGTTCGTTTATGAATTAAATAATTGTTGTTCCGCCGCGCTCCGATCAAGAAAGCGCGTGGACAGAGTCGATAATGAGAATATATTTCTTTTTTTACCCTGATGGTGTCTGGGTGAGTCGGTGAACATGCACACGCAAAAAAAAATTATATCTATGTATGTGTAGGTGTGTACAAATAATTTTTTTAAAAAAGGAGGGAAAAGAGGGTCCATTTGTCGCTGCGAATACATGAAACTTTACAACAGAATATGTGTGTATGTATGTACGTATGTATAAGAGTGTCACATGGGCAGTGGTGTAGGGAAAAGAAAAAAACGAAGACAAACACGCTCGGCTTGCAGAACAGTAGGGGGGGGGAGCACCCAAAGAGGTACAAAATGAACTACTCTCCTGTTCGCTTGGGGATTCTGAAACTCGATGTGCTCAATCCTGCTGGCCTCTCTCCCCCATATACAAGTACACACATATATATATACATGTACATCAAGATTCGCAGCACACTTTTGTTTCCACACTGAGGCTTGGTCGACTCGACAGCAAACTTTACATCGCCGCCCTCATCCAAAGCACCCCGCACCCCACCACCACCACCGGCCCACCCACCCACCCAACCACCGAAGCAACCGCACGCGCAGAGCACAAACACGCACACACACAGAACGCAAGACAAAAGGGCTGGGTGCTTTGACTCCCTCCCTCACCCTGCCTATCTCGCCCCTCTCTCTCCTACTATCACCCCTGCCTGCTCTGCACCGACGCCGCGCATCACACCAGCTGTCTCTGATTGCTTGCTGGCACACAACTGTTTTATTATTTCTTTTTTTTTTTAGACGATGGGAACATTTACAGGACGACACCGCCTGAGGGAAATAAAAAAGGGAGGGGAGCAGGTACCTCACCACGTGGGCCCCGTGTGCCACAGCAGGCCGGATATCGCGATAGGGTTGCGGCTGAAGAGGCATGGCGGTGTGCCCTCGTGAATCCGCACCCGCCTTGACTAGGGGTGTTGGGATCCAGTGCAAGGATCCTGTGGAGGAGCAGGTGCTGTCGGCGATACCCCAACTCACCTATTAGCCTTCACGCAGCTGCCACTACCGCACCTCTCCTTCCCCACTACACCATTGTACTCAGCCGATACCCCAGATGCCTCATAAGTCTCTGGTGATGGAGAAAGAAGGGAGGGAGATGCATCCTTTGGGAAGCACAGCCTTTTATTGAAAGCTGACCAAGAGGCTCCTACCAGCCAACATGGTTTCTCTTCCCTCCAGCGCGTCGGATATTCAGTGCATCTACCACGCGCTGGCGCCAGCGTTACACTCATCGCTTTGAAGCAAAAAAATCCGGATAGTAGTACGTAGATGTACACGCCTGATGGGGGATCCTCTACACTCTTCGCAGTGAGTTGCCGCAAGCCTCGCCACCATCACAGGGTGACCTCAGCATTGTGCCAATCTCAGACGTACGCGCTAACAACCATAGACCGAAGCCATACCTGATGGCTGGGGAATGCCGACTCGCAGCTTCCAGATTGCGTGACGAGAAAGATCCCTGACCCCCTCCCACCGCTTGCTTAGAGGAGCCCGTTCCCAGCATCGTCAGCATTGTGGGTATAGCCGAATACCTCCATCTATATATATATATATATATATACAACTACATGAAGATGGAGATGACGGTAAGAGGAGAAAAAAACGATAGGCGGATAAGAGGTATGAAGCATCGGGTGTGCCACTGTGGTGGAGGTGGGAAAAGGGAGGGAAGACGGCAGGAGAGAAGAAAGGACATGAAAAAAAAAAAAGCGGCCGAGGAGGGGAGGGGGGAAGAGAATACGTGTGAGTATAATATCCAAGATGCAGAAAGACGTTGAGGCAAAAAAAAAAAGGGGGAGGGAACGCTGTGGTGACGGTGGCGGTGGTGACGGTGGTGATAGCACCAAATAAGATGACTTACATCCATACACACACACACACACACACAGCGAAAGAGGCACACCGACAGATGAAAAACACAGGGAGGGCACAAGAAGTCACGAGAATAGTACTCAGTTGTTAAACAACTTTTTTTTTAGGAAAAAAAAATGCACTGGCGCATCGCCTTTCCCTACCCCCCCCTCCCTCGCCTGCCCTCACTTCAGAACTACACTTGATGAAACGGATGTGCATCACCTCCTCCGTTAGCACAGCTCCTGACACCCCGAACGCGAAGCGGCCAGGTTTTGTTTTTTGTTGTTTTTCGCACTCCATTCCTCCCCTACTGGGAAAGGGAAAATGTTCTGTCGCCCCAACGTCGACAGCGAAGCGCTATAGCCGACGTGTCCAGTCACTCTCCCCCTCAAAATCTACCGTTCTGTTCATCCCAACCGAAACCCCCTCAATGCAGGTGATCTTCTTGCCCAGGTTCTTCGGGTCTTCCTTCTGGATGATGGTGGACATCTCAATAAGCCCCTTAAGACGGCGGAAGTGGGTAACCTTGGCAATCACCTCCAGCTCATCACCGACAAAGATGGGCGCTGCGAATCGCAGGTTCTGCGAGAGATACACCGTGTTCGGGCCTGGTATTTCCGTTGCCATCAGACCAGAAAAAAGAGAGCCGGCAAACATACCATAGCATATGGGAGAGGGAAAGCCGGCTGCCTTCGCGGCAACGGCGTCACTGTGAATGGGGTTGTGATCCTGAATCAGATTACCGAAAGTAACCACATCCTCTTGCGTTATTATGACCTTCTTTGAAGCTTGTGCCCCGACGCGAATAATGCGGCGTGCAGCCGTTTGCATTGTGCTTCCTTTCTTGACGTTTTTTTTTTCTTCTCAGCACGGCTGTTTTTTTTTATTACTTTTTGTAGCTGTTATTGAGTAGAAGAAAAAGGGGGAAAGGCGATGGAAGCACTTTGTAGATACGATAAAGCCCTGACAGAAAAGTTGTGTGCGTATAAGTGGTCTGGGGAGAGAGGAGGAGGGGGGGGACGCCATCATCAACTATAGATACAGCAAATTGAATGTTGCACAATCGAGACGCTGAAAGAAGTTCAGGTAAGGAAAATGTGAAGAGGAGGGAAGCCAAGTAGGTCGCCGTGCCAATAGCACTCAGACCTGCGCGTTCGGGGGTCGGGGGTAGAGATACTGTTAAAGCCTAGAGAAATCTCCCCCTCCTCCGCCGGTGAGGTGATTTGGAAGGCAGGCAAAAAGATCAAGTCTCTCGCACCTGTGAGGGGAATCTCTCGAACCCCGCCAGCCCCCAACCCCTTGTCCTCATGCGTATCATTGAAGAAAAATGTGCCCTACAATGGCCACAGCCGGGCCGACAGGCGTAGGCACACACACACACACACAAATCGGGTTGCTTTAAATAAATCGCAACGATATCCTTCTCTCACTCAACCCTCGGAGACACAAGACCATAATTACACGCAAGTACACGCAATTAAAGCAGGTCCGCTTGATTGGCAATACAACTCAAATCCGGTTGTACTGCAGCGCGTTTCGCTGCATCACCTTGTTCCATCGGTGCTCCCAGCCGCCCTGGTTCAGGGCCCGGTCGGTGCCCCATCCCCTATAGTGAACACGGTGCACTAAAATATTACCAGTTCGAACCATCTTGTTCATCGTCCAGGAAGACACGTTTGCATACGGAACCCACTCACGCGTGCCCAGTGCACCCTGCACCGCGTGGTAGCGATCAACGTTAGCGAGGCGATAGTAAGGGACTTTGAACAGGCCGAACTGGTTGTAGCTAAAACACGTAACCTTCCTCTGAAGCATCTGCTGAGGGATCCCGCAGAGCGACTTAGCGAGAGGCTCATCCACGTTGGCTAACGCCTGGCAAAGACTGCGCAGCCACTCGTCACGGAAAGACTTCTCGTACATCAGGCGCGACTCGAGCACGAAATGGGTGTGCCGGCGTGGCACATCCTGCCCAATGTGCCGCATCAGCAAGAGACTCGTGCAGCTGAGCATGGCCTCCGCTCTGGCAATATGCAACGGGAGAACGGCTAAGTGGTGGTGATGTGGGGCGGGGGGATCCCAAGAATGCAAACATTCAACAACAACAACAAAAAAAAAAGAGAGGGTGAAGGTGAAGGTGAAGGTGGGGGTGCAATTAAAAATGAAGATGATGACGCTTCGAACAGAAAAAGGATTTACGATCCGCACATTGGAACCGACACATTTTACTTCACTTCGCTGCACAAATAACAAAAAAAAAAAAAACAAGGCAGTCACCACGACCACCAGCCCTCGATCTGGAAGAACATCTGCAGCGTGTCTGCAAGCATGCAGGGAGAGGCACATTGCCAACGGCCGTGTGACTATTAGATGTGTTTTCTTACTTCGCTGTGAACCGACATCAAGCCATCTGCTTTATTCACATATGAGAAACGAGCCCTACTACTTGCGCATCGAAGCTTCACCTCATCTCAGCAGTCCGATGCCTGAGCTCGTATTTAAACCTGTCCCAGGTCAGTGCTTCATTGGGGAAAGAGGACCACAAGAAATATGGTGACATTGTCACAACCCGGTAAAAAAAAAGAAAAAGTATCCAAGTCGTTTGTTAGAGCTTTAAAATTGACCACCACGAGTCGGTCTGTGATGCACCACAACATCGCGTCTCACAACATTTGAGGAATAGCAAAAGAGGAGGAAAGACCCACGAACCCACCTACACGGAAACGCAAGACGCTTACAGCAAAGAAAATGCACTACACAACTTCACCGCGCCACACTGGGTGGATCCCTCTCTGCAGTGCATCCTCCTTTCACTTTGATGCTCGCGCAGCGAGCCACTATTTATTTTTTTGTTGAATATATATATATATATATATATATATGGGTATCAATAGCCATGGGAAGGGGGGAAACGAGATGGAGAATGTGTAGTGCGGCTAGTAGAGGAGTCTGCTCGTGTAGAAATCCTGGATCCCCCCCTTTTCTCCTACGACCGCAACGCCTTCTCACACATCTCCACAGCAATCCGTTTATAAGAGTCATCTGCAGTCATTCCGATGTTGCGGGACTCCTCGGAAAGCCGATTGGCACGGTTGGTGGCCATGGCGATAAACGTTCTCGCGAGCTCTTTTTCGGTTCGGGCGGTCGGTAAACGCTTGCTGTGACACATGGCTGCGCGTGAGGCGCTGGCAGAAGCGGCGTAGAGCAGCGACGCAGCCTCACCAAGGCGGTTAATTATGAGCTGCTGATGAGGAACCTGTGAAGCATTACGGACAAAGGTAGTCTCCACCGCATTGCCGAATGTAATCACGGCGGAGTCGATGGCGGAGCAGTCTATCTCCTGAACAGGAACACGATCCTTCATGCCGATCGATCGCATCGTTCGCAGCTGCATCATCTGCAACGTAGACGTGCGCTGAAAAACAAGACCGTAGTCCTCAACTCCGCAGCAAACAGCAGATGAATAAAGAAAATCTGTCGACTCCATCATGGATAACAAACGGCGCGCATTCTCGAAGCAATTTTCCAGTGACTCGCTCACGGGCGTTGCCGTCGACAGGATGCTGAGCCATTCGTTTGTAGTGCTTTGCACGAACACACTAACAAGTGCCGCCTCTAGCAAGCTATCCTCAGTGGGCAAATCCAGGTTGGCAGTAAGGGCGTATAGTGCCGACTCCATGGCGTACATGATGCACGCGCACGACGCGACCGTGTCAGAGGCCCATTGCTCCGGTACACTGTTCCGTAACTCTTGCACAACCCGCTTCAAAATACCAAGCAGCGTGGAGGCGTAGACGTATTGCTCAGTAAACAACGTGATCATACGATCCTTAAACCCTTCCCCAACTACGCCAACAACGTCAGCTACAGGAGCGTCCTTGAAGCTGACGACTCCATCCTTCACACTTACCCCCTTTGCGTTTCTATCAACGACAAAGAAAGTGTTCCGCAACACCTCCACTGGCCCCGCCTCGGTGGCAGTTTGAGTGACCGTCTTGGCCAGCACCAAATAATGCGTCGCACCTTCAGCAAACTCGCACCGTTTGCACCCTGTGAGCACATAACTACCGTCACCTATGGAAATCGCCTTGGTGGTGTTCATGCTAATATCGTTGCCACAGTCCTCTTGCGTGGCCCATCCCATCATGATCTTGCCATCGGACATGCCAGTGAGGTATTTCCCTTTCACCTCCTTCGACCCGACGGTGGATAACAAATAGGACGCGACGCTGGAGTGCTGAATCGTTTGCAACAACCTGCCGTCACCGCTGGTCCCTACTTCCTCACAGACGAGAGCGTGTGTGGTGTGCCCCAGTCCCAACCCGCCGTACTCAGTGGCGATTCGAGCGCCTGCGAGATTCAGCTCCGTGTCCCTGGTGCGAATCTGTTCAATCAGTGCCTGCACGGTTTCCGACTCGTCGCCGTCCAGCTTACGTGAAGGATACGGAAACATCTCCTCAGGTACTACACGGAAGTTGAAAAGACCGGCCACGTACGATGCATGGCGCACGTACTGCCTTGACGCGGGCAACAGTATGCGGTGCATTACGCTTTGCACACAAAGCGACTCTGCAGAATTTCGTTTTTTAACTCAGACAGAAGCAACGCAACACCTCACAATACACACATATATATATGTATGGAGAAGGAAATATGTTCCCCCACCCCCTCATTGAGCACAGAGGTCAATCAGACAGCATCACGAAAGCGAGTAGAAAACATTTTTTTTTGTCGATACAGTGAAGAGATCCAAGACATGCCAACATCCTCGTGTTATAAGCAGTGGTGCTTTACGTGGGTAAAGCACCATGCGTGTACCTCGAAAGAAGTCACGACACACGGAAGAATCAATCCAAAGTATACCTCAACTCTTTGAAGTAGTACTTGGATTCTATTATTATTATTAGTATTATTATTCGGCAGATCTCGAATCTGCCGAACAACAACAAAAAAGAAAAACGAAGTCTTCAGGGTCGTCTCCACCCCTTCGCCTCCCCCACCAATGGGTGGGGGACGAGACCCACACTCCTTTGTTTGCAGTTTTGTGTCTTATACGAGGCTTACCAAGAAGAGAAAGAGTTAGGTTTTTTTTTTTATGTGTACACCTTCTGCTCGACGATAAAAGCCGATCTCACCTCACCCCCTACTCCTCCTCGTTTTCTTTATCAGCAGCAGCAACGTCAGACATGCTGAATGCAACGGTAGTCCATTTGGGAAACACCCGCTTGAAGAGATCCATGCACACGACGTCATGCTGCATAACCTGATCGTTGAGGACTGCTTTGAAAAGACCGTGGGTGCCAACGGGTTTGGTGATTTTTCCACGACGGCCGAACTTGGTGTAAAGGTCGACCGGTTGAAACCACTTGACGTCCTCGTCGTTGAAAAACATATACTTCACAACGATCTGTTTTTTGTGAATGACGGCAACACGACCACTGAGAACAGTGCGCTTCAGCAGCATCGTGTCTGGATTGGGAGGAAGGCCGCCACCAAAGCATGCTAATCGCAGGGGATTTCCCTCCGTCTGCTCCTCAAGCGAAGGCACCTGGAAAAGCAGCAGCGGACATGGATTGTAGCTGATAGGACCAAAGAATGTGGCCATACGGAACTTGTCACCCTCGTGAAAAAAGCGAGAAAATTTCGATCGGTCTCCGGAGCTGATGTCACTGAATAAGGGTGAAATGTAAAACTTGCGGAAGCCGATATGCGCCAGCATGGGAGTTTTGGATTTGATGGGCTCATCCAGCTCTGAGGCCCGCTGCACCTGGAAGTGCAGCACAGACCATTTTTGCTCATGCTGCAGCTGACCGGAGGCAATGAGAAAACACCACTCAGCCGCATCCCACACTCTTTGAGGAACGTTGACCAGCGTTATGGCGATGTGCATCCCCACTTCAGCCATGCCATCTTCGCACAATGCGATCGCACTCTCGCGAATACGAGAATACCCTTGTAGCTTGTATACGTAAGCGTAATGTGGGGGCAGGTTCTCCGTAGGGTCCCACTTGCCTGTGTGAAAACTTTTCATTCCACGGTACTTTGCAAAACGCTGTCTTGCGGGAATGTTTACAGGAGTGTCCACCATGTCTGGATTCCAGGCTTCCTCCTCGCTCAGCTCTTTCAGCTTTTCCATTTCTTGCGCCCTCTCCTCGTCTGTCATACGCTCTAGACGAACGACATCTTCGGCCTTGAGAAAGTCAACGTCGGTTTGTGTCGTGCGGTAAGACATGGCATCCCCAGCAAAGGCATCCTCATTGTCCATAGGAATGCGCTGCTGCTCCGGTACGTCGTCGATTACGAAGTTCTCCTCCGTATCGTACCACGCTGCTTGATCGCTGGAAACGCCAGCTGGTACACGAATTTTGTGGGTACCACTCACCTCCTGATGATAAAGGACGTCGGCATCAGTAGGACAGCCATCGTCTTCAAGAGTCGCACTCGCTTGAACTTGTTGAAGCGACTCTCGTTGGCCCTCCTCAGATTCCTCGATAAGGCCTCGCTCTCCACTTTTTCGTATCTCCTCGATCTTGCAAACCTGGAAAGTACCGTGATTAGTCAAGTGAAGAAGCTGCGTAGCAGAAAGAGGCTTTCCACGCAAATAACCTGTAATCGTGAGCTCTTGTGTTTCGGCATTGTACGCCTTTTCTTCTACGGCCATGTACGGGTGCTGATCTCTCCATTTCAGGGTGCGAATTTTCGACACCTGGATATGGCGCAGAATGTTTGCGTAATCCTCTTCGTCTACCACGGACACAATCTTTGTTGTGTCACCCTGCACCGATTTGAAGTAGCGTTGATGGATCTTCAGCACTTTTTGTCGCTGGCGATCGGTGAAGGTATCCAAGTTCTGAATCACAACGACAATGTTTGGGGCGCCATGTGCATTGATAGAGGCCACAAGATCACGCGTGTAGTCCGTGATACACAGTCCGATATCGCTAAACCACGTTGTTGCATTCGTCGCAGTGCCGTCACCGTCATCTGTAAAACAGAGAGTATCTTGAAGCTCCCGAATGGTGTTTTGTACGGCCTGTGAACAATCCAGTGTTAGAACCAGAAAATCACTCACCTTCGCTACATCAATGCAGTCCTGATCGTTGCAATTCTTTTCGCACACAAATGTAAATGCAGCTTTTTTTTCCTTAGATACAACAGTAAATGGTCGATCGCCACCTGAGAAATCAACATTTAGACTCTTACAGAATCCTTGAAGAATTGTCTCAGTGTTCCCCGATTCGTTCGCGGGAACAATACCCACAATACGAGGCATTCCGTCTGCGCTGCCTAAGCGCCGCTGCTCCAGGGCTGCACGAGCTCGTTTGTCCCGCAGCGCTGCAGCTACCTGCTTTGACCTCTCCTTGTTGTAAACAGAAACACCAGCTTTGACGCTGGACTGCTTGCTCGGCACCTGCCGACCCTTCGATTTGTCCGCCAGCGCGTGCTTTGACGCAAAGCGCTGTTTGTGTTCTTTGTTGCGAGCCATCGCGAGTGATATGGAAATCTGTAAGGGGGAAAAGAACGAAAAGGGAAAGAAGGAAGTAGAAATACGCTTGTCAATAACATGGGAGGGATGGATTTTAAAATGCATAAAATGAGCTGAAATAGGCTCAGGTGGGGTAAAGGAGCTACATTCGGCATCTCCCGATTTTTTTCCAGCCTCTTTTGTTGCTCAGCTGCCCCCTCACATCGTGCATCAAGAAAGCTAAATATGCAGGATGAGTGCTTGTCAACGGATTATTAAGACCACCAGACGACAAGCAAAAAATAACAAATTCTGGTCAAGAGAGCACAACAAAAGGCGAAATCGGACATTGGAAAAATTAGTGCCGCTGAATGCTTACCCAATACTTGAGGTAAAAAAACTAGTGAACGAACAGTACTTTAGAGCTGTGCAACAAAGGAAAGTAAGTAGGCCCACGATTCATACGGAATTTTCCTGATCATCCTTTGCTGGTCCTTTCACCTCGGCGAACATTGAGGCAATATTCTCTGTACCCTCAAACCAGAAGAAGCCGCTCATGGTATGTGCCACAAAAAAAAAAAACGCAGGAAGTTCAAGTCCTGTACGAGAAACTTAGAGTTTCGAAACACTTTAGCAGCAACAAACGTCCATAATTCTTAACCTACCACGCTGATACCTGCATTGCACACTAACAATTTTGTGTCTATCCAGTATCGATAACTGGAGCACCTAGACGTGGTTCTTCACAATATCAGAAAAAAAAATGCTGGTGTCATGTGACTGGAAAACACACACGAAGACCACCGTTTCAGCTTGCCGGATATGGAAGTTCCAAAATTCAAAAAAACGAGAAAGCCTTGGGAAGAACGATAGAATAGAGAGCATCTATTCATTCCACCAACCACCGAAAGGGAAATCAACTGGACTCCTCAAACCATCATTGCCTTCCTCATATCTCTTCACAGCTCCGGCATTCGTTCCCCTCGACCGTGATATCAAGTCATCACCGTAGAACAACTCCATGTTGTGGTGTTCGGAGGGTGTCAGAGACGATGACTGCCCACAGTGCAAGGTTTTCATCAGAACTCGTAGTCCTGTCAATATTATCATCAGAGTTCATGTATTGCCCCAGAAGATCCAGCCGCAGTAAAAAGGTAAAGACAAGAACAATCACCCATATTTTGCTGCCACCCAGCTGTTGCTCACCGAAAACTGAATCAACCTCTACCCCCTACTGAGAGGGTTCAACCATAGACGGGATGAAAAAAAACTCGATGAAGTGGCTTTCTCAAAACTAAACTAGAGCCAAGAGCAGCTCGAAAAGCAGTATCATTACCAGTTGTATGTCATTCATTTTCTCAGTAGCTGGCACACCAAAAATCGCCATAAATCCACTGGGTAGTTCAACTTTTCAGTAAAGCAATGCCTGTTCAACGATGACCTCTTCACAGCCTTAGAACAAAGTAACCAAGAACACCTCTGGAAAACTCCAAAAACCTAGAACGAAAAACAGTATGAGAAAACCCCGACGAAACACAAACTGCCACAATCACCAGCTCGGCTCTGAAGCTGAGGAAGGGTGCAGCATTATACACAAACCACATTTCTTGAGCACGGAAACTTACACGGCTAACACTGTCCGAAGCCTGTAGTCTTGGAATTTTACTCGCACCACGCTGCAGTATATTTCTGGAGTATTTTTTTTTTCCTGGAAAATAAATTTTCCCCTCCATTTTCTATCACGCGGTTTGTGCTTCCAAGCGAACCCTAAAGGGCAATTTGCCCGACCCCTCGGCAGCTGCCGCAAAAAAAACTTCTCCCTTCTCGTGCGTCACCTGGGCGACGCGAGGGCCCAGAACCACACACTGAGAGCAACCAGCACCACAACACCACACCTCAACCCATGTGGGTTTTACGACGCAATGCATTTCAGTGTCATGGTGCAAGACTTCAGCAAAATAAAAATAAGACTTTGTCACGTCAAAACTGATGCACACGTACCCCCGAACAGGAGCAAAAAAAAAACAGACCTTCCAGGGAAACAAAAGCGATACCAATTCATCCGTGTCGCCACATTATCCCCTGCCGCCCCCAACTCCCGGTCACTCAAACCCCCCCCCATCGGCCACCCCCGAACAGCATTACCAGCACCCTAAAACACCACCGCACACGGCCCTTCCGACACCAGCCACCACCCCCAAGCAGCGAAACCGCCATCCCCCGAAGAGAAACGCACACGCCAAACAACAAGCGCGCCGACCCCCCGAAAACCCAGAAAACGAATGACGACACCAATACCCCACCAACGTTCTGGCTGATGTGGGCCGTCTGATCTGCCAACACCGTAGCCAGCGGAACCGCGACCCCGCTGAACTGAAACAAGCGATTTCCCGTAGCACAATCAGATAAATGCTAGCATCCGCCACAAATATCCGAACAGAAGTAGACACAACAAAAACAGCACACGGATACACGCGGCCCGGGGGGGCGATAGATAACCAAGACACCACCAGCCCAAGATAGCCATTCCCAGGAAGACAAATATAATGCTTTATAGGTCCACCAGTCCACACGACGAGCCCAGACCACATTCCAGCTGCACTGTCCATGGGTTCGAAAATTATACCCAGATTCTACATTAACATACACATAACCCAACGCTGTCGTCAAAAAAGTGGGGAAATATGCATTCCACTTCGCACCCACCAAACACCCATGCCTCGCAAAAAGCCAAGAAACAGATCCAGCAAAAACTTACAAAAACATCTACACAGTGAATTTTTACGAGAATCCTTCCTTCAAAACAGACACATATCCTCTATGAATATCACCCACACCATACCGAAGCTCTTCGAAAACGCTACTGGTTTGGGCCATTTTGCTGCAACCGCTTTCCCCTACCTGCACCACACTGGCAGCCAGAGAGGTTCCAGAAACTTTGCCGCACCGCCAAACCCTTTCACGACCAACCGTCTCAGAACTTTTTCACACCCATGATCTTCTGTACAAGAGAGCAAAGGCCACACCACCTCCGCACTGATCATCCTACCCTGTTAGTTGAAGCTGCAGTCTCAAGATCCGAGCGTGCGTCGTTTCAAAACACGGAAATGGTGTTTTCTTGCCTTACCCTCCCCCCCGGAGAGAAATCATTGAACCTTTTGTCATTGCGGGCGGTGCGTGTGCTTGTGGCGAGGGGAGGGAAGGGCTTCGCATCCTGTTTTCGTGTGGCGCGTAACTCGGCAAGGCGGCAAAATACGCCAAATCTTTCGACAGCGGACGGATTTTCCACGGGATACTGCAGATGGGGGGGGGGCCGCCCCCACTTTTGTGCAGGCAGAGTGCGCCGAGCAAGGATCATCGCCTTTTCCGTGCGGCGCCACTACGCGGGGTCACCAGTACAGCAAGAAAAAAGAATGCGTGGGAGAGGGGGAGGGGAGGTGCGCCTACGCCCTTCTAGACCCGCTGTGGATATTGTCCTTTTTTTGTGGTCACTCTTCTCGCCGGCGAACTATCTCTACAGACGAAAAAAACAGTATATATATGTATATATATATATATACTGATCCACATTTTTGGGTGCGGTCAACGACCTCTTCAGTCTGAGATGCTCGCGCGACTGCTTTCTGCTTCGCCTGACTTGTGAAGTGGACGTGTGACGAGCGTTATGCTAGGAGCGGTGAAAATATTCCGTTCAAACAGTAGCGCAAACAAACACACACCCACACATTGGCGCAACTGTCCGCGCCTGCGACGAGGGAAGGGCTATGGTGCCCTTCTCCTGTCGGCGGCTCTACTTGCGTGGCGCTAGAGTGGGTGGAATCTTGTGAGCAGAAGAAGCAGCGCCGACAGCAAATGACAGGTGTGGTTAACTTCTCGTACCGCTTCCCGGTGCGAAGCCCGGCGGCAGCGGCCGCAAATTCAATCAGCGCAAAGAACCGTTGTGAGCTCGACGAGTCTACAACTTTTTGGATTTTTGTAGATTACCCATATCATTCCAGCGCGTAATGTCCTTTATGATGATTCCTTTTTGAGCCAGTTATAGGCAGGACACCCTTCCCCCCCCCCGCATGCAGCCCTCGGGAACATAACCCCACAAAGATACCCACCTATACGCAATGAGCGCGAAGGCAGCCACCCGAAGAAATTAAATTGCGTGCTCATTTTTGGCTGAGGTGTTTTCCGTTGGTACCTTGGTGAATGTACCTATACCGCATTGCGCCCACCGATTTGACCGACTCGTGGCACTCCTGGGTCCTTTTATGGGTATTTCATTTGAGGGAAATGGAGAACCCCCTACAAAAATCTCCCACAACATCTGGCCAAAGTTGTTGCTTTCGTAGGGAAGAAAACGGTGTCTTTCCCCACAAGTGGAAGTAACTATTACTTTTAGATATATCTCGAAAAAAAAACGCTGAAACATAATGCATGGCGATTCCTTTGCCATAGGTGCGGAATTTTACGCATCGAAGTCAGGGTGCGGTTGGCAGGTTGCTTCCCAAGCGGGGTCGCAAGGGCACACCGCCATGCCTCTTCAGCCGCAACCCTATCGCGATATCCAGCCTGCTGTGGCACACGGGGCCCACGTGGTGAGGTACCTGCTCCCCTTCCTTTTTTCTTTCCCTCAGGCGGTGTCGTCCTGTAAATGTTCCCATCGTCTAAAAAAAAAAAGAAATAATAAAACAGTTGCGTGCCAGCAAGCAATCAGAGACAGCTGGTGTGATGCGCGGCGTCGGTGCAGAGCAGGCAGGGGTGATAGTAGGAGAGAGAGGGGCGAGATAGGCAGAGTGAGGGAGGGAGTCAAAGCACCCAGCCCTTTTGTCTTGCGTTCTGTGTGTGTGCGTGTTTGTGCTCTGCGCGTGCGGTTGCTTCGGTGGTTGGGTGGGTGGGCCGGTGGTGGTGGTGGGGTGCGGGGTGCTTTGGATGAGGGCGGCGATGAAAGGATTTGTTTCGAGGGAGGTAGGGTTTGGGTCCTGGAAGGGTCTACTGGTTAATGATCCGCGTGACCTTGGTGTGGTTTGGGTGTGCTTTGGTGCGTGGGTCGGCCTCGGTTTCGTGTTTTGCGTGTCGTCGTTCGGGCCCTTCTGCGGGACCCCTCTGTGGGGCGGGGTGGCCTGGGGGGCTGTCGGTGCGGTCGTGCGGGCGGTGCTCCGTTCCAGTGGGTTGGTGTGGTTTCGTGTGCGGTTGGGGTTTTGGTCGAGTTTTGGGGCGTGTCGTTTTCGGTCGCGCGCGGGTGTGTGGTGGTTGGGTTGGTGGGACTAATGCTTTCCGGTCGGTTCGTGATAATTGGCTGAGCGTCGCCGGGGTGGGTTCGGGTGTGGTGGGGAAGGGGGGGGCTGTGGGATAGGTGCGTGAGGGTGGGTGGGTTCAGTGCGTCTTCTTTGTTTAATTTATACTTCCCCCCCACTGTCCGGATGTAGTGGCGTGTGGGGGGGGGGGGCTGTGGCTTGGACCCGGGGAAGCTTCCGAGGTTTTTACTTTACGGATGCGGTTCAACAACTGTTCGATTTTGAAAGGTGCTACACCTAATGTACTCCGATACCGGGTTAGTGTTTATTTGGGTCACAATTATAAGCAACCAGCTTCTTCTATTTTGAACTCACCGATGAAGGAAGGGGGGAAACAGATGAGATGGTCGCCCGTATGGAGTGGAAGTGTGCGAGCCGGAAAGCTGAGAGAGAAAAGTTTCGATTATGTCTTGTGCGCAAAACCGCATCGTTTTGCAGGAGGCGAGGACACTATCACTTCCTGAGCTGGAGAAAAAGCGACATGATCCCATAAAAGGCTTTGCTTGAGGCGGCGTGGAAGAAATCTCCAAGAAGCTGGCAGGACAGTTTACTAAAATGGATCGAGGGGCAATGTTCTTTCAGGATCACGGTGTTTTATTGTTGATATTGTGTTCTCTCAGTTACTCGAGCAAAATTTTAGTTGAGGTAGTGATCTACCGGGCGGGGAAAGGGTTGCATTGTTGGTTGTCATATTGGTGGTGGCAAAGAGGCTCCATTTTATTTTGTTTTATGGGTAGTCGAAATGAAAACATATATTTTCAGAGGTTAGCTTTTTGATGGCTGCACCGATTGCAGTGCTCTCCTGTTTGGGGGAAGTTTTTTTTTTGGTAGCGTGGTAACATGCCAACGTAGTGCATAATAGTTCGCCAGGCGGGTGGAGGTCCATTCAGGTTTGTCAGTGGCAGCAGAGAAAGCGCTGACGCGGGCTTACGTCGATATACTCCGCGCCTGTTAAAGTTTGGTACTGAGTTGAGGTCTCACGGCTCTGCACGACTCACAAGTCAAAAGGTCAGTGTTTTCTTACCTTTCTGTTCTGAAAAAAATCAGGCAGCAGTTGGGTGTGGGTTTTAGGCGACTGAGGGCTCTGCATTGTATTTATAAAACAATCAACTTTCAAATGAAAGAGCGGATGGCAATGCACATCAAACCGCTGCACTTGCTGTTTGAGCGATGGGGTGCCCATCCAGTTATCAGTGACGCTCTACACTTGCTCCCACCTCTTCGATGGTGTACGGATTGACAATACCTTCTGGATTTCCATACTCAACGCAGGGACTAGCCGGCATAGCTAGTATTTTTTTTTTCGAGTTAGAACGTTCTATATCTTGCCTCTCTAATTGTGTCGCTGATTCTTCTCTCAACTTGTGAATACCCTTTTTTAGACCAGTGGTTTCGTCAGAGCTCGTCAAAAAAAAAAAATGTTCACTGGGAGCTGATTAACTTATCACTTTTAATGGTTTTGGCAATGAGGTATTTTTTCAAAGTGAGCTTCATGATCGCGTAGCTTTGTCCGAGCATCGTCCACGGCACTGGCCTGGTCGAGCTGAATAACAAAGTTTTGACTTATGTGAAGGCGATTGTGCAGCGACTCAGGCGTCAATACAACGCTGCAACATAGTGGATCAATGAAAATTAGATGCGGTGGGAAAAAAAGAAAATGATTTCGCTATTTTGTGCGATTTGAATCAGGATTCTTTGAAGTCCGAAAGAGGCCCCAAAATGCGCCTTGCATTGATGGTAGTCTTGGCTTTGCATCTCCATTGTTGATTACACAGTAGAAAGGTCATGTTTGATAAAGCGCCAAGTGTGAAGGTGAACTTGAGGGATGCCAAACGGTTCACATCAGTGCACTCTTAACTCTTTTTTTTTCCTTCTCAGAGAACTCTGAGAAAATCCATTTCTCACGGCTTGCGGAGGCGTTGGTCTACTACCACTAATATCGAACATCGTTACTATAGTGCTCTTATCGAAGTGTAAGAATGACTTCGGAAAGTGATAGAAAGCAGTTTGCGAGGTACGTTCTAGATATATCGCAGATGCAGCGGAATCATGTTGCCGATAGGGTAGAGCAGCTAGCCAAGCATGAGGGCCTTGCGTGGCAGTACTTTGTAGGTTGCGTAGCTTTTTCTACCGGAAGTGTGCTGGCGGCATTCAAAGCGTGGGGTCCACGTCACATTTTTAAAAATAGCATGTACTACGCGCGACCCCTACCTCCTGCCATCAGCATGGGTGTGGTCTTATACGGAATAATGTATACGTGTCGAGGAATGTTGATGAGAAATCGTATTTGCATCATGATAGAGGACTACGAATACGAGTTGAAGAAAGTCAAAGCCCATCACTGTGAAGAGGGAGTGACACAGTTGGCATGGCTTGAATTTGTTTTGGATCAGCTGAAACAGGGGTCAGAGCGACGCTTCGATTTTCAAAAGCTCCGAGAGACACCTACAATTCGGTAAAACCGACACCCACTCGAAGACCAGCATCACATTTTTTGGTCATAACGCCCATCTGAAATGTCCGCGGTATTGCAAGTTATTGAGTCGTTTTTTTTTTTTTTCGACGGGAGGTACACCTTCTTTATGAGGGACTTGTGGAGAATTCTACCTACTGATGTTTCAAAAATTTTCAAGTGTGCGCCGCGCAAATACGTGATAAAAATCACGCGCTCTGTCCGCCTTGAGCCATATGCTGAATCCACTCGCGCATCTTCTTTCCATGATTCTTTTGATTTCCTCGCTTTCTTCTCCATTTGTACAGACCATGGAACCCACAAAAATTCAAGAAAAAGTTGGTGGTCGGCTAGAGAAAGTGCTGCGGTACTACTGGGACGGTGTACCCGTTCCGCTTCTCTGCAACGAGGGAAAGCTGAGAAGTCAAACTTTCCTTTTTAGAAAGCTTGCCTTCACACCCGATTACTATGGCGAAACCGTGGAGTTGCCCCTCGTAAGGACACAGGAAAACCAACTGTTTAGCTCATTGTGTGATTTCGTTGATTCTCCGCAGTCGGCGACTTGCCGCATAGGCTCTCATTATTCCCCACATGTCGGTCTATTTCGCTTCGACGAGGGAAAGAGATCTCTTGATGCTTCTCCAGAAGAGGAGGTGACAGCTGTGCGCGTGCCAACAGAGTACTGCGAAAAATGTGAAGAAGGCGCCAGTTCTGTTTCTATGGGGCATTCTCGTATCCGAACAGCGAAGATGGTGTCACTGTACAAACCTCTGATAAAAGAAAACTTTTCCATCAGTCGACAGAGCTTGCGAAACATTTTACTTTTTTCTAGCAAAGGATGTGCTTCGATCTCAAGGGAGTTTGTCGCGCGGGAGATTTGCGATGTAAAGGAAGAGTACGCAGAAGCCGAGACAGAGGCTATCTTTTACTACATGTGCCTTAGTCCGTTGTTTCGAAAGATACTTACGCCACTTCAACTGGCAACGGAACCGCTGCCCATCGTACGTAGCTTCCACCTGGTGGAGTTTAACAAAGCGCAGATTCCCAGGGAGTCCTTTGGCGCAGTCAAGGAGCGACTTGAAGCTCAATTGTGTTGGAATCCTCTCACGCACGACTATTTTGTCGCACTTGGATCAATGTGGAAGGAAAAGTTTGCGCAACTTCGTGTTTTGAGCACAAATTTTTATTCAGCCTGCATTGATGTCGTTGATTTTCTCAATCAGATGTCGAAATCGATGAGTGCCGCTGTTTCACGAATTCGTATCGAGCTTTACGCATGTGTTGAAGATTTGTTTTTTGCACACTTTAAAACAGCACGTGAGGTGGTACTTCTGAGCGATGAGGAGTATGAGGTCAGTGTATTCAGAAAGGTTTTGCTCGCTACGGAGGTATTTTTAGTCAACCAGCTTCGAGGCCTTTTTCTCGATGCGCTGGATCGTCTCGTACACTTTTTTGATTGCGACGGTTTAGGAAACCGAGTGAGGATCTCACAGCGTGCTCGTCAAACGCCATCCCTTCGTGTGGAGCTAGTTGTCGGAGAAACGTTTCAGCCGCGAGCCCCAGCCTTTTCTCTCCTATTGCTTGGAATAACGGACTTCCTTGGGGAGGTCGAGAAGAACGTCAATAGCTTCCCAAGGATGTTTGGCACATTTTTTCGAACAATGGGTTTACGAGACGAAAAACTCAACGTTTTATCGCACGTGGAGTTGGCCTCGTACCGGGCCTTGATTTTGGAGATACTGGACGTTTCATCCTTGCTAATCGATCGCACTCTGTATTCCTATAGCATCTTCTGCAAGATACCGGTGAATTGCCTTCGCATTGTGAAAACGGGAACACCGGCGGAGTTCACTGAATTTGTGCTCACAGCTCGGCAAAATCTTGCAGGTATCCGTCAAGCTTCTCGCGATGTTCTTTTTCACAAACGTCTCGAAATTAATTGTTGCCCGTTGCGGGTGGAGCTGGTGGGGCACTGGGAATCTTATTTGTCCGCTTTGGTTATGGGGTTTCAAAGCACCATCGTAAGTATAATCGATAGGGCAAAGGAAAAAAGCCGGACGATTCTCGGGATGCTTCAAGGCACTCCCACTACAGCGCAAGAGTTGGAGCGTTACCTGCGCAATACGGAAGCGGCGAGGGTTCTAGCCGACGATTTGAGCGAATCAAGCCAGAAGCAGATTCTTGACAGGGTTAGCTGCATCGAAAACCTGTATATTCCAGTGGAGGCGCATGTTTGCCAAGCTGTTTTTGAGTTCAAAGAACTTCCCGGGGAGCTTCGTAAGCAGGTGGAAAAAAGTGAGAAGATTCGAGCTCAATGCGCACCGCTACTGAAGAGCAAGAGGGAGGATCTACGCTGTACCATCTGTGACTACTTTCAAACTCTTTCGACAGGCGTCAGTGAGTTGTACGAAATGTTCGATTCGGACACCTCTGATATTGCAGCACAGACTTGTACGGAGCTACGCAAGCTAGTTTCCCGCATCACAGATGCCCGGCAGCGTTTTGATTACGAGACAAGGGTGCTTGGCCTACCGCCCGACGATTCGTTCGATGAACACATGCCTCTCGTGAATCATTTCGAGATTATTGAGCAGTTTTGGATCACCTTGTTTGAATCGACAAAACTGCGTGAGCTGTACAGGACACCTGTGTCTTCCGTCGATGCAAATGGCTTCGTGGAGCGGGTCCGCGAGTGGCGCCGGCTGATTCACAGTTCCATCCGTAACTTACGTGCATACCCTGCCTTGGTTCGTCTTGGCCACGAGCATGAATCAGCGCTCGCGAAGTTTGAGGAGCTGGAGCTTTTTCTTGAACTCATCACAACCCCTGGACTGCGCAAGAGCCATTGGCGTGACATCGCTAAGCTGATCTCGCTGCAGTCCCCGGACGACATCCTGCTGGTAACAAATATGTCAGTTACAGTGCGGCGCTTGCTGGACGCCGGTCTGCTTAACCACATTGCACCTTTGGCGCAAATTGTTCTTCAGGCTCGCTGCGACTACTCAGTGGAGAATGAACTTGAGGAGATGCGAAGCTCTGCCAAGCGCACACGTTTCGTTCTTGAAAGCTCATCCGGCCCAAATGACTGGAATCCACGACTTGCACACGAGTGTCGCTGCTCCATCCTGCGCCAACTCGAGGGGTACGTCGTCAAGTGTTGCGAGATGCGACGTAGACCCAGCTTGGGGCAGTCTGTCCAGAAGTCTGTGGACGACTGGGTCAACGCCTGTCAAAAGAGTCACGAAGTTCTTGTAGCGTGGGATAAAGTGGCGACACGATGGCTACAGCTACGCCCGTGTTTGTCATCGATGCGGAGCGCGGTTACGGAGGGCATCTGCTCTGCCGAAGAGTCGAGCATCATCACTCGAACTCTTGCATCCGCGTCAGTTGCTTCCAAGGGCTTCTGTACGCTCTTGCACAAAGCACAGTTTTCTCTCTTCACTGTCATGGTGCAGGAAACGATCCAGGATGTCTTGCTGACTATAAAGTCTGACGTGGAGGATGCGACTGAGGTGCTGAAGGGTGTGATGGAGCGCCGTCGCTCTCTCGTCCCACGGTTCCGATTCCTGCCCGATTCTGAGCTCATGAGGTTCCAATCCGTGAAAGGTGGTCACAGTGTCGTGCGTATCTTGCAATATATTTATCCGCGTATCGCCAACATTGAGGTAGTGGATGGAGCAGTAACCGCCGTTTTAGCAGCGGATGGCGCACGCTTACCCCTCACATCACCCTTGCCTCTAACCAAGGATATTCCGGACGTTTGGATCCAGCGCTTTGATCGCGCAGTGCGGGTATCTCTTGTCGCCGCAGTCAAAGCGTGTGTAGAAGCGTATAATCGATACAGCCTGGAGATCTGGTTGCAGCAGTGGTGCGGTCAGGTAACGGTTCTCGCCCTGCGAATTCTCCACACACAAGGGCTTCGGCGTGCTCTAGACCTTTCTGGGCTCAACGGACTGACTTCTTACATTACGAAAGTGTCGGATTTCTGCGGTTCAATCAGCAGGCGTCTGCAGGGTGAACGCGACAAACACACCAGAGGCGGGCAGGAGCAGGGGTACAAGGCTGTACTAGCGGCTGCACTGGCGTACGAGGACTTCGCCTTGAGGGAGCTTCAACTGGCGGCAGAATGGCATGTGAGCAGTGTCACCGAACTGGAGTCCACCTGTGTTATGCAGACCTTTTTCACGGCTGCGGAAGACGGCCTCAACGTCCGTATGATGGGTGTTGGCTTCAACTACGGGCTGGAATTTTTCGGCCATGGAAGCACGCCAGTGATGAGTGCGGCACAGTGGGTGCAGGTGGCGCCGATGCTTGTCGACATGGAGCTTTCCCACAATGTGTACCTGGTGCGTTCCGGCGACGACGTCGGGGTCGAGGGCGAAGTGTTGGAAGCTGCAGCGCTGTTTCTCGGGCGTGTTTTCTGTCGGGTTGAGGACACGGAAAATCTCTCCATCGAAACACTTCAAAGGTTGCTGCGCGGGTGCCTGGAGGTTGGGGCGTTAACTTGTCTGATGAACACTGAGACTGCGCCGAAGTGCGTGCTTGAGGAGGTCGTTTTGCCTATCGCCATCGCTTCTGTGGAGCAACGCCGTTCTCCCGTCTGGCAACTGCCCTCTGGTGAGAAGGGGGTCACAGCCGCAATTTCCGTCCACCCGCTGTTCAGACTGGCCCTTTCTGCCACTGCGCCGGTAGCGCTTCCTCGCAGTCTCGGTCTTGTTTGCAGAGAGGTGCGCGTCGCACCCTTTGGCGTTGAAGAGGCGCTTCATGATTACCTCACTTGGACTGGTGTGTTACCAGTGGGTCCGCTGACCCGCGAGGAGATAGAGTTTGCGAAGCTCTACCGGCGGTTGCAAGAACTGCAGCCGATGATCTTCACGCTAGGTCGATTGCGCGTAGTGGTCCGAGAAGCGTTTCCAAGTGCCGGTGCTTTAGGGGAAGAGGAGTCTCGAATGATTGGGTCGTCACCCTACGGATTAGTGCTCCGCCTACTGACTGCCTTGAGAAATGTGTCGGGAGTGTTCTTCACTTCCAAAGAGGGCCAGGCAGTGCGCCGGAGCCTGGAAGCACAAATCGAGGCAAAGGTGCTCCTTCCTTCGTGCAGCGGTGTCCCTACAGCGGGCTGGTGTGACCCGCCTGTCAAGTGGGCCATGTGCAGTCCGGTAGGAGGTGCCGTTTTCGAGCAGTTTTCGCTGTGGATGAATGTACACCGCCGCGTACTGCTCCTCGGACCGCAGTTTGCGGGGAAGACTCGACTGTGGCGAGCGTGGGCTGGCCCCCGGTTACCGCTAGTCATCTCACTCTCTCTCACATCTGCGGCGGAATTTTATGGCACCTCTTCGGAGCCCGGTTATCTTTCATTGATCACGTCACGGATTCGGGCTCCTCTACATCAAGGCGATATCCCTACTGTAGTGATGGAGGATGTTGATACGGTCTCCTCCCTCGCTATTTTTTCGGGCTCTTGGTGGGACAGGGTACTCATGCGGGAGGGGGAGTCGCACAGCGGCAACACCGTCTTTCCTAGCCCACTGATGCGTGTGATCGGGACGGCGCGTGAGTTGCCCAACGCCACGCCTGGGTCGATGAGCAAGTTTGCGATGATGGCGCTCGCAGGTCCATCTTCGTGGCAGGAAGGGATTTCACATGCATTGGGTTCAATACCAGATGCAGAGTGGGCCGCAAGGGTCATTGAGAAGCTTTTACCACTGCTTGTGGAGCGCGCGTCGAGAGCCTCGCCCGAGGTAGTGCGAGGTGTAAACGACCTCACAGGCATGTACGCCATGGCCCAGCGAGCAGCAAGTTTGTGTAGGCGATGGCACGCCTACGCATTAACACTTCGCACATACAGAGGTGCACTGGAGTTGCAAGGCGACGAGGACAACGTGCCACTGCGCCTTTTCACTGTGCGTTGTGCGGTGATGGCAGTTATCTGGTCGATAGGGTTGTCTCTCCCCGTCGAGGATCGTGACGTGCTGAAGCTGTTGCTTCTTGGTGCGGAGTTGGACATGGGCAAAGCGCTGGCGGCCTGCGAGCTCTCCGGTGACATCTTCCCAGTCTTGTCAAAAAGTGGCGTGAGTCCACTCGAGCAGATTGTTCTGCCTCATGGGTGGATATCCTTCGAGGAGGCTGCCACGCGTACCGACTTGCCTTTGACATGGTCGAAATACCACCACACAAACCCGCATCTCGGTGCGTATTCACAAGTTTTCGCGACACCGTCACGTCTGGCGACGCTGCGAGCGGCGGAGTGCTTGATCAACTGCGGTCAGCACCTTCTCTTTCACGCCGGCCCTGTAGATGGCAAAACGACGCTGTTGCACAGTATGAGGTCGAACAAAGTCGATTGGGTCACACAAGAGTTCAGTGTAAACGGTGGGATGCGACTCACTCACGTCCAGCAGACAATGGCAAATCAGCTTCTTCAGCGTTCGGACGAACGTCTCAGCCCAGGTGCTGGCCGCCGCTTGGTTGTATGCATGGATGATGTGCATCTGAGCCCACTGTCCACATGCGGTGGAGCCGAAAGGCTGCACACCGGCTCGGTGTCTCTTGTCAGTCGCTTTATGCGCTTCTGCGAGAGGTTTCAGGCAATCAGCACGCCAAGGATAGGGACAGTATCGACGACCAACGTTGTCTTTTGCGGCTCAGCTCTCCTTCAAAAGGGTCCATTGCATCGAGAGGGGAATGAGGCCCTTGCTGTTTGTGTGGATGTCCGCTTGCCAGGGTTTGACAGTAACGAAATTTCCAGCGGGGTGCATCTGCTGTGTAGCTTGGCTTCCTCTCGCAAGCGTACGAAGGGGTTTCCGGAGGGCTGTGCAGCGTTTCTAGATCTTATCCATGGCGTGTACACTCAGCTGAAATCGCCAAGCGACACCCTTGAGTCAACCACTGCAGCTGCCCTCTCTCACCTGACGGGGAAAGCGACACAGTCTATATCGGACGTGGTGCATTCAACGCCTCTAGACCTCACCTCGGACCATATATCGGGAAGCCAGCCGCCACATATTGTATCTTGCTACTCCGAACACCTCCGCGATGCTCTGCAGGCTGCGGAAATGGTACGAATACATCTGATTAGCAATGCATCCGATGTGCAGGTTGCCACCCGAGTTTTTCTTGATCTCACAAGCTTCTACGAGAAAAAACTTCGTGTGTCGGCGTCGTCGGAGGCGATGGAATGCTCGACATTGTCACTGTTTTCGCAGCGGCACCTAACGGGGCATGTGGGTCTCGGGTCCGTAAGTTCATCATACTCGCTCCGCGGCGCAGCAGTGAAGTCTGCGGAGGATACAATGCGCGAAAGTATCCGTGGCCTCGTTAATTTCACTGGGTTACTCCGGCAGTTGCCGATCCCTCCGTCTCCGGACATTGTCACACCTGGAGATGAGTCGTTCCTCGCAGATTGCATCGCCGAGCTCGCATATTCCTTCCAGGATGAGAGGGAGGAGGATCTTGCAAATCTGGAGGGGAAGCGTGGTCCTTTATCCGCCGCGAACATGAAAACGAGGCCAAAGTGCAGCGAGGCACAGTGTTCCTCGGTGCTGATCTTTTATTCCGACTACCCCAAAAAGGCAGTGGTGCACTTCGACGGACTACACAAGGATTCGCAGGCGCAACGATCCTCCAGCGTGATGGTGCTGAGTGCAAGCTCGTCCTTGCACGGGTCGTTCGCTGCGCCTTCAAGCCAAACTTTTTTAAGTACAATTACGGCGGCGCATCAGCAGCACCAGCAGAAAATACGATCTTCTATTCCTGTGCTGGAAAGCCCAACGTACCAGACTACGTGGATCACCACGCGTTATATTTTTCTTCAAGACGCCCTTTCCGTTCCTCATGCGCAGGTCGTGCTTCTAGGGGAGAACACCTTCGGTCTACGCCGACTTTTCCGTCTGTGGTGCGCTAGTACACACATACCATTCGTATGGTTCAGAGTGTATCCTTCTTCTTCACGGGCAGAGGCGAGCGTCACCTTCCGTCGCGACCTGCGCCTTGCAGTCACATTTATCTGCAGGAACAGCATTCACGCTGTCTTTTACTTCCCCCCCGAGTTGATGCGGTTGCCAGAGGTTCTGGGAACAGTAGACCTGCTCGTGCGCAGTGGCGATGTTTCAAGTCTCTTTTCAGAGGAGGAGCGCAGCTCTCTGATGCGGGGCTTTAATGTGACCCCTTCACGGTCGCTGAGATCGTCTTCCATACTCGACGACACCGCTCTTCGTGACCGCCTCAGAAGCTGCTTGAACTGTGTATTCCACCTGCGCGATACGGAGGAGTTGGAGCGAATGGCTGCTGCCTACCCTTTTTTGAGCCAGCACAATACGAGCGTGCTGCCGTTGTACACAGATGCACTACAGGCCTCACTCTTGCGCGAGCTGGTCTTGGGGGTGCTGAGGACAAGCGACAATTCTAATAGCAGCTCTGATTTCGACGGCATCCCCATCCTCGAAGACAGCAACACAGACGATGAGGGTGGCATGGAGGGTGTTGAGAAGGGCGGCGGTGTCAGGGATGAGCGGCCTTTGAATCTGTCTCCGAGGGCTGTCTGTGAGGCTTTGTGTATCATCTTCGAACATGTCTCCAAAAGGCACACGACCTCTTTGTCGCAGCTGATAGAGTTCGTGTCGGTGTACCGGTACCTGAGCACAGTGGCACGTTTGCAAGTCCTCGAAAGCGCTAGGACGGGCTCCATCATAATGGGCCGCGGAGATGAAGCCATGCGCATGGTGAAGTTTGGAGCGCAGCGCGTACATGCCATAAATGATGATGTGGTTGCTCTGCAGACGCGCATAGCTTCGCTCTCCGAGCGGCTTCGAACTGAAGAAACCCAGCACAGGTCCCGATCGCGTGCAGCACAATCGTTTTATGCCAAGCTGGAGCTTAAGAAGGAGGCTCTCGCTCAGCAACGCGTGACTCTAGCTGATGCCCTACATAAGGTGGAGGAACGACTCGAGAAGGCTGCTCGACATCTGGTAAAGGCGAAGTTGAACAATATGCGCCTACTCGCCGTCTCGCGTGCTCCGGAAAAGGGGACTCTTCTTGTCCGGGGCCTCTATGCGGTGCTCGGTGAAGAGCTTCCCCCATGCCGCGACAATCCCCACGAGCTGTGGGGCACAGCTATGAAACGGTTTTGCACGAAGGAGTTCACAACATCTCTGGTGAAGATACCTCCGGTAAAGGACGCTGAGTTGATGTCCACCTATCTTCCTTTGCGTCACGGGCTGGATGGGGTGCGGTATGCACCGGCGTTACCGTATGCTCAGCAGTTGGCTGACTTTATACTGGCATGGGTGGAGTGTGGGAGGTTTCGTACGCAGGACTACGAGACGTCTGCTGACGCCATCGCAAAGGCTGAGAAGGAGGTGGCTGGGGACGAGGAGGTGTACTCGTTCCATCAGAGGAGCGTTCATTCCGCGGAAAGGACTGTGGAGAAAACGAAGGCAGAAATTGAGCAAGCACGACGCTCTATAGCAGAGTTGCAAAAGGAGCAGGGACAGATGACGGCGACAGAGATCCGCCTGAAGAAGTACACCGAACTGGTCGACGGGTTCTTACGATTTTTAGCTGCGCCTGCGGACGTTGCCGAGCGCATGCGGGCGGCACGCTGTGCCGACGGAGATGCTTTTCTCGTCTCTGCCTTTTACTCGCTTCTTGCCATGCATAACGGGGCTCTTGACACCTACGAGTCCCTGCAGCAGCTGCTCGTCCAGAGGGTGCATCCCCGACTGCATTCTACAAGCCCCCAGGAGGCATTTTCCCACTTGCTCTACCAGACACACGGGCCACGCACCCGGGCGCTTATGCTGCCGGAAAGCAAGCACCTGTCGTGGGAGTATACGGCTCTTTTCATGTCTCTTTTCAAGCGTGTCGCGTCGCGCTGGACATTGATTGGTGCTGTGACGCCACTCATTGAGCAGGAGTTGTGCAAGTATTTGTCTTACTCGTGTAATGGCTGCGTCGTCGTCTCGGTGACGGACTCAGCGGCGAAGGAGAAGCTTATTGCTGCCATGCAGGCTGGTGAAGGCGTTCTTCTGCGCGATATTCACGACTCGGAGCTCAGCGACATAATTCGCTCCCTGAACCCTCTGTACAGTCTGCTAAAAAAGCGGTGGAGAGCGGAGGAAGACCCGCAGGCGCCCTCGACCAAATCTATTCCTCGACCGGCAGACGAGGAAGAGGCTGCCGTGCCGTGCATCTCACTGATCTTGGAGGGGAGCGAGGTGAAGGTGCATCCCTCTTTTTATTTGATTTGCACCTCCTCGGTGGCCGTGTCCCTACATACCCAAGGGGTTTGTGACACACTCAACGTCTACAACCTCTTTAGCCCCATGCCCCGGCGTCCATACTACGCGTGTCTGCTTCGCGACGTCGTGTGCACCGCGCCGGTTTCTTCTAAAATGTATTCCATGCGCGAGGAAGCGCTCACGCGGCATCAGGGGTATTTCACTCTTCTGAAAAAATTTGTTCATGCACATGATACTATTGCAAAGCTTCTCGCATCAAATATGGAAACCATTTGTGATGAAGCGAGTGGAGATGCCGTAGTAGCCGAGGCCGATCAGATGCTTGCTGACATCGAGGTGTATGAGGGTCAGCTCTCGCAAACTGTTCTGCACCTGCAGAGTTGGCAACGGGTGGTGAAAGCGGCCTGGGATGCGGTATTGCCTTCCTTAGAGGCTGTCGCGAGCCTCTCCGAGCTGATCGAGGTGAGGAAGCTAAAGCGTCCATGGAGCGCGTCTGCATTGGATCGGTCGCTGAGGGAAATCGTTCGCTTTCCTCTTTTGTTCGTGCGCCGCTTTGCGCCGCAAACGTTTAGTGATTTGTCGCAACCCCTGAAGCGTTACTACGCTGTCGTGAATTTCACGCGAAGCGTGGTGGAGCAACTCGCCGACGGCTGGCCTGTGCCAGTGAAAGATATTTTCTCGCTGTTACTGCTCTCGTCGGCGATGGCGGCTTCTCCAACCATTTCCTCGGAAAATGGCGATGCGCATGTGCTGACTGCAGAGCAGACAAGAGTGTTGCAGGATTTGATCAGTGATAGGCTTTGCTGTCCAGCGGACGGTAAAGTATCGGTACGCAATAACTCCCTGCCGGTTTTCTCGGAATCAGAGTTTTCCTCTGATGAGGACGTACTGGTGGATCTGCGCAGTAACATTCTGAGTCTTTACGCGACTTCTAAGGATCCGCTACTTCGTCGAATCTCACGAAGAGGCCACTTAGATGCAGATCCGTTGCAGGAGATAGTTGACGACGTGGAGAGTAGTGTGGGCAGGAATCAGTTCTACGTGATGCAGCTTTTTTCGTCCATGGCTGATCTGCGCGTGGAGCAGGCAAACTACTACTCGGCTGCTCTTTACAGAATGTTCATGGATTCCGTCGTTGGTGTGCAAGGAATGGTGAGTGCGCCGAAGGTGCCTGAGACAGCAGCTCCCGCCGATGGGGACGCAGCGGTGCGTAAGGTTAGAATCTCCCCTCATCCGACGTCGCAGGCCACTCACCACGCCAGACATGAATCGGATACGCGCAGCGCTCCTAGCGACAACGGGAGGCCATCTTCTGATGAGGCGACCTTGCGCGAAGTGGTCTCCATGAAGGTACAGATGCGGCGTGCTGCAGACGCGCGCCAGCCCCTCTGCTTGATTACCGATTCAACATACACAGAGGCCCTCTCGTGGGTGCGCCACGAGGCCGTGGAGGCGGGTTTTTTTGTTGTCTGGCATGATTTAATTCTTTCCAAGGTGACGACTGCGTTAGATTCTGGTGCCACTCTCTTGTGGTCCAAGAGCGAGTCACCGGGCGTCAGCTTCGAGGAGGCAAGGCAGACCATACTATCGTTGGCGAGCCAGTCCCGGTTTGCTGCGAAGGGCAGCAGCACTTGTTTGGCGCTTGTCGTGGACGCTGACGGGAAGGGAGAGGTGTGCGCAGAAGATGTGCGCATCTTCGGAGAGAAGTGTCAGCAGCTACTCGCTCTGTATTCCACTTCCTTTCGATCGTCGTCTGGCAGCAATATCTCTGGCGTTTTCTGCCTCACTGTAATTTGTTCGCCGGCCACAGAGCGGGTGCTGTGGAGAGAAGCCCTGGCAGGTTACCTGACGCCGTGCTGCTACGTTCCCATGATCACCGTAACCCCTCAGCAGCGCCTTGTGGAGCTGCTCCAGCCGTCGCGACGGTACTTCACCGAGGGTGGCGCGGTTCAAATATTGGAGGCGATTCTGCAGAACGTGTTGGAGATGGAAAGTCGAAAGGGCACCGACGCCGAGAACAGGCAACCTACAGTCAAGACAATTCGCGTCCGCGGTTCGGCCCTGACGAGGCTGCCAGTACCCCAAAGTGCCGCACAGACTTCGACGACGCTGGCCGCACTCCCTCGCTCTCTCTCGTCTGCCACCCTCATGGTACTGCGAAAGGCGATGGAGGATTTGGTGTCTCGCGCTCGTTTGGTTCATCACGAGTTGGTTGTGACTCACGTAGTCTCAACTTTGCGTGTGTGCATGCGTTCGGAGGGGGACACACTGGGAAGCTACGTCGACGATTCAGACGCACTGATGCAACTACATGACTTGTTGTCTGCATGGATTCTGCGGTGCTACGAGGGACTCGTTGGCGTCCTCGTGAACTTACCCGAGGAGAGGATGCAAAGTTCTACCAAAGACCGGACTCCTATGGCGGAGAACATCATCTCGGAGGCTGGCAGCGCATCCTTGAAGGACGGCCCGGGCCTTTCGCTAGCGTCGCATCCCCTGCCCCAACACGACGTGTTGGAACTGAAAGCATTGCCCTACAGCCTGAAGGCGTACTACTATCTGCGGCGCCGTCAACCCGCGTGGCAGATGGTTATGGAGCGATACCTTCAAACGAGAAGAGATGGTTTACCGGAATCTTCGTCCTTTGGCACATCCGCCATTCAAGAGCGCTTCACACACGCTGTGCTTTCCATTACTTCGAACTCGATGATAGATAGCGCGCTTTTGTCTCGCAACTTCGTCAGCCGTGACAGCAGCACTTCAGACCCCCAAGCAGCTTGGCTAGCCGACCCGTTACATCGCTTAGAGGACTTGCGTCAGTGTTCAACACAGCGGAGTATAGTGGAATTCACGATGGAGCAGTGGCGCACCGGATTGCTCGTGATGGCCCGCCAGTTCGCTTTCTTTGTGTATTGTCGCCGTTGCAACCGTGAAATGCCGGTCATTGAACAGCAAGCGCAGTGGTTGATGTTCCGTGCCTTGGTCGGGACGCCGGAGCATGCTAGCGAGCTTCCCTGCCTGGGGTGGCAGAACTCTGAGGGTTATGCAGGAGGAGAGGCATGGCGATCGCTTATCCTCGATGCCCATCAACTTGATCGGTTTTCGCAGGAGGTGGCTCTGTTCCCCTCTGATTTGACGGAGCTGTGTGGTGATGCAACGGTAACAAAACGGTTTCGGTCGATGCGACGACAGGCCATTTTCCGTCTGTGCTTTCCCCCTGGCAACAGTACAACTGACCGCTTCAGCGTCCCGCGCTGCAAGACAGACGAGTCTACCGCCAGCTTTTTAACTCTTCCTTTGGTGGGGGGCCTGGGTGTGTTTCAGGGAAGGCCTGGTGCGCAAGCCAGCGATTCAGCTTCTGCCGATCATGGCGAGGAGACCGCGACGAGGTGGGACGGGCCACCACCTCTTACATCGGCGCGCTTTTTGTCCTTGGATATGCCTGCCGCGCGGCAACAGAGACAGGCCTCTTCCATGGATCTTGTCCCGCACATTTCGTCTACGGTGGATAGGCTGCACACACAGGTGTACCTGCCAGCTCTGCATCATCCTATTGTAGATATCGAGCTCCTCACAGCGATGGTCGACTGCCGCTCCCCGTTGAATCCTAACGGCACTGCAGAGGCACGACCTATGCCCGCTACGTCGCGGGAAGACGAACCCTTCGCTGGCAGCTCGTCCCTGGAAGGTGGGGGCGGGGGTGATGACAATTTTGTGGGCGATGGTGACCACAGCGCCGCCGTCAGTCGGATCGTTTTGGTGGTTACGCAGCGACGCTACATGATGCCCTCTGACCTCGTGCTGTCTGGGGCTCGTCTTTCGGATTCGCTGGAGAGGCAGCTGGTAGCTCACACGCCATGGTCACTAGGTCAGGGAGACGATAGCCGTCACGCAAAGCTTCCGGCCATGGTGGTGGTAGCTCGTCGAGTGCTAGTTCGACCACGCGCTCAGTACGTGGAGTCCTGGTCTAGGAAGGGAGAGGCGCTTCCTCTGCCAGTTAGCTACGAGATAGGTATGCGGATGTGGATGACAAGTCCGCTGCAGGGCGCGGTTCATAGCAGTTGGCGGGTGCTATGGCGGGCGGTTCCATGGTCGCGCCTACCAGCGGACGCATTCCTCTGGGATACCTCCGCCTCGTGCCGCCTCCCTGAAACATCCGTCGCGTATGCCCTGTCATCAAATTCAGAGCATTCTCGACGCCGAGGGAATCCTTCCAGCAATGTCTTTGTCACGGAGATGGAGGAGTCAGCGGAGGCTGCCACATCGAGGTGTTTGAATCTTAGTGCACCCCGTGCATGGGCCGTTACAGAGGTGCCCATACCTGTGCGTTGGCATCCTCTCTCAGACAACCCAAGGGGCACCCCCAAAGGGCGAGGTGAGTGTATGCTGGAGCTATACCTCTGCGTCGAGTACGAGCCGCTGTCGGTGCATACCTCTAGTTCAAGCGCCGACGATTTCAACAGTTCGCAGCTGTCCCCGCAGCTGACTCCCACAGCTGGTGCCTCCTCTTTTCTGGCCACTCAATGGGAGTGGAGCACACTGCACCTTCGAGACACACTGGACGCCTACGTCTGGATCGAGTGAACTAGCGCATTCGATGGACTGACACCCCCTCCCAATCGCACACGCACAAACTGCAGCTTTCCAGTGCTGTTTCCCTCATCATGCCGCCATTTAACTGATTCGCCTTCCAACTTCGCAGTGTCTCATTTCTTCGACATGGATGGTTCTCGTTGTCGCTGTTGGCTCTGATCATTTATGTGTGTCTTTGAGCCATCGTGACTCTGTGCGTTGTCGGATTCTTTTTTTGTTTTTTTTTCCACGGTCGACATGGTATGCACTGTTTCGGCAACTGTTTTCTTCGATTTGACCGCCGCTCTCCTCAAAAGGGGATCGAAATCGTTTTGTTTTTCTGAGGCGTTTGTGCCGCACGCCACTTCTTTATCATATATATATATATATATATATATATATATATATATATTATTTTTTAAGTTACTATTACTACTAG
>CM007327.1:233883-244146 GCA_000333855.2 Endotrypanum monterogeii
GCGTCCCTTTTTTTGTTTTGGCGGGGGGGGGGGGGAGGGAGGGATCGCTTTACTCCTCTGGCGTCCCTTTTTTTGTTTTGGCGGGGGGGGGGGGGAGGGAGGGATCGCTTTACTCCTCTGGCGTCCCTTTTTTTGTTATGTTTGTTTTGTTTCCGAGCGGCGAGAACGGTGACACCTCTGCACGAGGACACACACACACACACACACACAGAGAGGGGGGAGACTGGGTGGTCCCGGGATCCAAATCTTTTTTTTCCCTCTCCGGTCTGTGTCCTGCTTTAATGACGTAAACGTTGATGTACATACGGTTACAACAGATGATCTTCCTCACTTTTTCATTGCTATCACCCTTGTAAACCACCAATAAATACCTGTCAATCCGATTTTCCTTGATAGCTGATCACCTTTTTTTTTTTTTGTGCGTGTTGTTGCGTCCAGCAGAGCTCACATGAGCGAAAAGAAAAAAAAAAACATATATTGCTCTACAGGTACGTGTGCATGTTTTCGAGTACTAATTTCTTTCCCTTTTTTGGCGTGTTTTCTTAGTGCGCTTCTTGAGGGTGGTATCTTTCGGGGCAGGTCGTGTTCAGCTCCAGGAGTTTTGGATAGGCAACTTCGCTCAGGAGTTTCTATGGATGTCATACGTGTTTTCTGTCTCGTTCCGTGTTTCAAGGACGACACACACACACACACACACACTCTGATGCGACTCTGTGCATGCCAACAGACCTCTCAAGCGGATTCTCTTTTTGTCCCTTTTTCTCTCCTATCGTCATCTCACTCCACTTCTTCGCACACACGCTTACACATCTGCACATCTACGACAGCGAAGGATATGTATGAGTGTGCGTGCAGCCGCTTTCACTTCTTTATCCCCCATTTTGTAAGTCCCTTTCCTCCCATTCCCTCTCGTTAAAAAGCCTTCTGGTTTATTTTCTCCCCCTTCGCACACACACACACACACACACACACACACACACACACACACACACCTCCATTCCCCGTTTTTTTTCCTTTCGTCTTCTGCCCTTTCTCTTTTTCTGTATTCATCTCCACCCCCCTTTTTTTATCTCTCCGTCCCGATTTGACGAAGTGGGTGCTGGTATTCTGTTTCTGTGTGTATTTCTGGACGACTTGGGCATATTTCGCCCCCTTCCTCCCCCTCCTGCCTCGACGACCTACTCGCCCTCTTCGTTCGAAATCCCCTCTATGGTCTCTCTCTCTGTGTGCTTCTCGTCACGTCCCTTCGATTTCTCCACACGTGAGAAAAAAACTTTTTTTCTTTTTTCTCGTTTTCTTTCCAGTGGTGCTTCCTGTGGGTGTGTGCGCAGCGACTGTGTGTGTGCAGGTGTGCTGTTTTGAAAAAAAAAACAGAGGAAAGAAACGTTCACCTACGTCTTCGCTTCTTGCGGTCCTCTTCCAATCTCTACGTACGGCCACGTTTCTCGACAATAGATATCTGCTTTTCTCCTGTGGGGAGAAGACCAGAGTCGGGTCCCCGAGACGTGTGCACGGTCTTTCTTTCGCCGATAACCCCCCCCCTCCTCCCCCACGCATAGTGACATACAGACAGACAGACAGACATAGGCACAGTCACTTCAAGGGCTATCGAAATAGGCGACTGTCATCTTTTTGGAGTCCTCGGGTGAAAGAAACTCTGCACACCAGGATTGTGCGTTTGTGTATGTCTGTGCTCGTTGGCGACTCCCTCGTCACCTCTCTCTCTCTACATATATATATATATATATACTGTTTTTGTTCTCTTTGATGTCGTCATCCGCGTCGGTGTCACGCGTGTCCGGCAGCGTGCCACTTGAAGGTGTTCGTAGTGCAGAGTGCGCAGCTGTCCCTTCTTCGTCTACCCCTTCCTCATCTAGTAGTGCAGGCTTATCAGAGTGGTGGCATCGTTTGTACTCGGCGCACACCTTCGCAGAGGGGTTGCGTGTGGTGTTCGAAGTCGTCCCGATGTGGGTGCCCGTCGCTGGGGTCATCACAACTGCAGGCGGGTATTACATCACCTTCCGCGTGCGCCTCTTCCTTGCGCAGTGGCGCATCGCCGAGCGCCGCCGTGCTGAGCGCAAGTACGAACTCTTGGACAATCTGCGCGGCATGACAACAGTTCCGGTCGGCGCGGTTCATGCCCTCGGCGACGACGATGACGACGACGACGACGAGGACGATGACGAGGACGAGACGGCTGTTTCGCGTCGCGATGTGGACGAGTTCCGTAGTAGCCTAGGCATACGTCTACCTCGCGACGGGGATTTGATGGCTATCGTTGAGCGAATGCTGATGTCTGATGCACTCCCTGATGGATGGGTGCTCTACCGCACGAGTGCAGGTATCGTGCGCTTTATGAACTTGAACACACAGGAGCTCTTTTTTTTCCCGCCCAACAAGCGCAAGGAAAAGACATTGATCGAGTCCGAGCTGAAGAAGCGGAATCGTGAGGCGATGGAGAGTAGGTACAACTTTTCCTACGACGATGAGGGCATGAACTCTAGTTCCCTCTCCCCTGCACGGGCCGACTCGCAGGGGTTCGAGACAACGCTCCGCTATGCTCGCGAGGGCATCGGTGCCGCACGTGGAAACGCCTCGCCTATCGATTTTGACGACGGCGCTGGCACCGAAGACCCGGATGACGGCCTCAGCAGCACTTTTCGCCGTCTTTTCAGCTACTTTTTGGAGCGCGAACAGAAAAAAATCGAACAAGGTGTTGCTCTAGCGCGATCGTCTCGCGAAGGGTCGTTGCACCGTGGCACCGCGGTTGGTGCCCCGGGGGGTGTCGCACCTGGCAGTGTTAACGGACAAAGAGGTGGCAACGGTGTTGGGGGTACTTCCAGCGCCGCAGGTGGTGGGCACGACGGAGCGTCTGCATCACACCGTGCGACCACTTCTATGACATATCGCGTGGTTTCTTCAAGCGCTATTCACGGCGGGCGTGCTGGGGTCAATTAGCTTCATGGATTAAAAAAAAAGGTGGTATCTTTTTCTGTTCGATTCGTCTCACTCCTTGCCCCCCACTATCCTCCTCCTCATTTCTCTCCCTCGTATACGTGGGCTGTTCTTAACAAAGGAGGACATAAAGGAGAGGGAAAGGTGTGTGTGTGTGGGGTGGGGGGGGAGGTGGTCTGTCTCTGTGTGTGTGTGTGCGTGTGTGTGGAGCAGTTGACAAATGTTACCTCTGTCTCATGCACGCGTGCATATACGCGAGTGTAGGTGTGACGGGTATTTGTAAGGTTGTATTGGCGTGCTTTTGCTTTCTCCCTATTTACCTCTTCACCCTCCTCCACACACACACACTTCTCGGGCTGCTTTCTGCCTCGTCAGTAGTGCTACCCCTCCCTGTCTTTTTTCTTCATCTCTTTCCTTTCTTCTCTCTCTGAAAGCGCCTCTATGTGGGTGTTGGTGTACCATGTGTATATGTGTTTGGCTCTTTTGTTGAGGGATAAGGGAGGAGAGATGAAGCGGGAGGGGGAAGGAAAGGAGAGAAGAGAGACAGGCGAGATGAATGGAGGGGGCAGGCTGAACTGAACATAATGAAAAAAAACTCACCTGTGCTCTCTCCACACCCCCTCTTTCGCCTCTCATTTTTTTTTTTTCGGCTGCAATGTTTATTTTCCTGACTATATATTTTTTCCGCTCGCTTTCAGTGGCCTATGCACATAATGAGCATGTGTTCGCGTGCGTTTGTGTTCGCCCCCCCTCTCTTTCTTTTTGTGTTGATGTGTGTGTCTTTTTTTTTTTTCGGGGGCCTTTGCCATGATAGTAATACTAGGAGGGAAGAAAGCAGGAACAAAGAAGAATCGTAGAGGGAGGTGGAGAAGCACAATGGAGGCGAAACCGATGGACCACATAACGCATCTTGCTCATGTATCGCGGTGCACTTTTTTTTTCGCAAGTGGGTCCTTTCCCCCTTCTCTTCAAAATCTCGTGTTCTGCTGCTCCATTTTTCTTTTTGTTACTGTTTATTCCGATCTCTCGACTTCGCATTTCTGTGTCGTGTTCTCAACCTCGAAGTTTTTTCCTGATGGCATACAGGATGGCGCTGCTGCTGAGTGTTCGTGTGTGTGTGTGTGTGTGGATGTGTGTGTGGATGTGGATGTGTCTCTTTGTGGGTGTACCTGTGTGTTCATCTGTTGGTGATGTACTACCGCTGCGTCTCTCCCCTTTCTCTCGCACGCCCGACCACTCGATTTCTCACCTTGACGTTTTCTCGTCATCACCACTGCTATCACTACTTTTTCTCTGCACTACAGTGTGTGTCTTTGTGAGAGTGTGATCGAGTGTGTATTTAGCTTGAGTATGAGGAGACGGTGAGGGGATCTGTGAGTTGGCGTTGGTGTTGCATCTTGCTTCTATCGGTTGCCGTTTCTTTCTTTTCACACGAACGCCAAATCGGTTTCCCTTCTCATGCGTCTCGTCCCCATTATAGCCTCCTCTTCGGGTGAGTGCAGTCTACCAGCTCCTCTAGTCTTTTCCCAGGTGGGTATTGCGTCGCTGCTGTTGTTGCCTCCGTTCTCGTGTCGCTTCCCATCTCTGAAGTGTTGCTGGTTTAGAGTATAATAAGACAGAAAAAACAAACAAGCAAACAAACAAACAATCCGCAAAAGGAACCACAGAAAAAGTTTAAAGGCATATATATATATATAATGACAACCTACGTCTCTGAGCATTTTGACGGCTGGCATCACCCAGGAACCCGGGAAGCCGTGGGCATTCGGCCGGGTGATAGCAAAAGCGGAGTCGAGCATGGCGCGGAATGTGCTGGGATGAGGGCGTTGCACACCCTTCCTCCCCCCTCCGTCCTTCCCTCCCTTTTCCCCAAGGTCTCCGCAGGCATACGAATATTATTATGATCATGTCATTTCTTTCTTATTTTGCTCACACCGTTGCTGGGGCACGCTCGACCCCTACGTAGAGCTGTTCTCCCCCCCCCACTCCCCGTGTGTTTTGGAATATGCAGGCCTGCTCATTAAATATACCCTTCTCCCTTTACATCTCCTTCCCTCATTCTTTTCTTCACCCCCCTCCCCCTCGCACATACGTATACACGTTACGCCGTCAGCATTTCACGAAGAGCAGAGAAGCATGCCCGGTAAGGAGGTCAAGAAGGCGACGCAGCCCGCGAAGGCCGCGTCTCCGTACAAGAAGCCTGCTACGGCGTCGCCATTCGCTGCCCGCCCGAAGAACTTCGGTATTGGCCAGGATGTGCCGTACGCTCGTGACCTGTCTCGCTTCATGCGCTGGCCGACGTTCGTGACGATGCAGCGTAAGAAGCGTGTGCTGCAGCGCCGCCTGAAGGTGCCGCCGGCGCTGAACCAGTTCACGAAGGTGCTGGACCGCACGAGCCGCAACGAGGTGTTGAAGCTGATCAAGAAGTACGCCCCGGAGACTCGCAAGGCTCGCCGCGTGCGCCTGCAGAAGGCGGCTGAGGAGAAGGCGAAGGACCCGAAGAAGACGGTGTCGACGAAGGCTCCTCTGGCTGTTGTGACTGGTCTGCAGGAGGTGACGCGCGCCATCGAGAAGAAGCAGGCCCGTATGGTTGTGATTGCGAACAACGTGGACCCTGTGGAGCTCGTGCTGTGGATGCCGAACCTTTGCCGCGCGAACAAGATCCCGTACGCGATCGTGAAGGACATGGCGCGCCTTGGTGACGCGATCGGGCAGAAGACGGCGACGTGCATTGCGATCACCGACGTGAACGCCGAGGATGAGGCGACGCTGAAGAACCTGATCCGCTCCGTGAACGCTCGCTTCCTGTCCCGCTCGGACGTGATCCGCCGCCAGTGGGGTGGTCTGCAGCTGTCTCTGCGCTCTCGCGCGGAGCTGCGCAAGAAGCACGCCCGCAACGCTGGCGCGGACGCCGCGGCCATCGTTCACTAAGGCGTTGTGTGGCCTGGCGCGATGAGGGTGCGTGAGTCTGCCTGTGTTGCGTGGCGGTGGCGATGTTGTGTGTGACCGGGGCCAGATTGGCCCGCTGCTCACGTTGTTTTGACACATACAGCCACAGCCACAGCCACACAGGCACAGCCACATACACACACGCGTTTGCGGAACGTACGAAAGCATTTTTGGGGTTCGCGTTGCTTAGTGCGCGTGTCGCTGTTTGCTTCTGCTTCGTTTTTCATTTAAAAGAAAATGTTAGCCCTCTCATTTAGGGCGGCGGTGACGGTGGTGTTTTTTTCGGAGGGCTTTTTTTTACCCCCCTTTTTTCTTCCTCTCTCCTTCGCCGGACGCCACCGTCATTTTTCCGCTCTTTTTTTTTTCTTTTGTGTTTTCGTTTCCACGTCAAAAAAAAAAATTCGACAAAGCAACCACAAAAAAATATGAAGAGACGCACGGATTTTCCGGAGACAGCTTGTTCAGACGAGCGGGCTGTCTGCTTGCGGCTTCGATTTGGGTTATACGGGCAAATGCACGGCCGCGGGAGAGGTGAGAGGCACACAGGGAGAAGTGTTGGAAGGGATCGCAGGGAATCGGGGACACAGTCTGTGCCGCCGGGGACGGGCCGTGGTGTGTAGGTTAAACCCTGCAGATGTCGAGGGACTGACCAAAGACCCAAGAAGGGGGGTGTCGGTTTGCCTCGTTTAATCACTCTGCCGTTCCCTTCTTGAGCAATTTTTCGAGCTGGTTGCATGCAGGTAGGGATGCATTGCAGTCAGCAAGAAGCTTTGATCCGTGAAAGGATAATTTTTTTTCCTTCGGAGGAGTATGCGCGGTAGTCTCTCAAGTGAGCAAGCCTGACAGTGCTCGTGTGACCCTTTCCCTTTCCTGCCTCACTGTACTTGTTATCTCAAATCGAATGCTCGACATCTCTCTCGCATATTCTCATTCTCACTCGCTCTCTCTTCTGTTTTTGTTTTGTTTTTCCTGCTAACTGTTGTACATCGGTATCCAACCTCTGTTTGTACTTCTTCATGTTCCCTTTCACTTGATTTCTTCACCTATTTGCTTTATCATACATCTATATATATATATATATATATATATATATGTGTGTGTATATATGTATATGTATATTATAATCTACTTATATCACACATCGTTGAATTTTTTTTTTTCCGTTGCTCCGGTGAAAACAATTATACTTTGCCTATACTGGATTACAGGACGTTTACGCATTCGCACTTGCATCATGCCCGGTAAGGAGGTCAAGAAGGCGACGCAGCCCGCGAAGGCCGCGTCTCCGTACAAGAAGCCTGCTACGGCGTCGCCATTCGCTGCCCGCCCGAAGAACTTCGGTATTGGCCAGGATGTGCCGTACGCTCGTGACCTGTCTCGCTTCATGCGCTGGCCGACGTTCGTGACGATGCAGCGTAAGAAGCGTGTGCTGCAGCGCCGCCTGAAGGTGCCGCCGGCGCTGAACCAGTTCACGAAGGTGCTGGACCGCACGAGCCGCAACGAGGTGTTGAAGCTGATCAAGAAGTACGCCCCGGAGACTCGCAAGGCTCGCCGCGTGCGCCTGCAGAAGGCGGCTGAGGAGAAGGCGAAGGACCCGAAGAAGACGGTGTCGACGAAGGCTCCTCTGGCTGTTGTGACTGGTCTGCAGGAGGTGACGCGCGCCATCGAGAAGAAGCAGGCCCGTATGGTTGTGATTGCGAACAACGTGGACCCTGTGGAGCTCGTGCTGTGGATGCCGAACCTTTGCCGCGCGAACAAGATCCCGTACGCGATCGTGAAGGACATGGCGCGCCTTGGTGACGCGATCGGGCAGAAGACGGCGACGTGCATTGCGATCACCGACGTGAACGCCGAGGATGAGGCGACGCTGAAGAACCTGATCCGCTCCGTGAACGCTCGCTTCCTGTCCCGCTCGGACGTGATCCGCCGCCAGTGGGGTGGTCTGCAGCTGTCTCTGCGCTCTCGCGCGGAGCTGCGCAAGAAGCACGCCCGCAACGCTGGCGCGGACGCCGCGGCCATCGTTCACTAAGGCGTTGTGTGGCCTGGCGCGATGAGGGTGCGTGAGTCTGCCTGTGTTGCGTGGCGGTGGCGATGTTGTGTGTGACCGGGGCCAGATTGGCCCGCTGCTCACGTTGTTTTGACACATACAGCCACAGCCACAGCCACACAGGCACAGCCACATACACATATAAATATATTTGTATATGCTTATATGTGCGGTCATTGCCATCAGTGACTCTCTTGTGAATGAGCTTGCGCGGTGGTTTTGTCCGACCTCATTTGTGCATGTCGCGTGTGGTTTGTTCCACCACCGTCATCATTTTGTTTTCGTGATTTTAATTTGGAGTTCATAAACAATAAAAGACAGACAAAAAATGAATAGGAGTACGTGGCTACAGGGCCATACGAAGTACACATGCACGTGCACAGACTCTTGGGAGGAGAGAAGGTCTGATGTATTACACTGGCGTACTTTTCGTGGCTGGTCTGTGGTGACGACGTTAACTCAGAGTACCTTTGGTCGAAGGAGGCCCTACTGCGCCAGTTTTTTGTCCTCCTCGGGATGCTTTAACGATTCTGCCTTCGCTGGGGTTACGTCCGCATTGTGTGGGTGTTTTTCCCCCAATTCAGGTTCCAGAGGTATCCATCTGCTAAGGCGGAGATGCATTCTTATCTGAGTGTGTGTGTATTGATGCGTGGATCGGATCCTCAACAAAACTTGTTTCTTCCCACACTGTTTCCCCCATTTCTTCTGATTTTGGCTCGATTGTGTCTTCGCGGTTGGGCTGTCTTTTCTCTTAACAACTCATCGGTTTATACTCTTTTTTTTTTTTGTTCTTTTCGATTGTTGTGACATCATTATCACCACCACGACCGTGGCCTTATTTCACTGAGCATGGCGCTGAGCGTGTCTGGCTCTGTTGCTACCGCACTTTTCTTCATCTGTTGCCTGAGAGGAGAACAGAAACAAAAAAAGGTCAGTAAACTACTCCTCCCTCCACACATACGCAGACAGAGACGAGCCTGTGTACGTTGTATATACTCACGTTTCTGCTTGCCGACGAACTGTCAGCATAGGCACTCGCTTATTGCGTGCGTTTGTGTGTGCTGCGCGAGCGCTTTTCTGGGAGGAGAGTACACACTCACACGCGCTGCGGGGAGGGAGGGAGGGAAGGCGGTGAAGATACCAAAAAAAAAAAATAAGAATGAACGAATTTCAACTGGCACTGGGCGAGCTCGACGCTACCCTCGCCCTCCTCAAAAGAAAAGTAGAGGAGGTCATCCTTGCCGATGCTGTGCCCCAGAAGAAACGGTTGGAGATGGAGGCTCGCCCGTTGATGCGGGAGGCACGGCAGCGACTGTCTGTCCTCCGTGTCGAGGCCCGTCGTACGACGGATTTAGATTTTCGACAGAGTCAGGAGGCCATCTGCAAGGAGCGTGACGAGAACATCCGCAACTACGACTTAGAGATGAAAAATCAGATCTACTCTCGCAGCACCACGCCTGCGCGACCACTGACTTATCAGGAACAGCGTGAGAAGGAGATGATGGGCGTTGGCGGCGCCGACGGTACGGGGTTCACGAGCTCAAAGCAGGTGCTCGCTGCTGCCATTAATGTTCAGCAGGACGCACTACAGTCTCTCCAGCGAACAGAGCGGTTGCAGCATGTGACTGAGGAATCCGGTAAGACAACGCTAGCAGAGCTCCAGAAGCAGACGGAGCGCATGTATCAGATCGACGAGGAGCTGGAGAACCTGCAGGGTCAGTTAGATCACGTCTCACGTGATATTCGGTGGTTCTTCCGTCAGATCGCCAGAGACAAATGTTTTCTCTCTCTATTCGGGATTTGCGTCATCGCGCTACTAGTATTGGTCTTTGTGTCCATCTGGACCAAGCGCAAAAGATCTACCTAGCAGAGGAGCGTGGAGGAGAAGGAGGAGGGGGGAGGAGTAGGGGGGGGGGCAGAGACATAGGCAAAAAAAAAAAAGACGACGAAAGCGCGTGCGCCTCGCGGAGAGGCAGGGGGGGGGGGCGCGTACCGTCGGATTTTTTTTTGTTTTGTATTGAAGACAACTTCTCCTTTCCCTCTTCCCTTCTTTTCTTCGCCTCCTCGCTCTGCATTGTGTCGAGGGCGGGGTAAGGGTGTTGAAGGAAGCAGGGAGGAGGGGCTTCTCTTCCCGGGGCGTGTGCCTGCATGCCGATTGGCATGGCACACATTGAAAGAAATTCACGCTTTGTTTTTGTGAAGTTATTCTACATCACGTGCTCTCCTACCTCCTAGCTGTCTTCAGCACTTCCTGTTTAAACCTATGAAGGCATATATATATATATATATATATATATATATATATATATATT
>CM007327.1:251485-274629 GCA_000333855.2 Endotrypanum monterogeii
ATATATATATATATATATATATATTTATATATATATAACATACTATTACTTATAGATTAGCTTTAAGGCTTCGTGTGGCTGTGACACTCTGCCCAGTCTCAGATGTCGATTGTCACGGATGTGTCGGTGCAAGACTCCATCGCATATTTGCAGGAATTTGTAAATCAAAAGCCTCCCTCCCCCTCCCCCTCCCCTCACTCGATATTCAAGGCGCTGTCAACGGAGGCTCCTGCTCTTCGTCACTCAGCATCAGCGGGCTCGCCCATTGTAGAGCGCCATTCTACATCTAGCGTACCTTCGCTGAGGAGTCGCGGTGGCCTAGGGAAAGGGGGTAGAGGCGAGGACGGCTCAGTATACACCGGCGCCTGTGAATCGTTTTTTAGACCCAGCCGCCTGGGCAGCCACCGACACCACACTACTATTAACAGCGTAGATCCTCCAGGACACGATAGTCAGCCGAACGAAACATCGATCCATCCGCGCGCGACGATCAAGTCAACGTTGACGAGCTCTGCTCATCTCTCGAGCGCCCGAGGCCCCGTTAATGGGAAGGGCGAAGCAGCGTATCCGGGCATCTCGCCTTCATTTCTCTTTGACAGCACCGCATCGAGGAGCACCGTGTCGGCTCCTCCAGTGACTCGGTCATCTGGATCAATGTTCCGCTACGGGAAGGACCGGGCAGCACAGCCGTCTCCCTCCTCCTCCTCCTCCCATCGATATCGGTATACCCACGCGGATGGGGCGGCAAGTGGTCAGTTGGCAGGGTCAGCTCCGTCCCTGTCTGACTGGAGGCGGCGCCGTGCCTCATCTTGGGCCCCCGAACACCTGAGCAGACGCGCGACGGCACCATCCTCGTTCCTGTGGCGGAATTCGTCAGCACCGCCGTCACCTGCCTTCCGCCGTGGGCCTTCCGTGTCTTCATTTCTGTGGGGGTGGGGAGACGGTATCGGCGACGGCGCTCACTCTATTGACGCCACAGCCTCTGCAGCAGCATCGACATCACCCCTTGGGTCACATATGCGGAGGCACATGCATGCAGGGATTGGGGATCACATGCGAGATAACCATGTAAACCGCGGCTCCGGGTCACACACCGCGCCGTATGCAGTCCGCACACCGCGCCGTGGCGTTGTCTACGAAGAAGTGACGGAGGAGTGCGTTGGGCAGTCGTCGTGCCTGCCTCAGCGACGCCCTCCCCTGGCGCCTTCCTCGACAGGGACATCAGCAGCGGCAGCACTACCGAGCGGTGCAGTGGGCCCCGCAGCGCCCCTCGACGAGCCCGTTGAGCTTTTTCAAAGCCACAGCGCGGACGAACACGCCGTGAATGTCTGCCGCATCGCCCGCTACCTCAAGGACTACTACGCGAGGGAGGCCAATGAAAAGGAGCTTGGTGTCGACTCGCTAGGTCCCGAAGACGTGGCTGGGCTGGCGCAGTGCTTCTATATCGATCTCTACCGCACCGTGCGGCAGGTGCGGCGTGCGGCCGGCATGGATACAGGTGCTTTCCTGGTGGAGGACCCGACGGAGGACGTGCTTGTGGCCTTCAGACCAGCGCCGCCTCCTCTCCAGAGGGAGCTACGCGACAGCGAGGTGCATCATCTCGGCTCGGCCACTTCGCGTCCTCCTGATACCCCATCTCTCTCAGGTGGCCCTCCCGTCACCCGTGTCGCCACAAGGGAGGGCTATGAAGGGGTGGGTCATCACGGACACCACGGAACCGTGGCGCGGCTACCACCCGCCGCCGCACCGACTCCACCCCATCCGCTTCCCCAATCCTACCCGTCCCACCAACTCACTGACACAGGGGTTTCTCCAGGCCAATCCCCTGGCTCGGGGTGGGAACAGGACAGGAAGGAGAGCAGTGGGCCACAAGGCACGCAACATTCGTTGATGAGCGTGGCCACCGACAAAGGCCAGACTGACGCTGCCTCAAAAGCCTCACTCGCTTTCCGCGGTGACGATACGTATCCAGTGCAAATTGTGAGAGCGCGGCTGCCACCTTTTCGCAACGATGACGCTGCTGCTCAAGACCACAGGCTTTTCGCGCGGGGTCATGACACGCTACCCGTTGCGTCACTTGAGTCGCATACCGGTTTCTCCCTGACGTCTACGTCGCTCGCTTACAGGGAAGCGGCCGCACCTGGTACTGTTGCAAACCCGGCTGGTGGTGGTGCCGCGACGCTGCCGTCCTTCCAGGGCGGCGGAGGCAGCCAAGGTGCTTTCTTTAAAGCACAGAATAACACGCAGTCGCTGCCGCAGCAACAGTCGCGTAGCGTCAACGACGCCAGTGGAGCAGTGTCATCGTTGCCAGCCGGAGGATCCTGCCAATCAATGTCTGGTCCACAGCAGATGACTCCGGGAACGAGGCAGCATCATTCATGCCTGGGGCCGAAAGGTTTCTTCGCAACATCGGCTGGGTCCTTGCCGTTGCCTCCGCACAATCACCGCGGAGGCAGTGATACCCGCAAGAGCGGTGGGCTCGACCTGCCGGGACGAGAGGCTGTTCTGATACAGTCTCTCGGCCGTCGTCGGCACGTGCGAGGCGACAGCAGCAGCAGCAGCAGCAGCACCTGTGGCGAAGGGGATAGCGATGCTGTAGTGCGTGGACCCAGGCAAGGTGCGGGGCGAGTGATTCTGGTCCCACCTCAGGGTCGTTTGTGCCGCATCATCAAAAGACCTCTGAAGGAGCTCATGCCGCTTTTGCGTTTTCGCAGCACTTTTATTTTGAAGTATAGCGACCATCGCCTTCGACCGCACCTTCGACGCTTCCAAATTCTCGACTGCACAGATACGTACGGTGGCAGAGAGGTGCTCATGCCGCACCTGACGTGGGCTACCCCGGAGGGGGTGGGGCAGCATGAAGAGGATCGAATACAGCGTGTCCGGCACTCGAGGCACGCGGTGCCACTGCCGACGGGGCTCTCCCTTTCTCAGGAGGAGGTCTCGTACACAACTGCGCTGAACCTTATCTATTTGGATGCCGTCCATGTCGGCCTTGGGAGTGGCATTCTTGGGCCGTGCATGAACCTGTTTCGTGGAGGTAAGGACGAGGACAAGAGGAGTAGTGCCAACGAGAATAGCAGGCGATCGAACGGTGCCAGTGCTGCTGTTAGTGGTAGTGGTGGTTCCGTCGTTGTCGATCACAAAGGCCGTCCAGTGTTGCCAGAGATGTGCGCCGTTTTCGTGTTCACGTCACGTCCGGTCGCTGTCTCATTTTTGTCTGAGGACGATCGGCAGTTGTGGGTGGGTGCCATGATGGGTGTGGTGGAGCGCAACAAGACGTTGAGGGTGTGATGGGCCGAATCATGAGCAGGGACTGAAGTGGAAACCAGTCGACCCAGGCACTACACGCGCTGTGCGGCTTAATCAACTTTCGATGTCTGTGTAGCGTATGATCGCAATTTATTTATTTATTTTTCATTCTACTCTTTCTTCTGCTTTATATGAAAAAAAAAATAAATTCCTTTCTCCCCACTAGCTGTCTATATATACACACATATACACACGCATATATATATATATATATATATATATATATATATGTGTGTGTGTATGTGTGGTGTATTGAAAAGAACCTTAAAAAGAAAAGAAAAACAATAACAACCAGAGACGTCGACGAAACGGCTCCGCACGCTTGTCTCTGCTTCTGTCCCTCACCCGGAAAAAAAAAAAGCAGGTCATGTTTTCTTTTTTTTTTTTGTTATCCAGTGGCGGACCGGCTGCAGCGTTGGGTATTCACTCTTTTCTTCACTGGTGCGTGCTTCCTCTCGCGCGCAACTAGTGTTGGCCATGTGAGGTACAATGTATGCTTGTGGGGGCAAGTGGTGAAGATGCGGTGAGTCGGGGTTCACGTGTGTGTGTGTGTGTGTGTGCGCGCGCGCGCTTTGTTCTTCGATGTACCACTTCTCCATCACAATCAGTTCCGTGTCATGGTTTTCTCGAAGTTTTCTTCCAACCACCCTATCTTTCTTGCCCTCCTCCCCCTCTTCCTCCACACCACACCACACCACACTTGCCCCTCACTCTACCAGAGCGAAGACGGAGAAGGTATACTCAAAAAGTCTTCACCCCGAGTCGTTATATTTCGTTCCTCCGTTTGAGTGGAGCAAGTATAGCTCTCTCGACCCCTTCCATCCTTTTTTTTTTTGAGGTTGCTACCTCACATATTGACGAATATATATATATGTATATATATATAATATACTATATACATATTATATATTAGATCATATATATTGATAGTTTCTATTTCTTTTTGCGCTTGCTTTCAGTAGCTATATACATATATATATATATATTTTTTATTATTATTATTATTTTTTTTACAGTTTTGATTCTCCTTCCCCATCTCACCCTTTGCCTAACGCAAAAAATCAGTGTTTTTTTTATTACTATTTATTTCATTCGCTTTTTCCTTTCTGTTCTCAGTGCCTTCGAAACCACTCATCTACATATCAGCGTTGGTATGCACTCAGGCCCCCTCCCTTAAATCTCTTCATTCCCCTTATCCCTTTCCCGTTTCCATCCTCATTCCACCCTTTCCTCGCTTGCTCCACCCATTTTTGGCTCGTTTTGTGAGCATCAACGTCTTCGAGGGCTCAGCCTTTGAAAATAGACCACAGGGTGATCTACACGTTGTGAGGTAATCCTGGCCAGTGAGAAGATCTTCACCTCCCTTTTATCGATTGAACACCGTCGTAATATATATATATATATATATATATATATCAGTTTTTGAGCGCGCGTGCTTTTCTTTCCAGATCCCGTTCTTAGCTACCTACCCACTGTGCATCGGGCGATTTTGAGGCACGCAGACGAACACACACAAGTCTAGTAGGTGAGTGAAGGGGGGGGAACGAATGCCCTGTAGAGGAGACACGAACAGCAACCACCAAAAAAAAACAAAAAAACGGCGATAAGAAAAAAGAGAAAGACGAAAGAAATCTTTTTTTTGATGTATTCGTGACTGCTTGGTTTCGAAATTATTTTTCCCCATCGCGCTCTCGTTGTATATGTGTGAGTACCTCAGTTGCATGGCTTTGTTTTTCGTGTTGCCTGCATTTCTCTAGTCCTTGTCTGGCGTGCGTATCACTATCGCTCATACCTACTAGCCTTTTTTCTCGGACGCTCTCTCGATTATCTTTTTTTTTTCCTTTGTCTTGGATATATATATATATATATATAATTATTTTTTTTTGCTCCTCCTGTACTCCCCTTTCCCCCGACTCTGCCGTCTCCCACTCACTCGCTCCTTCAGTTAGACTTAGTGCCCACGCACGCGATCACCCATCTTTTCGTTTTTTACTTTTCTAAAATTTGAAAGCTGTTTATTCCTCCCCCTCCCCCTCCCCCCCCTCCCCGACCATTCCATTTTATTTCTCACTCACTCTTTCTTGTGCCCCCTTTCGCCCCTTGCTCTTTTCTCCAAAGTTTCCTCACTATTGTTTTCGCCACGGAGTTGCCCCCTTTCCTTCTCTCTTTTCTATCACCTCTCCCTCTCTTCCCCTCCCCTCCCCTCCCCTCCCCTCCCCTCCTTCTGGTTCATCGTGCTGCTTCTGTTGAGGGTGAGGTCCTTACCCTTTTTGTCCTCTATTTTTTTTACCTCTCTCTCTCTCTGTGAGTGTGTCTCTTCGATTCTCGATTTATCCTCCACACTTCCTTATTTCCCTCGACTCGTAACACGCAAATATATATTTTTTAAATTGTATTTTTTTTTCATTTAGTTCATCCCCCCTCTCCCCTTCGCTCGATCGGTCCGCTGGAATCTCTTTTTCATTGTTTTCTCCACTTGCTCCTTTTTTCCTGTCGGTGAGGGGGGGATTCACGGTCTTTGGTTTGGGCTTTGCTGCTGCTGCTGCTGCTGCTGCTGCTGCACTGAGCAGAGTGAGGCACTATTCAGGTGTTGCTTGTTAAAATTTATTTGTGTCTTTGCTTCCTGTGATTTCTCGCACCTTCGCACACACACACACACATAAATATATATATATATATATTTATATATAATATGTACATACATCTCTCTCTGTGTGGTTGCTTTATTTGCTGGAGCTTCTTTCACTTTTAACTTTTTTTTCCCCTTTTTCCTCATCACGTGTTTTTTGGCGACACTTTTTCCAGTTACTCTTTTTTTAAAAAAATATTGTTGTTGTTGTTATTGTTGTTGTTGTTATTGTTATTGTTGTTGTTGTTGTTATTGTTGTTGTTGTTGTTATTGTTGTTATTGTTGTTGTTGTTGTTGTTGTTGTTGTTGTTGTTGTTGTGTTTCTAGCGTTTTCAGGTATCACTGAAGAAAAAAAAAGTAAAGGTGAGGGTATTTTATCCTTTAGAGCGGTACATCTGTTCCTGTGTTTTATATCGCTGCAACTTCACATACACACGCACACACACACACACACACACACGCACACACAATAATAATAATATATACATCTATTTATTTATCTACCTCCACGTGTCTCTCTCTCTCTTTCCTTGTGTGCATGTGAGTGACGGAGTGGGTAGTGATAGTAGTCCTACTTGTGGTGAAAAAAAAAAATCTGAGTCCATCAACCAGGATGCAGTCTACTGTAATGCAACCGGACTTCTTTGATACAGACTATACATTTGTGCAGCGCATCCTCTCCGTGAGGGCGAGCTGCACTGATGTGTCCAGATGTAAGGAAACATGTTCACAGCCCTGCAAGAGGTCGACGAACTCTTCGCAGTCTTCTTTACAGACGAGAAGTGACACTAGCAGCTCCATCAACAACCAGGGTCGTTTTGGCGTCCTTGGTGGTGACCCAAACCAAGGCAACACCTATCGAGTTCTGAGTACACTACTGTTGCCAGAAGCCGTAGACAAGGACCAGGTCACTCCTCCACAATCCAACAAACTATGTGCGCTCAACTCGCTAAATGTGCATGCCGATACCCAGCGCAACCCCAAGGATGGTGCAACGCTGTCCGGTATTTCTTATGTTTTGCCTTCGGTAAAAGAAGACTTGCCGAGGTGGACTGAAGGCCGGAACTCGCCTGTGTCGCCAGCGTCGGCTACGTCCGGCATGCAGCGTGCAATGGAGAAGGGGGCGCCGCCAGTGCGCCGCCAACGCAACATGTCCATTGCCTCCGACATTACACACTCTCGAAGTGAAAGTGGTGCTGATCTTGGCCAGGATGCGAAGGCGACCGCTTTGCGGCGCGACGTTGTGCGCCGTACCCTCTCGGCGCTGGGTTTTCCCACCTCCGCGGGAGTTGCGGCCTTTGTAGACCGTTGTGAGGCGGCTGCGGTGCTGTCTGCACAGACGTCAGGGGATGGCGGCGGCGTTGACCGGTCAGCACACACCACCACCACCATCTCAACAGGCAGTATTGAAAGTCGTTCTGAGAACGAGCAAGTACCTGACGCGCCTCCCCCGCCCCCGGTGTCGGCCCCACGCACCCCGGTAGGGCGTGCACCCCACAGAGGGCGGGCCTGGTTTCCCGACTCGCCAGTGGCGACAACGTTTGGTACCTTTCTGCAGCTTCTGCATGCAGCGCCTCCGTCTCCAGCTCTTGCGGCGGCCCTGCCTGGCCATGAAACACCCAACGTTGCATCCGACTCCACAACACAAGCAAGTTCGACCGACAGAGGCCAGAGATCTTGCATTACCCCAATAGGGTCACTTCCACCAGTGGAGATGTCGACGGAGGCGGCGAGTCTGGGCGGCTCTACGTTGTGTCTGCCACCGCCACCACTGCCACCACCGCCGCCGCCGCCGCCGCCATACATGGAGACAGCAACTCCACACTCCACTTTTGGCGCTGGAAATTTTACATCTGAGCAGGACGTCGTCGCGCATGTGCGGCTGGCACTTCCATGGTCGATTTGGGTCACAGAAAGGCGGTGCCGCACTTCCGCTGGCGCCCCCGAGCTCGGCGATGACGTGGATCTACCACCGCTGCCCTCGCCCACAGTTCCCATGTCGACTGCTCAGCACCGCACCCCTGTTGGATGTGTATTGCCGCTCGCTACGCGCCACGTACCGCGGAATACCTCCTCCTCGACAGACATCTCATCTGCTCCGTCCTGTGAGGCGACGCTTGTCAGCGACCATCTGGACGCAGTCTTGCCGACCTGGGCTTTTATGTCTTCCCATATTGCGGATGCGACCTTACCAACAGTCGCCACGTCCGTGCCCCCTGCGGTTTCTACGAGGGACAGTTCTGTCACCTTTGCCTCGATAGGGAGCAGCCGAAACCGTTGCAGCCACAGCCAGAGCTACAGCTACAGCAGCGGTCTGTCAAATTCTCTTGCCGGGGGATTTTCGCTGCCGCAGGTGTCAACGCTCGGATCACAACTCAATATAGAAGAAAGTGTACGTCGAGAGGCGTGCCTGTTCCCCTGTGCGTTGGCGGAGGCGTGTGCGCAGGGGCGACAGCAGCGACTTCAGTCAACTACACAGGCGGCTGCTTCTTCCCCGGTGCCAAGTTCTTTACACTTGCTCCGACTAGAGCTTCAGGTTCATGTGCAGCACATTCTACCGACGGTGCGCAACGTGGCACCGACTGAGCGGCAGCACCTACTTAGCAAAGCTCTTGCCGGTTTCGCACAGACAGGTGTGCTGCCTACCACACTCCTGCGTGGTGTACTGAACGACGCCGCGTTGCGGTTGCTTGCCAGCGTGGACAATGCGGTCTTGGGACGGGTTGCCGGTGAGGTGGACCTGGTCAGCAAGGCAGAAAGCCGATCGCACAAGGATGATGCACCTAACGCATCATCAAATTCAACCACCGTTTCTCAAGCGGGTTGCCAACGTGTCACGCCGCTTAGTCTCCATGTTGAGACGCTCCAAGTGGAAACGGGCTTTGCGAGCGCCTCTTCGACAGCCCGACATCAGTTGAGCTCCTTCGAGCACCCAGTGAAGGACTCCACGTTATCTGAGGAGATAGATTCGCAGCGTCATACGGTGGCAGCGACGACCACCACCCCAACACGGGTAATCCTCACAGTGCTTGTGCACGCTCAAAATAATGTCATGCTATTCACGTCCTCCGAAGCGCAGGAGACGCCGACGACGCATGGCGGGCAGATGCCACAGGCAAACGGTGAGGATGTTGCGGGCTCGTCACGGAGAGAAGAGGCTTCGCTCTTGTCCTCCCCGGCAGGTGCTACAGCGTCAATGGACCCAAGAGCCGCCGTGTCATTGGCCAGTGTCGTTATTCCCCGTCTTTTCCCACTCGCCTTTGGGCTGTCGCATTTCGCGACGAAGCTCTCTCTTTCTAGCGCCCTGGACTACAATGTGCTGCGCACCGCGATGAAGCCTGCGCACCCCGGGAAGATGCCCCGCCCCACCGCTGGGGCAGAAAACAAGGAGGCGGCCACCGTTGCAGCGAAGCATTCAAACGCAGTCACAGAACCAAGTGAGGGCAGAGCGCCCAAGACAGTGAAGGGGGCTGCATCCTCTCCTGACGCCGACGCTGCGGTGCTGCCATGGTCGTGGCAGGATATCTCGCTTGACGCTGTTAGGGACCGTTGCGGCCTACCAAATCAAAAACCCTCTCCACCGCCCACGGTGAGGACTTGTTGCACCTTCTCCTCGGTGCTTTCGCGTGGAATGTGCTCCCCGGCTTCAGGGGCGAGCAGTGCCGTACAGAGCAGATCTCTGCCCCACTCGCAGCGCTCGTTGAAATCACTGAAGTCGCACGCGGGGGTAGTGGGGATCACTTCTCTCACCTGTGCCTCCACCACAGCGAGGAGTGCAACGGCTGCTGTGTGCAGTACCCCTTCCGTGAGCAAGGATGCAAGTGATGCTGTGATGCCCAAGCTCGTGGGGTCTGACCCCTGGGTGAGAGGCGGCTTATGCGAGAGATTAGAGGAGAAAGTTGTGCTCGATGACAGAAAATCCACGCCCGAGTCACTGAGCGTTGGGGATGCCCGTGAGGAGAGTGCAGAGCTGAGGCGTGTTGCGGAGTCTGTGTACCGTTGCGTTGAGGTGCTGTGCAGTCACGCCGGGCCACTTGGGGAGTTGATCGAGTTGGGGGAGGCGGATACCGAAAGCGGTGACGATGCTGTGGGGAGTTATCCTGGCGCGCGTGGCGCGCAGGGGCCTCAGATATGGAAACGCGTAGGCCAGCACTGTGCTCAAGCGCCTTTGGCAACCAACTGTCCTCTCAGGGCAAACGTTTCTCATGGTCGTTACCGGGACAGGGAAGATGTCGGTCTAAAGGCAGTCATGGCAGCTGCCCAGCAAGCGTTCGTCTGTGGTGTGACGCGCTTGATCACCGCTGGCCTAGCTATGCCCGAGTCTGACAACCGCCGCAAGCTGTTGGACATGGTGGAGCGTGCAGTTTCTTGGACCCCTGAGGGAGATGGGGAATGCTCTCCCTCAACCAGTGGCACTGGCGGGGGCGATGGCAGCGCTGTGGCGAGCGGGTCTGGCCTCTTGAGACCGATTCCCCCCTGGCTCTGTCTCTACAGCTGCTACCTTACCGACCGTGTGTGTGTCCCACTGGGGCAGCTTGAGGCGTCTTTCGCGCAGACTACCACCGGTGCCACGGAGGCGTCGCAGCGGTCTGCGCCAAATCCGGCCACATCGAAAGAGAGCAATTTGGGTCACTCAGCAAATGCTACGCGGCGGGTAGTCCCTGGGGCGCAGTTGGTGGTGAAGAACACACATCGCCATCGCCATGGCCACCGCAGTGCGGGAAGGAAAGCTGTACAGAATGATCAGAGACATACTGGGATCGAGGGGAAGGAGAACGCATGCGAGTACATCGTAGACTACCCGCTGCCGTCCGCCTGGTCCATCGTGAGGGCTTCTGTGCAGCTCTGTCGCACGGTAGCCGCCAAGGCAGCGACTCTGCAATATGGCCCAGCCACTGTTGATATCGAGAAGGTATCAATAAACCCGCACAGACCCACGAAAGATTTCAGCGGCTCGGCGTCGGAGTTGACCACCTTTTCCCCAACGTCGCTTCACTGCCGTCACCACCACTCTTCTGTTTCGGGTTTCAAAGATGCTACATTGGGTGCGGTGGGTGAAACTCAGGACGACGTCCACGCTCCGCACAAGTGCGTTGCTTCTCTCATCCGTGCCACTACCAGCGTGCTGCAGCTGCTCGAGGCGGAGGAGCGACGGTGGGTCTCGCTGCAGGAACAACTGGCGTGTCTTCAGGGACACTGGCGTGACACGCAGCTCATCATCCGCGAGGAGGGTCTGCAATGGTGTCTCCTAAGACAGTTGTCGCTGGTGACCGCGGAGGAAACGATTCGAGGCACGCTGGCGGCGCATGAGGCGCATTCCTGGTCATCGATTGTGGAGGGGAGGGTTCCTGATGTCTTAATCCGAGTGTCCACCTCAGTGGGACCCGAAGTGGACGAGATGGCTGTTACAGGGAGCCAATCTTCTTGCTTAAGCCATAGCCATTCGTCTCAGCCGAACACACAAACCCCGCAGCCCACGCCATCTTCGGTTTCAGGCCTCAGTGAGGTCAACTTCTTGTCACTGTCACTCGAGCTGCCGCAGCTGACGGGTATGTCAAAGGAGTCCAGGGACGAGGCAAGCACCGGGGGCTCGGACGATAGTTTGGGGCTGGTGGCGCGGGGGGCATTGCGGTCGCCGACGCCGTCATTCGAGCCAACAGTTGGGGGAGGCGAACGAGGCGAGCGAGTCGTGCGGGTGCCGGCAGCGCGGTGCGGCGCTGTAGCTAGGGAGTTGGTCATGACCAACAATAGCGAAAAGGGCGGGTGCGACAGCAACGGCGGTGTGGAGAAATTCACATTCCGCATGGCGGAGCACACTTCAGTGGCCGTGGGGGCTGAGACGTCACCTCCGTCCGCTTCACACTCAACTGCAGCGCCCAGCCGCCTTCCCGTTTCCCCGATGCCGCAGACGGTGTCTCAATGTATCCAACGAAAGCGGAAGGGTCGCTCGAATCAGTGGCGTCAGGCTTCGATAATTCAACCGCAGCCACAGTCAAATGACTGTGATAAGGCACCAGGGTTGCGTTCGCGCGCATCTCAGGACAGCACCAGAAATCCTTCACGCGACACGAGGGCTTTGACAGTGGCAGAGGCTTGCTCTTCAAAGCCATCGAAAAGGCGGGGCTCTGTTGCTGAGGTTGATGCCGTCTCCACCATGCCGGAGAAAGATGTACCCGTACTAGTGTTCCGTCAGCGCCAGCAACGTTGCTGGCCTGCTCCTGTTTACATGAATGTGGTGTTGCTTCGCCAGGCTGCTTTGTTTGTGGCTGTCTGCGCCTTTCTTCTCATGCTGCTTGTCATGTTCTGAAACCAACAAAAATAAGTGTTTGTGACTATTGCGATGTTGTGAATCAGCGTTCCCTGGGGCTCTGCACCGGTGGCCACTACCCCCGTATACATGTTCTCCCCCCCCCCCCCAAAGTGCATTTCATGTTGAATATTTATTTTTCGCTTACATTGCGTTTTGCTTTTCATCGGGTGCGTTTTTTTAAAAATTATTATCTCGTGATGGCAGCGCACGCTCAGGAAAGGAGGGGGCTTGTGGTGCCAAGGGGGAAGAGGCGCGGGCATTTTGTTTCATATCCTGCTGGTGAGGTGTGTTGTTTTCCTGTGTGATATTGTCATCGTTGCTTTCTTGAGTCTATAATGTATTCTCCATATTCAATTTCTCTCTCTCTCTCTGTGTATTTGTGTGTGTGTGTGTGTGTGTTGGCCTCCCTCTTCCACTTTTTTCCCGAGAGTAGCAACAGCAATCACAGGTGAGAGTGTCCGAAAAGGGTAGACAAGTCGAGCGGAGGACTTCAGTCGTATTTCTCCATTTTTCATTTATTAATTTCATGATAACTTTCTTCTTTGTCGAGTGATCGGCGACCAGAGTGAGGGAGAAACGTGCAGTGCATCGCGTGAGACTTCACGTGTGCAATACAGTCTCCAACATGAAGCGAGACACGCTTTTCCCCTCGGGGCAGGATGGAGGAGTGGGGAAGGGGGGGGGGTAGGCGTGTGCGTGTGCGTGTGTGTGTGGAGGGATAACTGTCCAAGTAGAAGCACTTGAAGTAGTAGCTGTCCCCCCCCCTCTGAGCCGATACCGTCCTCCTCGTCCATTGTGATGAAATTCTTCCCTTCGGTTCCTCACGCGCCTTTCGACTTGTCGCACTTCGCTTTTGGATTCTTTCCCCCCTCTCCCCCCCTCTCCCCCCCCCCCACCCACACACACGCACACACGCGCACACACGCAGTCTCACCCTCCACACGTGAACGTTGGGTCGAAGCGTAAGATTGAGCATCTTTCCCATAATCACATTTGCCTGCGAGCTCTCAAGTCCTAGATTCCGCGCTTTTTTTTTTTTGCCCCCCCCCCCCCCCTCGCCCCCTCGCAGAATTTGTAGAGACGCGAGTTGTCCCACGTGCTCCTCTCTCTCTCCTTCTCGATTTGTCTTTCTCTAACAAATATATATATATATATATATATTCTCAGCTGTTAGTGTGTGTCTGTGTGCGTGTGGTGGCGTGGGTGCTAGATTTCCCAGCTCGAGGAGAGGCGCAGCGACAAGGGACTCGCGGCAACATCCTCACGTCTACATCCACTGCTGCATTTCACCCTTTTTTTTTGTTCTTTGCTCCGCTCACCAGACCCAACAGTCGGCGGTGCTTTGGTAGTCAAGGGATCGGGAAGGAACGAAGGAAGGAAGGGACCAGAAGCGCCAATGAGCCACAAGTATATCTTCAAGTACATTATCATCGGCGACATGAGCGTCGGGAAGAGTTGTCTAATGCACATCTTCACGGAGCAGCGTTACCGCAAGGATTTACCGCACACCATCGGCGTCGACTTCGGGACCACCATCGTGGACATCAACGGCGAACTTGTTAAGCTCCAGATGTGGGACACGGCCGGGCAGGAGCGCTTCCGCTCGGTCACACGCGGCTACTACCGCGGCGCAGCCGCTGCTCTCCTTGTCTATGACATTAGCCGACGGTCTACCTATGCTCACATCGGCAGTTGGTTGACCGATGCCCGTACTAATACCGGCCCCGAGACAGTTTTCATTCTCGTAGGCAACAAGTCTGACCTGGAGGAGGAGCGAGAGGTCTCCTATGAGGAGGCGGCGCAGTTCGCAGCGGAACACAATCTACTGTTTATGGAGTGCAGCGCACTTAACGGTCACAACGTTGAGGAAGCATTCTTGTCGACAGCGCGCCGTATTCACGAAAAGTTGAAGAGCGGCGTCATGTCCGCCACAGATCCAGAGAGTGGCGTGCAACTCCACGCAGCCGCCATTCCCATTCATACCTCAAATAGTTCCGCTGCTGGGGGAGGCTCAGTGCACTTGCAGGCTGACCATCCTGATGGCACCGCCGCGGCGTCACAGTCGAGCTGCTGCTAGGGAAGGGCATCTCTCCCCCCCTCTCTCTCTCTGAGGAGAACTGGAGGCTTGGGCTACGTAACCCCCGATATATATATATATATATATATATATATATATATGCGGGGGTGTTCGACAGCATTAGACGTTGACGGGCCAATCTTGTGAGGCAAAGGGTGAGGGGAGGGGAAAGGAGTACTGATCGCCGTGGATGGAAAAGATTAAAAAGTCTCGAGTGACAATGAAGCGCGGGTGTGTGCGTGCTTGGGTTGGTACGGTGGGGACGTGTGCCGGGGACAGGGTTGTGCTCAAGTCGGGACTCTCACCTACAGGTGAGCGAGGTTTTGCTCTTGAACAGCCCCCCCTTCGTCATGCATCCTTCTCCTCCGTGATTCGCTTTTCTTGTCGATCCTCTGATTTTATACTTTATGCAATGTCCTCACGATTTCTTTCTCTGTTGGTCTTTTTTTTTTCCGGGAAGGAGAGTGGAGAGAGGGGGGGGGGCAGGAGGGGGATTGTGATGTATGCGCGCAGAGCCCGAGGAGGGAATGGAGGCGACCGTGGCAAGGCCTGCATGGATCGTACGCACGCACTGTTCTTTTTTTTCCTCCTCTCTTTCCTGCTTTCTCTGGGCACGTTCTCCAGTCTGACCACACACACACACACACACGCCCGGGGAGGGGTGCAATCTGTGCACCTCCTTTTTTCTCATCTTCTGCCTTCTTTCTGTTTTTGTGTGTCGAATTTTGCGGTCGTTGTGCTACCCGAGGCAAATACAGCGAGAAGGAAGGAGGAGAGTGGTGATGTTAGTAGTCGGTGGGGATTGGGATAAAAAAGAGGGAATGACTTGAGGTGCCAATTTTGCGTGTACTCGTCATGGGTCAACTGATATATTATGTGCTATATATATATATATATATATATAGCACATAATAATAATGTCGAGTCCTTGCCACCGACTGTTTTCTTTTCTTTTTATGTTTAGTTACTGTTATCTAGATATAAGATGTTCTCTGCTCGCATGTCGACTTGTCACCTTTCCCATGAAAGAAGAGTGTATACATATGTGTGTGTGTGTGTGTGCACACTTCCACTGATCGGGTCTTTCCCTTCACACACACATGCACACACACAGACACATCGTTCCTAGCTTTTCTCCAGTTGCTGTTGTGGTGTTCCTGACCTCCGAGGCGGTTGGCGGTTGTCATAGATGCATTTCATGGATGCTGAACAGTATTGCTTGAAGGACACCACACTTCCACTAATGCACTTCATCTGGCTGCTATGCGCACATATGCATATCTAGTCAACAAAACGCCTTCACCCATGTCATCATCTTTCCTTTTTTTTTTCTGTCCATGCGGTTACTTTATTTTCTGCAGCTGTATCCCATATCACTTGGTTGGGCTTTACGACTAACTTACCGTCTGTGCTGCTCCTTTTCCCCTCTTCTCGAGCTTTTGTTGCGATCAAGTACACCCAGCTCATTCCCCCCCCCCTCATACACATCTACCCACAGTCGTCACGGTGATACCCTGTGAGCAAGACATTCGCTGTCGCTGGGGTTGAGAATTTGATAGTGCCTGCGATTGACACGACAAGGCAGACATCCTTTCGTTTGCTTGCCTTCCAACGTCATGCCACCGTCACACGTCCGCAAGGAAGAGGCAGAGCTTCGTCAAATCGCGAAGCATTCTCGGCTTGCCCGCAGGGAGGCGCAGCAGCGCGAGCGCAAGCAACGCCAGCGTCTTCAGCGCACAGCTGCCAAAAATGGAGATATGGTTCCTGTTGCTGAGCCGACTTGTGTATCTGTAACGAAGAGGAAACGCGGTGCAATCATTCTCCCGGGTGAGGTGCAGGAGCTGCGTCAGAGGCTGATGGGTGACGGCACCGGCGGTGCTGTGTCTACGGAGAGCTCCGGTGACGGGAAAAAGAAAGCGGGGGCAAAAAAATCGGCCCGCTCTTCTGCAAAAAAGACAACGAGTGCCGCAGGAGCCAGCAATCACAATGCTGCTCCGTCCTCCTCCTCCTCCTCCTCCACGGTAGTTCCCACATTTCATCAGGAGGTTCACTTTAAGAAAAATATTTTTTTTGTGGATGTCGTGCTTCACCACGTGCCACACCAGAAGATCGACATCAGCGAGACGAGCGCTCAACAATTGGTGGTCGACACCTGCGGCCACACAAAAAAATACCGTCTTGTGCTGCCTTACCCCAAAGGCATGCAGTGCGATGCTGCGGCAGCCACGTATGAGTTCGAGAACGGTGTCTTGCATTGCCGGCTGCCCATCGTGGAAGGAACGATCCCGGCTGCTCTCGAGGCCGAGAACGACGAAGTGGTGAATAATATTCGTCAGCAAAAGGCTCTGCGCTTCCGCGTGACCCAGGACGGCGATTTGACGGTGCGAACACGCCAAGCGCTGCTGGCGTCAACCCCTGCTGCCCAGACAGCGCTGAAGGAGGCCGAGGTAAAAGCAACACAACTCCGTGGCGATGCGAGTAGCCGTAAGAAGGCCCTTGACACCACGTTGCCCAATGAGGAGGAGCAGCCGGCCAGCTCCAAGTCTCGGAAGCGTACCCATAGCACTGGCGAGAACGGTTCCGAGGTGAAACACCAGGAGAGCACGTCTGCGCTTGCGAAGAGGGTGCCGGGTGCGTCTCCTGTGAAAGCTCCTGCGAGGGAGGACGCCAGGACGTCCACGGTGGACATCTTTCAGGCCGAGCATGCCAAGGCGATGGAGGCTGCGAAGGCGGCTGCGGCCAAGGTTCATCTCTCCATGCGCGAGCGTCTGAAGCTTGCCAAGAAGGTGCAGGCAAGCCGCGAGGAACGTCTTCAGACGCGTTCTATCCGCAAGGAGCGCAAGGAGGACCAGAAACAGAAGTCTTTCCAGCGCGTCTTGGAGGAGCAGAAACGCCAGCTCTTGGCACGCGCGTCTGTGTTGCAGTCGTCACCGCTGAGCGTCACCCCGAGGGCCAACGCGTCTGCCAAGTCGGTACGTTTTTCTGATGCGTGAGGGAGAGGGGCGAGGTGGAGTTGCGGACGCTGCTGCCCTGCGGTTCCATCATACTTGGACAGGGCTCGTCCAGGCGGTTCAATGTCGATGGGAGGGGACGGTCCAATTTCGCTTGCACGTTTTGATAAAAAAAAAAAGTGCTTCCCCGCTTGGGATATCCCCCGGATGGGCAGGCCGATGGGGGGGGGAGGGAGGGGGGGAGGGAGGGCACGAGTGGGTACTGAGGAAAGCGCGGGGGTGTTGAGAGGGCATTATGTCGCCTACTCTAACTTTTCACCTTTTTGTCTACAGGGTACGCTTCCCCCCCCCTCCCCTGTTGTGCATCTCTTCCTGTTTAACTAACATCACACGTAACACACCCACACACCCCCACCCACACCCACACCCACACATAGATATATATATATGTGCATATATATATGTACATTATATGCATCTCTCTCTCTCTCTCTCTGTGTGTGTGTGTAGGGGTGTGTGTGTGTTTAAATGCTCCGCATCGACTAAGAAAACAGGAAATAGTATTGGGAAACAGCACACAATTTGCTAGAGTGAGGCACTCCGTTAATCCTTCACATATTTCACCTCCTCAGGCGTCATCTTTGTACGTTCTTGCCCCTATCGCTGTGGGTGCGACGTCCTGAGCAGTAGGAAGGGCGTTCAGGTTGTATCACAGGAACGCACGGAAGGGTGTCTTGTCTCATCGCCTCCTCCACGATAAGCACCCTCACACATCCGCATACGGATAATTGTGGCGGCGGAATATGCGTTGCACAACGTGCGTGTGCTCTCTTTTTCATATGCACCCGCTGCACAGTCGGGAGGGGGAGGGGAACGAGGGGGTGGATGTGGGGTCAATTCTTTCTTCACACACGTGTGTGTGTGTTCGCTTTTGCGCGTACCCACATCCGTTTGGCTGCGCTCCTTCATTTCTCTCTTCTTCTTCTTTTTATCATATGCATATGTATGTATATTGCATTCTGGTACTCTTGGCCTGACTTTTGATGAACGTTTTTCGTGTGAGCAAACGGCGGTGTATCTCCTCACGGACATCCACGCAATACGTACCTACCTGTACTTGGAGCGGTACACTACATCTCATTGTGCACCGATAGCATGTATGGTTATTGTTTGCATGAGGACGCGGCGTCAGACAAGCATCCCCCCACTTCATCTAAAAAAAAATAAATAAATAAATAAACATATATATGTATATATATATATATATATATACATACACACTAAATATACATCCACGTACTTTGAGGAACTTCAGGCCCAATGCCCATCAAACGAGGTACGAGGATTCTCGACGCCCGTACACAATCGGTCGAGTATGGTGTCGGGAGCCTTCCCCTTTCCGCGATTTCTGGCTCCTCTACAGAATCTTTGACAGGGGCCACACCTTCGACCATGCTCTCGGTGCCGCGAGGCCGCCGCGTCGCCGTGTCGGGTGTGGAGGAAATAGAGCGTGTCTTACCGACGGAAGATGTCAGCGACAACACTGTGTTGTCTGCGACGGCTCATTTTAAGGTGCCAGCTGAAGTCTTGCAGCGCATTGGGCGGCAGAACCACTCTTTTTCATTGATGCACGCGAGCGGCACGGACACCTCTTCCGTCGCAGCGGCCTCGACGTCAGAGACTTCAGTGTGCTCTGGTGAGCCTGGGCCAGTGCTACCGACTCGTCCCTCCACTCGTGACAGTCCTCGCCGTCATGGCAAGGGTGGTGACGCGTTGAGGAGCACCGCGGAGGCGTCGTCTGCATCCCCTCGGTGTGCTGTGGGTACCGCCACAGCGACGTCGCAGATCGTTTCTTCAGCCCCGGAAGCTCTTCCTCATGCTGTCGAGGAGATCAGCGAGGCGGTCGTCTCGACGACGGTGGTGGCGCACAAAACAGTCAGCAGCGTCTGCGCGCAGGTCGACGACGAGGCCCCGCTGCGGATGCCGAGACCTCAAAAGCCTGTGATATTTTCGCGCCAGTGGCGTCGACAGCTCTTCGCCGGCCCAGCGTCCTCGTCTGGGTCATCGAGGCCCAGCAAGCCACTCACCGGCTCTACCGTCGAGGATGTACTACGGAGTCGGCGCCAGGGCGTGGGCCTGTGTGAGCGCGGAGGGGTAGCGGAAAGCGGTGCTGACGAGGAGGACAGTGATCAGGATGGAGTTTCTCCCTTCGGCACGGCGAGTGTTATCAAGTTCAGCCGAGCCGGGAGCAGCGACGGCGTCTCCAATAGAGCTGCGGAGGTGCAGTCCAGCAGCAACTCTGGCGGTAAAGCGGATGAGTGCAGCTCCCAATCGCCATCCATGCTACAGACAGCACATGATGGACTTCTGAGCAGCTGTCAAGACGGAGTAGTAGTTGAGACTGGTGAACCTCTGACCCGCCGGCAGCGGCACCAGCGACGGAAGCAGGCGCAGGAGGCGCGCGAGCAGCAGCGACTACGCCGTCACTTGGCGGGTTTCGATCCGGAATATCTCAAGCGACAGGAGGCACAGTTGCTCGTCCACAAAGCGCGTGACTGTAGTGATGAGGAGGAGGATGATGAGGAAGGTCGTGAGCACTCTTCTCAGGAGGAGGGGGAGGAAGATACAACCAACTGCAGCGTATCCTCGACGGCCACCGGTGACTCTCTGTCCATGGGCAGTGGGGTGGGGGACAAAGAGGAGGTGGCTGGGGAGGGTGATGAGGACAGCGAGCGCGACCTCTCTGAGTCATTTGCACCTGCCCTGCGGGAGGGCATTGCCCCCACCAGCGGCGGCGGATTCCGTGCGGCAGAGCGTGTTGAGTCCAGGTGCCGTAAAATCACACATGGTGGAGGCGCTGGCACGACGGCAGCCCCCCTGCCGGTGAGCGTGCCAGTTGGCGGCGGCGGCAGCGGCAGCAGTAGCAGCGGTGTAGGAAGTCCTTCAGGTGCGCGCTCTTTGTTTTTAAAGTCTTTCTTCTTCGCATGCCACGAAAACCCCACACACAGCGGTGGCTGTCATCACACCCTAGTCGGTCTTCGCGAGGCGGTCACCATCAAAGGCCCGTGCGGCATCATTGGCTTTGGCCTCGGTGAGGTTTCTGTCAGTGGTTTTTACCTTGGCCGGAAGCAGCTGACTCTGTGGCATGAGGAGCACCGAGCCGTGCTCATGCCCATGAAGCGGCTGAAGACAAGGCACGCGCAGGACATGGAGTTGCCCCAGTGGACCCACATCACAGCTCCCGCTTGGCCCCCTCAAGGGTCACGAACTGCTGCCAATGCTGGGGGGGGTGCGGCAGGGGCCGTTGGGGATGCATTGGGCCAGCCTCTTAACCCCGTTCACTACCACTGTGTACCTGCTGCATCAGGGAGCGCAAACTTATCCACAGAGAAGGGTGCTCCAGGCGAGGGCGCGACTGAGGGTGTCGACGACGACGAGGAATTCCTGCAGTCGCTGCAGTGGAACTGCGAGTCCGTGTTTGGGGAGGTCGACTGGGACTGGGTGGAGACCACAGTGCAAAGCTGGCGCAGCCTCTTTTCCAATAAGCTGCCGCCGATCCTGCTAATGGTGCAGCCGCCCTCGTCCATGCGTCGGCCTGGCAGCGAGGGCCCCACTCGGAGGTTTTATCTCAACCGCAAACGTGGTCGTCAGGATGGCTCCGCCGTCACGCCGTCAGACGCGTACATGGACATTCCTTCGTTTGTCGCCCACCGTAGCGAGCCGTCCGTTGATGTAGCTCTCTTGCCCAGCGTTGTGCCATCAATTGCATCGCAGGGCTGCGGCTCTGTCATGGTGTTGGGGTCTGTGAATATTGGCAAGTCAACCCTTTGCCGATACATCGCTAACGTTCTCCTCAGCCAGCACGGGCTCTGCTATTGGCTGGATCTGGATGTTGGGCAGCCTGAGTTCGGCGTCCCGGGCCAGTTGACTCTTTCGGTTCTCCGTCGTCCGCTGCTGCGCGCACACGACGGAAGTTGCGCTCAGATGGTCTCGGCCTTCTTTCTCGGTGCCACCAGCCCAGCGCAGTGTCCCCTCACCACAGCGAACGCGCTGGCAGCCATTTGTGCGCAGGCACTCGAAGTAAGTCAAACGCATCCTGTTGTTGTGAACACGCATGGTTGGGTGCTGCAGACGGGTCGCCGCATCTCTGTCGAGGCATTGCGCCGCTTACGACCTCGTCAGGTGATTCACCTGCACAAGCCGCAGGAGGAGTTGTGGGCGCAGGACACAGCGGCCTTGCTGGATCCACGCAACGGACTTAATGCCGAGGTTGTTCACCGTCGTTTCCTTGTTCGTCAGAGCCGTGGGAGCCTTATTTCCACGGGTAGCGGTGGTGAGCGAAACATACCGCGAGCAGGAGGCTCAAGGAGGAAGGGCAAGACGAGAGATACGCCGTCGAGTGCCTCGCCATCACTCCCTCCTCCTTTGTGTCATCTCCCGTACCCGCACACCAACGAAGATGCCGCCCAGAAGTCTGCGTCCTCTCAACACGGGTCCCCAGCTTCTTCGCAAGCGACACCCAGCTCACCTACATGGCGTGGTCAGGTGCATTCCGTTTGCGTGCGGCGCGAGGAGACGAGCGCGCTCATGGCCCACATCAAAGCGACGAAGGGCAGCCGTGGGCGGCAGCAGCGGTGGGAGAGGTACTTCTCTCCTCTACTTCGCTACTACGCTCGTGGCACTGCCACTGGCGCGAGGTCGCCTCAGGCAGACCAGAATGCGGACGAGTGCAGCGCCGAGACGACCCTCCTCGAGGCACCACTCTCGGCTTTGCACTCGATCGTGCTGGCTGAGCGTGATGAAAAATTTGGAGATGTGTGTCTGGCAGGCCCTGAACTTCCCTTTAAGGCCCCTTCCTCCCCCTCCTCAACGGGGAAGACATCCTCAGCCACTGCCGACGAGCAGCGCCAACGGCAACAAACGCACGCAGAGGTTGCGGCAGCACTGGAGCACGCGGTAGTTGCCCTTCTCTTCCACGCGCACCCCTCCCCTGCGGTAACAGTCCCCGACTCCAGCGTCGGGGGACGGTGTTGTATCGTGCGCAGTCTCGCCTCGCTGCCAAATGGGTTTCCTGTCTCGTGCTACGGTGTTGTGGAGAGCAGCGAGCAAGATCTGCTCCACGGCACCGTTGCGGCACCGACTGGGTGTCGCGCCGTCGCACTGGGCAGGATCCGTATTCGCGTGCCGCTCCGTCCAAGTGTTGTTGCTGCCATGCTTTCCATGCCTGAGGCCGGTCTTTCGAGCGGGGCTTCTCACTTCTACTCCAGCGTATCGATTGCCTACGGCGCTGCTTTGCGTAACGACACCTCCTTTGTCGATGTCTGGCGGTAGCGCATGTCTGTGCCTGCGTGGTCTATGCGTGTGCATAAATGCCATATGAGGCGGTCCGCAGTGTTACACCTCTAAGGTTTAACCAAACGGCACTTCAATCCTTTAAATGTAATAATAAAAAAAAATAACATACATTATATATATATATACATATATTTATGCACATCACTAGGGATCCAGGGTGTGTGTCTGTGTGTGAACAGGGGATGTTCACGAGCTCTATTTGATGTTAGTGAAAGGAGTCATGCGAGCGGTCAGTAGCACATGGTCGGCTTTGGCGACTCCAATGCTGATTACAGCCCTCTGTTAGGCTTCCTTTTTTTTTTTTTCTTTGGCGGTGGTTAGTCCCATCGTGCCGGACGCGGTACGATTCTGGTTGGTGGTATCCGTTGTACACACACACACACACACACACACACACACACACACACAGCACACGTCCCCCGCCCCCCCCCCCTCCCTTTCCTTTTCCGTCCCTACTCGTCCTCCCTCCCTCCCTCCCGTCCGTCTCCTTCCTTTTTCCTTTTTTTCCGT
>CM007327.1:274649-286089 GCA_000333855.2 Endotrypanum monterogeii
CCGAACGACGACGAAACGAAAACGAAAAAAACGAAAAAGTAAACGAAGTAAGGAGGTACGGTACGGTAGTAGTATATATATACTATATATATATATATATATATATATATATATATATATATATATATATATATGTGGGTGTGTATAGTATCTAGGCAAACATCCAAGCACGAACCTCCATTTCTCCCGCTTGTATATTACTGTTCTCCCCCTTATTTTTCGCGCTCTTTCTCTTCCTCCTCTGGTGACCACGAGGGGACAGGCCCCCGTTATGTGTAGTTTCGATGGCCACTCCTCATAATTTCTATCGCGGGTGTCATGGTGATCGACTGTGGCGCCGCCTTGTAGGTAATTGGGTGGTCACCGTCGCGGTACTTGTGATACTGGTAAACTTTGGCACGCAAGCCGCAGTGGCTGAGGTAGGTGATGGTGCCTCATTCCCGCCGACAGGTATCGGAGGCAGCGACGTGAATAGTGGTGCGGTACATCCACCAGTTGAGCATGCAGACCCGCTGCCTGCACCAGTCGCAGGGGGGATGGATACGTCAGCTGGTGCTCATCAGGAGCATGACAAGCGAGCACTGGGAGGTCCAGAGTCCCTGCTCAGGCAGCAGAGAAACCACAAGCAAGGCATGAGTGACTCTGCTGTGCTTCACACAGATCAAGCATCAGTAGACGAGACTGCAGAGCCGATGCTGACCACCTCAGCATTTCACCAGGCCAATGGCACAGACATGCGGCAACGAGATGGGGTATGCCCCGTATCTCTCTCAGGCGGGCCCGACGCTGCTTCCAGCGACGATGCTGCTAAAGGTTGTACTGGGGTTGACGTGGTGGGGGCAGAGGGTGTCGCCTCCCCGGCGCCGTCGCAGGTTGACGTTGCTTCACCACCGTCCACGGATGGGCCGCCGGCGGTCGATGAGAGCACCGCTTTCACTTTGGCAGGGGGCGAGGGGGACTCGCCTGTATCACTCTCGTCGGACGCGGGGGATCACAAAATATACAAAGCGCGTCAGCACCCACCGTCCGGGGCCGTCGACGGCAACCCTGAGACGGCTGAGGCGCTAGGGGCTCACTCGAGCGCCAATCGAGGGTGCCGTCATGACGCCGTTCAGGAGGAGGGTTCGTCACTTTGTCCGCGGGATACCCCGGAGTTAGACAGAGGCGAGCAGAGCACTGCTTTCGATCCTGATCAGCACGCGACGCCACCGAGCGAGTCTGTATGGGAAGTGGGGGATGTACCAAGAAAGGCTGCATCAGAAATCGCTCAACCAGAGGGAGCTTCGCCTTTGTCTGCGACCGAGGTAGCACCCCTCTCCCATCACGAGCCTGTGGCAAAGACTGCCACGACAGAGCAACAGCAGGCATCTACTACTCATGCTGGAGAGAGGGTGATGGGCGCGGTGTCGCCAGGCAATGTTTCTGTGCCTGGGTCACAGCGGCAGCCACGACCTGGTCACCGCGAAGAAGAGGTACACTGGTCTACCGGAGGAGGGACAAATGGGGGCGGCGCATCGAATGAAGGTGCTTCCATGGGAACTGTGGGTGGCTCTGCCCGGGGTGAAGAGATCGCAGTGGAGGAGTCGAAGGCCAAGGAGCACCCGCCTTCTGTAGAGGCTGCCACATATGCTGCAACTCCCGAAGCGTCTGAAGGCGAGCGTCTTGCAGAGCTACGTGCTGACGTCGAGCCGCCTGATATGATAAAACCATCCGCCGTGGCGGCAGAGGCGGCGCGTGCAGACGGGCGTTTGGACGATGTAAATGTCGGCAATCATGTGCCGGTGCTTGCTGAGGGGGCCGACTTCTCTCCTCCTCTCCCACGTAGTCCGACTGCTTCCCCTGCTGATGGGGCTGATCACAATAGCAATACAGATGACGTCTCCGAGGAGAACATATCTTTCCATCCGTACGACAACGATAGTGTAAGTCCGACGGAGGAGGCGAGGCAGATGGAAGATCCTCTTCGAACGTCTACGAAGCCCGCCACAGCGACTGGCAGCAGCAGCACTACGTTGCCCCATCGCTACGAGCGTCATTCATTGGACTCTCCATATCCACGTCCATCCCGGCTTGCGCTGTCCTACCTTTATTATCATGCGCTGGAGGCACTTTATATTGAAGAAAACATTACACTTTTTGTGCGCCGCGCGCGGGATGCGATGCCCTATGGACATCCACGATTGAATTGGCTTCTCGGCGTGCTACACGCGTACGGTGTGGGCGTCCCGCGCAGCGATCGCGACGCCTTCGTGTATTACTCATTCGCTGCCATGGAAGCCGTCCCGGAGGCGCACATGGCTCTTGGGTACCGTTACCAGGTCGGCCTCGGGGTGGAGGCCAATTGCGAGAGTGCACTCGCGCACTACCGCGAGGTTGCAGATGCGGTGGCGATGACCTACGACGGCACTGCCGCTGCCCCAACCGGTGGCGTTGCTACCGTTTCGGTCGGCGCAGAAACGATAGGCAGCCGCAGGGGTGGCCGCAGTAGCTCGCTTTCTTTCTTCGCGTACCGGGACGACGCCGCTGCGTCTGAGGTGCGCAAGCAGCGTAGGCTGGATTTGCTCAAGCTCAAGTATCAGGCTGACATCGGCAAAGTGGATGCTTTGCTGACGCTCGGTTACTTGTACCTGAAGGGTGATTATCAGGTAGTGCGTGATGGCCGACGCGCAGCCGCCTACTTTGAAATTGCTGCTGCGAAGGGCAATGCGAAGGCCCAGGGTGCCTTGGGTCAGCTGTACATTGCCGGCGACTCGTCCATCACACCGCCGCTGTTGCCCGACGTCGGGCGCGCCTTTCACCATTTCCGCCTCGGCGCTGCACTTAATGATTCTGTTTCTCTTAATGGAATTGGTTTCCTTCATGCTATGGGGTTTCTCCATCAAGACTCGCGCTATAACGCGAGCGGTAGAGAGGACAGCGCCACGGGAACAATGGGCATCAAGGGCGGGGTGGGGGTGCCGCCATTTAGCGGTCCACCAGACTTCGAGACGGCGGCGCACTACTTCAACCGCAGCATGGGCTCTGAGGGGCTGTACAATCTCGGCGTCCTCTTCCTCTACGGCCGTGGCGTTCCCGTGAACAGGGAGATAGCGTCTCACCTCTTCGAAACTGCGGCGATGAAGGGCAGCGTGCTGGCACAGTGGCAGCTGGCGAACATGCTAAGTAGGGTCTCCGAGGACGGTGGCGGTATTCCGGAGGCGGAGTGCAAAAGCGCGCTGTCACTGTATCAACGCACCGCCTCTTTTGGCACGTGGAAGCGCCGGGTAGCCGGCCGCCGCCTATCGGACACCTACGCCAGTATTGCCAACGCACACGCTCCCGCACAGTCGCAACATCCGGGTCAGACAGACGTGGATGAGGATAGCGATGTGCAGTTATGGGAAGAGATGGAACCAAAACAGATGTCGACGGATGGCAGCGGTGGAGGCATACTCGATGGCGACACTGTCGACAGTGAGAAGGCTTCCAGTCGTTTCGAGTGGTTTGTGCGACCTCGATCCGAGTCGGAGTATCAGGTGCTGCTGGCCGGCATCCTGGATCGCCTGCAGGCTGTGGAGGAGTCGTTGGTGGCGTCAGACGAGGGTGAGGGTCCGACCACGGTCTCTGTGACTTCCCTTGTTGAGCTTCTCAGTCTGGCCGAGATGGGTGACGCGAGTGCAACGTGGCTGGCTACCCAGTACGTCGACAACTACCTTGAGGTGACGGAGACGACAAAGTCAAATGCTAGGCCTGCCGTATCGGGCGGTGCAGTCCCTCTTTTCTGGCCCTCATCTTCCCCCTCCGCACAGTCATCCAAGTACCTATCTGGAGAGGCAGCCGCCAGTGAGCTCCTCTACTATCTGTTGCAGCGCTCCGTGATGCATCACACGCAAACGCGTGCCGTCCTCGGCGCCGCGTATCTGCGGCTTGGAAATTTTTTTTACTATGGCGATTCTCCCTTGTACGGTGTGGATATGGAGCGTGCACTTGAATATTACCGCATCGGCGGTGATCAACATGGAAATCCACAGGCTCTGTTCAACGTGGGCTTCATGTATCAGCTGGGGCTGCACAAGGCACCGCGCGTGACACGGTTGGAGGCAGTCATGCCTGCGCAGGTAGCGGAGCGCTCAGAGGCTCTGCGGCCCTACACCCACGTTCCCGTTGGGGCCGAGTGGAGGGTTCACTCAGATCCTCCCGAGTACCTGCGGGCGTCGCCGGTGTTATACCTTGCTGTCAAGGCTGCAGCGAACGCGTGTAGCCCCGCCAGCCCTGACCCAACGTCACGCGGGGTCGATGTTTACCTTTCCTGGAAGTACTACACGGCATCCCTGAAGCAAGAGGCGCGGGGATTTATCCCTGTGCAGTTTTTCTTGATGGTGCTTAATATGCAGTGGTCACTGAGGCATTTCGGTATCTCCACGTTGCTGCCGGAGTCAGTGATGTCCATGTTGTTATCAGTCTCACTCTTGCCATCTGATCACTCAAAGTCTCACCTTCCATCGATTGGTCCTGCTGGCCTGAACATCACGCTGCCGACAGGCACAGAGGACACCGTTCACGTGTATCCTGCTGAGGGTGAGGTGTTGATGGGACGATGGCAGGTACTGGCCGAGAGTCTTCGAGTGGTGTGTACGCAGCTCATGACGAAGGTTATGCACGTTGCTGAGGGGATGCTGTCATGGTATTTACCGTTGGAAGACGCCGTGCTGTACGGCTCTGTTTCTGTGATTGTCGCTGGGCTACTCGTTCGACATCACGTGGCATAGTCGTTCCCTCGCCTTTTTATACAGACGCTACGCGTCTCGTCGTCTGGTGGTAGGGGATTAGGAATAGGGGGTGATAATCATATGATGCTGGGGTGAGAGCTGCAAGCGGTCTGAGGTCTGTCTGTGTGGTGGCACTCTTTCCTGGGTGTTTGCTTCCAACCATGTCGCCTTGCTTCACGCGCGTTCCTCTCAGAGGCACGCATCGCTTCTACACGCCACCTCTTTCTCGGGTGTTGCCATACGCGATGGCAACATGCTTTTTATCTTCACGAGTCCGCTATAGTTTCGATTTGAAGGACAGCGGACGAGCGAAATCGCTTGTGATCTTCACCGCGTCTTCATCTTTCTTTTTTTTTTGTTCTGTTTTGTTTTGGAGGTTGTGCGCCCCCCCCTCCCTTCCCCTCTTCCTACCGGTTTCCTTTGTTTCCCCTTCTTAAGTACATCGCTTGACCGACACAATGTGCAATCGAACTGCCAGGACATCGCGTGCCCCCACAATTCATTCTTCCGCCCCAAGTGTTCCCCTTCCCATGCATTCTTCAGGGTGCTGCGCATCTTGTGTTCGTTTTTTTCTTTTTAATGAGGGGTGGTGGTGGTGAGGGTGGCGATTCTAGCGAGAGGGGGGTGGGTGGTAGTCGTGACGACAAGGAGAAAAAAAAAGAGGGGCGGTGTTGTGTATGGCGAAGCGGTGGAGTGGGGTGTGTGGGCGACGGCATTAGTCGCAGAAGTGTCACCGACAGTATGCAACTTCTTCATTTCCTGGGCTTATTGCGGGTGTCCCCCCCTCTCACACACACACACGGCGTGCATGAAAATGATTCTGGGCATATATGTATATTTTGAAGAGAGGAATCATTACAACCCAGCAGATGAAGCACGTTTGCATTTCTTTACCCCACGATATTCCCCCTCCCCGCCCCCATTTTTTTTTTTGCTGGTTTGTCTGCAGTTGTTTCAGTGAATGTACACGGCTACGAGATATCTCCCTCAATGCTTGGTTTATTATTGTATTCGATGCTTTTCATGTGGGGGAGTGCCTTCTCTGAAAAAAAAAAAGATATGCTTTTACCAAAACGTGTTTCACCTGGGGTTGGACTTGTTCGATGGTCAGATTTCCCCCCCCCCTCTGCTCTTCACGATGTTGAGCATCGACGTGCACGTGAGTCCCGATGAAAAAAAAAAAACACCATGCTGTGAATACGAATCACGATGCCCACTGCTGGGTAGATCACGTCTACACCCCCTCCCGAATTTTTTCTTTTTTTCCTTATTCACTCATTCGTGTCTTTTTTTCCACCTGTGCTCTTCCCCTCCTTACCCCCCCCCCCCCCCCACCATACACACACATGCGTGCGTGCACCGAAGCATCTCTCCACCACCTACATTCGCAGGTTGTTGAATCCGCTAGTGGTGTGTGGTCGAGCTGGCATCGCATTGCCTTGTACTGAACCCTCTTCCCCCCCACAGTGCGCGCGTGTGTGTGACCGCAACTGGCTCTAGACTCCTTCTTCCTATTTTCGTACATATATAAACACACACACAATTATCCTTTATTGTACACGGGTACACGCATGCACGAGGATCTAGGTGCGAATCTTTAAACAGAACCTCGGCACTGTGTCGTCATGCTGCGCTGGACATCGCGTTACCTTTGTGTCGCCGCAGCGACTGCGGTGCACCGTGAGGTTGAGGAGTTTGATGTGGTCGTCGTTGGCGGTGGTCCTTCAGGGCTGTCGGCTGCGATTCGACTGAAGCAGCTTGCCGGAGACAAGAAAGACTCCTTCCGCGTTGGCCTCGTCGAGAAAGGGAGCGAGATAGGTGCCCACACGCTTTCCGGGGCCTGTATAGAGCCCCATGCCCTGGATGAGCTGTTGCCCGGGTGGCGTCAGCAGGAGGGATCGGTTTTTTCCAGCATGACCCCGGTCACATCGGATTCTTTTTATTTACTTTCAGGGCCGTCGCGGAGTCTGAAGGTGCCGTGGTTGCCCCCGACGTTGCACAATCATGGAAACTACATCACCTCTCTCGGTGGTGTGTGCAAGTGGCTTGGCGAGCAGGCCGAGGCACTCGGGGTCGAGATTTACGCTGGTTTCGCGGCTGCAGACGTGGTGGTGGACGACTCCACCGGGGCGTTGACGGGGGTGCAGCTGAATGATATGGGCGTCAACAAAAAGGGTGAGAAGACAGCACAGTACGAGCCTGGCATGATCTTCCGCGCAAAGCAGACCCTCTTCGCAGAGGGCTGCCGCGGCTCCTGTACAAAGAAGCTGGAGCGGCGCTTCGGGCTGCGCACTGCCGACAACCCGCAGACGTATGGACTGGGCATCAAGGAGGTGTGGGAGGTGCCCAAGGAGAAACACCACCCGGGTACTGTTCTGCACACGGTGGGGTGGCCAACGACGGACAAGGGACACAACAACACCTACGGTGGCGCTTTTCTCTACCATTATGGCGACGGCCTCGTGTCGTGCGGCTACGTTGTAGGGCTGGACTATTCCAACCCGTACTGCCGGCCGTACATGGAAATGCAGAAGTGGAAGACACATGATCTCATTCGTGCGCAGCTCGAGGGCGGCCGTCCGGTTCTGTACGGTGCGCGGACGTTGGTCGAGGGTGGCTTCCGTGCGCTGCCCAAGCTGTGCTTTCCTGGTGGTGTGCTGGTGGGGGACTGTGCTGGTTTTTTGAATCTGCCAAAGATTAAAGGCACCCACACGGCCATGAAGTCAGGCATGCTGGCTGCCGAGGCCATCTTCGAGGATGCCTTCAAGGGGGGTAAGGAGGCCGCGGCCACCGGTGTGGAGTGTAGGAGCTACGACGACCGCTTTCGCAGCAGCTGGCTGTACAAGGAGCTCTACGCTGTTCGAAATGTGAGACAGAGCTTTCACCGCAGCTTCATGTGGGGCATGATGTACACCGGCCTTACTTCATCTGTGCTGAAGGGCCGCGAACCCTGGACCCTTGCGCACACCAAGCCAGACAACCTCTCTCTGAAGCCAGCGAAGGACTGCGTAGAAATCGAGTACCCGAAGCCGGATGGCAAGCTCACCTTTGACTTGCTCACCAATCACAGCCGTAGCGGCACGGCGCACAATGCGGAACAGCCATGTCACTTGCGGCTGAAGGACCCGAAAACAGCGGAGGTGGTAAATCTGAAAACATACGCCGGGCCGGAGTCTCGATACTGCCCAGCGGGTGTGTACGAGTTTGTTGATGGAAAGCTGGTCATTAACGCACAGAATTGCCTCCACTGCAAGGCATGCGACATCAAGGACCCTACGCAGAACATCAACTGGACGGTTCCAGAGGGTGGCGGTGGTCCCAACTACCAGGGTCAAATGTAGATCCCCCCCGACACCCACACCCACACCCACACCCACACCCACACCCACACCCACACCCACACCCACACCCACACCCACACCCACACCCACACCCATACCCATACCCACACACCCACACCCACACCCACACCCACACCCACACCCACACCCATACCCATACCCACACACCCACACCCACACCCACACCCACACCCACACACGCACACACACACACACACACACACACACACACATGTCCTTTTTTTCTTTTGCTCCTGTTTGTTTTCTCCTGGACGTCTAGTTATTTAGTTCCCTTAACACTTTTTGTGCTCCTCGCTCGTGTGCTTTATATTTCTCGCTATTTTATTTGTTTCGAATTTTTTAAATTATTATTATTATTTTTTTTTGTGTGATTTTTCTACTCTCTTGCGTCATTTCCCAGAGAGTGTGTGTGTGTGTGTGTGTGCAAGGTGAATTCGTTGTAGATGGAGAGCTCATGGACTCAATATGAGGACATACAAACATGAGGGAAGGGGGGGGGGTGTAGGAACGGCGCTTCTCGTCTATCCTACGCCTCCTCCATATCAGTACCCCTCAAGCGCACGGAAACTGTGAGTGAAACACACATACACACACACACAACACACACACACAAATATATATATATATATATATATATATATATATATACGCGCGCGCACATACAATACCCGTGTTTTTGCATCACCCCCCCCCCTCCCTCCTCCTCGCTGTGACTACCCAATTACACCTCGTTATATCTATGCGAGAAGATTTCCTATACATTTTTGTATGCATACATTTACATTTTTATATACATATATATATATATATATATATATGTATATATATATTTAATATTCTTATATTTCTTTCTCTGTGTCTCCGTGTCTCTGTGTGTAAGCGGCTGTATTTGGGTCTGTGCTTACGTGGTTTGTTTTGCCTTGCGGCTTCGTGATTTCCGAACACCCTAGGTGTTCTTCCTCCTCCTCGGCTTATCACGATGCCCGCATATATTTTCCTTTTTTTTCCGTTACCCCGTATCGTATTTCTTCATATTCCCCCTTTCTGAAGGGAAGTCGATGAGAGGGAGGAAAAGAATGGGCTACGATATACCACACGTGACTACAAAATCCCCCCCCCCCTCGTGTTGTATGCGTATATGTATGCATGCTTCTGTGAAGGAGAGGAGGGGAGGGGCGGTGACTGCATGGCGTCATCGTATTATGCGGGTTGTAGAAGCCGATTACGCCTCCCTTCCCCCGCTCTCTCGCCTACTGAGGTTTCCGGTCAGGATAGTGCTGACACGATGCCTTTCTACCTAACGGGCGGTGACGAGGTTTTTGCCACGGTATGTGTACGGTTCTTTCCGGAGCCAAGGGGGGTGGCGGTATTCGAGCTCGCTCAGGGTGGGCGGGGCCGAGTAGAGCAGGAAAAAAGTGAAAAGAAGGAATAAAGGGAAGTAGGTCCCTGGCGAAGGTATTATTAATCATTCGCCCGCTTGATGTGTGTGTGTGGGTGCATCCGTTTTTTTTTTTTTTTCTAGTGTGCTGTACGTACCCCCCTCCCCCTCATGTGTGTGTAGGAGTCGCCATCTTCCCCTACGCTGTCCTTCATTCTTTGCCGTTATTCTTCTTTTCAGGGAATCGGAGCAGAGATGATGATGGGATGGATAGATGGAGAAGGGGAGCCATGGAACTGTCGATTACAACGCCAACAAAAGACTTCTTGAACACACAAGACATATACACTCCCCCCTTTCAGGGCACTAGAAAAAAAAAAAAGGGTTTTTGCATGTGTGTGTATGTGTGTGTGTATTGACCCACCGCCGGCAGAGGATCAAAAGTTTGCTTCTGCCTTGCATTTGTGGCGTACCTTATTTTTGTAGATTCAAGCTCATGTGCGGTGTGCCATGGTATGATCTGTCTCCCCTCCTTTTTTTTTCCTACTAGCTGGGGCACCATATGACTGACCCACGTACACGTGTGTGTGTGTGTGTGTTCATGCTCATCATTGTATTTCTTCTACACTTTTTCCCTTTGCCTCTCCTGCGCCAGTCACGCGTCACGAACCGTTCATGTGTAGTGGTGTGTCTGTAAGTGTGTGTGTGTGCGACTCCCCATCGCTGATTTTTTCTCTTGCTAACCTCCCTCGACAGACAAGCAAATAACGTGCAGTCGAGTACGTCGACAACAGGGGGAAGCTCAACATACGATCCGGTCACAGACTCGTATCGCATACGCGAGACCTCTCCAGAATATGCTGAACTGCTTTTTCGGTGCTGAGTTGAAGCCAGATGGAGTTCCAGTGAGCTTCACTGTGCCGAAGGGAGCGTCGCTGGTCATCACACAATGTGCAGTGACGAGTGTGGTGCCACCGGCGCAGTCCACGGACGCTAGTGCGTCTTCCTCTACGTCGGCGGCGGCCAAGGCATACAGCCCTGTCACGTTGTGCGTTCAGGGTCACGGCCTGCCTACTCGGTTCGCTGTCTGCTCTTTATCTCCCGATCAGAACATAACGTACTGCCCTCTGCAGCTTATCTTTTCTAAGCCAGTCTCGTTTGTGCTCGTGCCGCAGACGGGATCGGCAGCTGCTGTTGGCGCGTCGTCGTCGACACTCTCAGGAGCCCCTCACCCAGGCAACAAGGTCGGTCAGGCGCAGAAGCACAAGAAGGGCTCAGCAGGTGCTAATGGTGCTGCTGCTGCTGCTGCCGCAGCGGTTTATCCGACAGTACATCTGACTGGTTACTACGAGCGTGCTGCAGACGAAGACGAGGACGATGGTCGTATGGCCATGGACGTCATGGAGACAAGTGATGACGAGGAGGGCGTGGATTAATCCACTGAACATTAACCAAACACAGATGAGTCGTTCATAAAGGCGTGAAGGGGCATTCTTGATGTGCGCGCTTGCGGTGAGAGGTGACTTCAGGCATTTCCTCTCCCCCCTATCGCTCTGCCCTTCACTTCCCCCCCCCCCCCCCCCCCGCCTTCGCCTCGCCTCGCCTCGCCTCGCCTCGCCCTCTGTGTGTCAAGTGTATGGTGAAGGAGGAGAGCTGAACATCGTTGACGAAATAAGCAATGCCGAGGGTGAAGTCTCATAAACGCATAAATGCACACAGACCTGTCAATGTGCATATAAATATAAATATAAATATATATATATATATATTTATTTATATGCATGCGCGTTTGTATTTATTTGTTTGTTGAACGTTTAATAGTGATGTGTGGGGCGTAGTGAGCAAATGGTGTCTCACGTATACTTAAGAACCACTGAAAATACATACACACACATATATATATATATATATATATATATATATATATATATGTATATATATATATTGTACAC
>CM007327.1:286507-300754 GCA_000333855.2 Endotrypanum monterogeii
TGTGCGTGCATGTGTTGGTGTTTGCTGATGGCCTAGTATGGCATGCGTAGTTCACATGCACGGTAAAGCTTGAAAACATACCAAAAAAAAACATAAACATGTCTGCATCTTTGAGTGTTGGTGTTAGGACTCCATTTGTGTCGCGAGTTTTGGCAGGGCAATGCATCGCTCCCCCCCCACCCACCACACACACACACATCATCACACACACATCATCACACACACATCATCACACACACATCATCACACACACATCATCATCACAATCATAATTTCGGTCCCCGTTCTTCCTAGCAGATGAAGCCAATCACCTTGGGCTTCCAGATTCCCTCGCTGCGGGGTGCGTGTCAGGAGAACGTGCGACGTAGCAGTGATGCTGCCTTTGCCGCACAGACACTGGCGGTTCCCTACCCGATCGGCAAGTCCACCTTGCAGATCAGCGGCATTCACGTCCGCCTGCAGCCGGTGACGGCGTCTACCGGCAAACCTGGACAGAAACAGCCTCGCACCGAGAACGCTCCTTCATGCTCTGTCGACGACACTGTCGTTGCAGCTGATATCATTGTTCATGCACACGTGCGGGGAGAGCTGAGATGCACCCCACAATCGTACGTTGTAGCGGTGATTCCACTGAGGTTTGACAGCGCCGGCGTTTCCCTCCCCTCAGGTGCCTCGGCCTCGTCCTCGGCTTCCACCGCGCGTGTTGCTGCTGCAACGTTCCCGACCACGCCATATGACAAACGCGTTCTCAATGCACAGGCCCGAGAAGCACGCCGCGGTGCCACGGCTGCCGTGTTCGCCTCCGCCTTCGCAAGAATCGACTTGCGCACGCAGATGGAGCGGGTGCAGTTGGGCTTCACTCTTGTACCCTGTGGCAGAACCCCTATCATAAGTACAGTTGCGAACGGTGCGGCACACATACACACCGGTAAGCGAGTGCGCCAGGAGGCGGGTAAGGCTGTGGACGTCGGATCCAAGTCCACCGTGGCACAGGATTTTCTTCTTGATGTGACTGTCTTGGGCACTGTCTCACCTATACTCTAGCTCCCTCGAGTGTCGGTTGTAGCTGACTATCTGTCACGTCTCACTCAAAGGAGGAGGAGGAGAGGGGGGAGGGCAGTAAACCAAAGTTGCCCACCTGTGGATCTCACGTGTGCAGTCCTACAGGTGCATCCGTGTATGACGGGTGTGAAGACTTGAGTGTGCCGACAGTGTGGGCTGACGTGTGTGTGTGTGTGTGTGTGTGTGTGTGCAGGTGACGTTTAACTACAGAGCACCCTGTTTCCATTTGAAAGAAAAAAAAGGATGTCATAGTACTGACTGATTGCTCGTTTGTGTTTGTGTGCTCGTGTGTGTGTTGCACGCCATATGCGCTGTGATCTCCTTTCTCCGTGGATTAAATTCGCCATCTTACACTGAGCCGTGTCCCCCCCCCCTCTCCGCCTTCATAATCGCAGCCCCTCTCCTTGCATCTTGGGAGATGCGGCGATGGTTTTGACGCCTGTCCGCTGCTGGAGGTGAGGTGAGGTAAAGCGAAGTCGCAAACTGGAAAAAAATTCCCTAGAAGGATAGAAAGACGCTTGTCGAGCTGTCTTTGGTTGTTCATCAGATCGTGCGCTGATTCCCTTTGAGGGACTCGCTGAGATCTTCTACCCCGCGACCTCTCCCTGCTTCTCCATCACATCCGTGCTATGTTTGCCTCCCCTCTTTCCCTCCTCCCCTTCTTGTTCTTTTATGCTTTGCGCTAAGCACTGGGTTATGCACCGATTGCGGGGAGCAATTCTCGGTGGAGTCTCGAGAGCACTGAAAAAAAAAAAAAATTAGGAAAGAAAAGGGAGGAAGAGGTGGCGGCGCACGGTGACGGCCCATCTCCCTCTACTTGCATGTTTATTCACTGCATCTCATTCTAGGGTCTTCCCCCCCCCTCGCTGGTTTCCTTCATTTATTTTCTGGAGCTAGAGATCCAAAACCGGAACGGAAGTAGTGTACCGAATATATACGCGAATCGTTCCGGCGTGACTGAGGAGATTCCCTCCTCCACAAAAGAAGCGACGCTCACAGGCAAGAGAGAGAGAGAGAAAAAGAAATTACATAAAATGCGAGCGCCGCGGACGCATGTGGTCGACCTTGGCGGTATGCCACGAGAGGAGCTCATCGACATTGCCAAGAGGCAAGCGAGTCAGATTCGCGAGAAGAACCAGCGTCTCTCTGCTATGGAGGCATTCATCGAAAGTTTTACCGGCGCGCCGGTGGAGGAAAGCCTCCCGGACTCGCACGCCTACCCAAGAATTCTTCCCAACAACGCGAGGGCCACAGCGCCTGTTTTGAGCACTTCTCCATCCGCTACACCCACTGTTGCCACCGTTCCCGCATCGCAGCTGTCTGAGCTGCAGCAGACACTAGAAGAAGAACAGCTGCAGCACACTTTGCGTGTCTCACAGCTGGAGGAGCAACTACGGGAGCGTCGGCGAGAGTATGAACAGCTTCAGGCGAAGGTTGACGCGTGGAAGGAGGAGGTCATGGCGATCATGACAACCGATCAGGAGCGCATCCGCAGCCTCGAAGCTCAGCTGGACGGGGTAGCGGCCTCATCGCATGGGCCATTGTTGTCCCCTTATGTACTGCCCGGCGCCCCCCCCAGAGATGCCACGGTGCCGTCAGTGGACGCTGAGGAGCATCATAGCACGGCCCTGTACCAACAGCGAGAGTCTGGGGTGTCCGCTTTTCGAGAGGAGCTCCCTACAGTTACAGAGGGGCACCAGCGAGCTCAGTCTCAGCCTCAGCGCCCGCTGCCGGCTGCTACTGCCACACTGATCCTCGAGAAATCTTCAACAACGGCGTCGCCGGCAGTCCTCAGTCCTCAGCCTTCCCCTCCCCCAGCAGCACTGTCCGGGGACACGCTGTCTAGGTCGCCAGGCCAAATGACTGCGTCCGACATCCCCGAAGATGTCCTTCAGGAGGCCGTGCAGGCCCAGCTGGGGTCGTGGAAGGTGCAGGCTGACTCCGAGGCTCTGGCGCACAAGGGTCGAATTGAGGAGCTCGAGGCGCAGCTGGCGGCACTAAGGGAAGTTACGGACGCCGGTGAAGCTTCCAGGGATTGTCTGCTAGCGGAAGCTGAGGCGCTGCGCGCGGAGGTAAGCCGCCTGCAGGTGGGGCTACAGACTGCGCAGCGAGAGCGAGAGACACTGGAGGAGTCCACCGGCTCCCAGATGGAGATGTGCCGTGCTGCTTGTGAGGATAAAATTGCAGAGCTGAAGCTGGAAATGAACCGACTGCGTGCCGCTGTCGATGCTGCCCAGGTTGAACGAGATGCTGCTGTGAGCGTGTCTACTGCCGAGTACGTGAGAGAGGCTGGGTCGCTTCGCGCCGACATAAATCGCCTGAGGGAGGAGCTCTGCACCGTTGCCGAGGAGCGAGACAACGCGACAGTCACGCTGAGGGCGTTCAGAGAAAAAATGAACGAGTGGAAGGCAAAGGTGCGCGGTGTTGTAGAGGATGGCGAGGCGCAGCGTCGTGCATTAGAGGCAGAGGTGCGTTTTTTGAAGGAGCAGCAGCTCGCTGCCGCTGCCGTCGCAGCAGCTGAGGTGGTTGTGGAACATGCAGCCACACAAACAGAGAAGAGTCAGGGTATGACTGCGAATGCGCTCGACACCTGCGCCGTCTTCACAAAGGGCAAAGAGGAATGTACCCAGACGGATGTGGTGGCTGGCGAGTTGACCAACGATCTCACGGAGAGTCTCGTTGCTGCTGTGCGAGACGTCGCAGTTCAAACCACACTGACCACGGAGGAGGCTCCTCTTGGGGCTGAAATTGTGACATCTTCCGGACAGAGTCCCACGGTCCCACTTCCACGGCACCGGTGCAAGGTAGAAGATTTCTCAGAGGAGTGTAAGTCTCTGGAGGCCGAGAACGCTCGGCTTCATCGCGCTCTCGCACAGCTATCTAATTTCCGCGCAGAGGTGATGCACGAGGTCCGCGCGGCTGCAACGGATTTTGTGTTTTCGCCGGTCTCCTTACATGGTGTCTATTCAGGATCTGTGTGATGCTGTAGAACAGGTGATTGTGCCCTAAAGGGTGAACACGGGAAGGTGTCGTGGGGCTGCCTTGTGTTATTCTTCTTCTGCTGTTGCTGCCGCAACAACTATGCGCTTTTTTTTGGTGTTGTTCGTTTTTTTTTCCTCCCCCCCCCTTACTCAGCTTCTGTGTGTGTGTGCGTGTGGTGGATCCCGTTGTTTGTGTTTCACCACTTGATGAGAATGCCTCCCGGGGACATTTTGTTGCATCTGTCTATGCCATCCACTCGCTGATCATCGCAGGAGTCTCCCCCCCCCTCCCCCCCTCCCCTCCCCACACACACACAGACACACACACACCTTGCTATCGCGGGAAGGTGAGTATCTTGAAGTCAAAGATATGGAGCATTCATCTGCATCGGGTGTATCGCAGCAAAAGTAGCTTGAATGTATGCATGGGAGATATTCTGTGTCTGAAATTTGCTTGCTGGTACGTTTTCACACGTTTGTGTCTGTCTGTGATGGACAGCTGAGGTATCTCGACGTTTTATTCTTTTAATTTTCGGAGGTAGGAAGGCCTGTTCGCCGATCCTTTTTTTTTTTTTGCCTCCTCCCCGTACACACGCAGTTGATATGGCTGGCTGCACTCATGATATCTTAAATTTTGTTTGTTGCTTGTGCCTCTATTCTTCCTGCTCATTCTCACCCTTCCTAAAATTTTCACTGGTTTTCCTTTCTCACTGTCTTTTCCGTTTTCCCTACCCGCTACCTCAACACCCCATAATCACACACACACACACACACACACGCCGTCTACCAATCAAAGGTGAAAGTTTCTAATTTTTTTTTGCTTTCCGTTAATTTTTTTTTTCTTGCTTCCATTTTTTACATTTGCGTACATCTCACAAAAGAGTCACTCGGAAACCAAAAGCTGTCCCCTCTTCCTCCTCAGTCCTTCCTGCACCCACAGTCACATACTTGTGCCCCCACTCCCTCCTGAACCACTCACACAAGGATCTCCCCCCCCCCCATCTTCAGTTTTCTGTTGATAGTTGCTCCCCTGCTTTTTTTTTTTTGGCATTCTTCTTCCCCTCTCCTCTCTACCATTGCGCATATAGAATTTGAGACATCTTCGATATCAGCTACTCGACTGTTGCTTTGCGCGTCTTTTCTGTCCGTATTCCTTAATTGTTTTACATATATGCGCGTGTTTTAGGCGTCCCGCTTTTCCTCCCCCTCCCCATCAACTAGTCTCTCCACCTCTTACTTCTTTGCCTCGCGTCATCTCAAGAGGGATAGCAGCCACAAGACTAACACAAGCAAAACACACACACGCACAACCCGCAACATAGCCTCAACCCTTGGGGTGGAGACTTTCACATTTCCGCAAATAATGCCTCATGATTCGAAGAGCGTTGTGGTGATCGGCGAGGAGCCCCCGCTGAACACCTCTGGCACCACAACAGGCTTGTTGTCTTCTGACGCTGTTTCTGCTGCAGACGACGCAATTGGCAGCAGACTCCAAAAACCGTTGGAAAGCATATTTGGCCGTGCAAACGAGGCAATGCCGCTCTACGAGAAGCTCGGAAAGGTGGAGGGTGTCGCGAGGACACTGCACACCTCCCTGAAGAACGGCTTGGATGTCGCTACGGTGGAGGAGCGGCGGAACTTCTTTGGGCGGAACGCGCTGCCCGTGGACCCGCCCTTGACCTTCTGGGAGATCTACAAGGCGACGTGGAACGACAACATGATCCGCCTGCTGACGGCGGCGGCTTTTGTGTCGCTCATCCTCGGCCTGACTGTGCCGGACCCCGGCCAGACGACGGTGAACTACAAGACGGGCTGGATCGAGGGATTCGCCATCATTTGCTCTGTTCTGGTCGTGACGACTGTGTCCTCCATGAATGACTATCGCAAGGAGCAGAAGTTCCACAAGCTGACGGAGGAGAACTCTGCGCAGCCGATTCGTGTGCGTCGCGGGGGGGAGGAGGTCACGATTGATGTCACGGAGATCGTGGTTGGCGACATCGTGAGCCTGTCGCCGGGCCTTGTGGTTCCGGTGGATGGGTTCTACGTGACGGGGATGAGCGTGGTGATAGACGAGAGCAGCGTGACGGGCGAGAACGACCCGAAAAAGAAAAGCACGGATGCTCCGATAATCCTGACGGGGACTGTGGTGAACACGGCCGAGGACGCGTACATGCTGGCGTGCGCCGTGGGTGAGCGGTCGTTTGGTGGCAAGCTGCTGCTGGAGTCGCGCGGTGCTGCCGCGCCGCGGCCGACGCCACTGCAGGAGCGTCTAGACGAGCTTGCGGACCTCATCGGCAGCGTGGGTATTGGTGCTGCCGCGGTGCTGCTGGTCCTCCTCTCGTTTATGCACACGATCCGCATGCTGCGACACGAGCCGGGTGCTTCCTACCGCGACTTTCTCGACTACTTCCTGCTGTGCGTAGCGATTGTGGTGGTGGCCGTGCCGGAGGGTCTGCCGCTTGCGGTGACCATCGCGCTGGCCTACTCGCAGAGCAAGATGCACGACGACAACAACCAGGTGCGTCGCCTGCGTGCGTGCGAGACGATGGGCAACGCGACGCAGATCTGCAGCGACAAGACGGGTACGCTGACGCAAAACCTGATGAGCGTGGTGCAGGGGTATATTGGCATGCAGCGCTTCCGCGTCAGTCAGCCCGGGGATCTGCCGCAGCCCATCACGGCGTTGCGCGAGGTGAGCGAGCGGAGCCGTGCGCGACTGCTGGAGGGCCTTGCGATCAACAGCTCGAGTGAGAAGGTTGTGGCGACGACCGACAGGGACGGGCAACAGGTTGCTCCGTACTGGCAGTGGGGCTCAGGCAAAGGCAACAAGACGGACAACGCGCTGCTGGACTTCGTGGATCGTGCTTCGATAACAGATTCACGCGCAGACGACATGCAGTTGCGGCCGCACCAGCGGATCCGCGAGGTGTGCCGGCAGCGTGGGTTCACCATCTTCCCCTTCACGAGCGACCGGAAGCGCATGAGCGCTGTTGTGCGACAGGAGGACGGGACGCTGCTGCACTACGTGAAGGGTGGGTCCGAGCGCATTTTGCCTCTCTGCGACCGGTACGTCAATGAGGCGGGCGATGAGGTGGTCATGACGGAGGAGGCGCGAAATCTCATTACGGCACAGCTGCGGTCATTCGCCACGGACGCGAACCGCACCATTGGCGTCGCATATACGGTGCTTAGCTCCACTGAGCTTCCGGACGATGAGCCGACTGAGATGCTGGTGTGGCTGTGTCTTCTTGGCATCCAGGATCCGCTGCGCCCCGAGGTAGCGGATGCTGTGCTGAAGTGCCAGATGGCCGGCGTCACTGTGCGTATGTGCACGGGCGACAACATCGATACCGCCGTGGCGATCGCACGACAGTGCGGGATCTTCAATCGCTCACGCGGTGACCTTGCGATGACTGGCCAGGACTTCCGTAACCTTGTGTACGACGCGTACGGCGACGAGGAGCGCATGGCGAAGCTGTGGCCTGTGTTGGACCACATGGCGGTGATGGCGCGCTCACAGCCACTAGACAAGCAGCTTCTTGTGCTGATGCTGATGACTCGGGGCGAGGTTGTGGCTGTGACTGGCGACGGCACGAATGACGCGCCTGCGCTGCGCCTTGCGAACGTTGGGTTTGTGATGCGGAGCGGGACGGATATTGCTGTGAAGTCTGCGGATATCGTGATGCTGGACGATAACTTCCGTTCCGTCCAACGCGCTGTTGTGTGGGGCCGTTGTGTGAACGATAACATCCGAAAGTTTCTCCAGCTTCAACTGACGGTGAACTACGTATCTGTTGCGTTGACGTTCATCGGCTCGGTCATGACGGGCGGACATTCCTCACCGCTGACGACGGTGCAGCTACTGTGGGTGAACCTGATCATGGATACCCTGGCCGCCCTTGCGCTCGCCACGGAGGAGCCGAGCGACGAGTGCCTGAAGCGGCCGCCCATTCACCGCAAGGCGCCACTGGTGTCGCGCCGTATGCACATCACGATAACAGTAGTAGCAGTGTACCACCTGGTTCTTGCACTCTTATTGCAGGCTTTTGCGAGCGACTTCTTCGATTTCGAGCCCCACAGTCGGAGGCATCAGACAGTCGTATTTAACGTGTTTGTGCTCGGTGCTCTTTTTCAGATGCTGAACTGCCGGAAGCTGTATGATGAGGTCGATCTGTTCGAGGGCTTCAATCGCTCAAAGCTGTGCGGTGCTGTATTGTGCTTCTGCGTTTTGTTTCAAATTATCGCAGTGGAGACGTTCGGAGATTTCATGGACGTGAGCCGTTTGAGCTTCCGAGAATGGACGATGTCGGTGGCGCTAACCTTTGTCACTGTTCCTCTCGGCATGGCGTCGAGGATGATACCTGTCAAGGAGATGCATTTCGAGCGGGAGTTCGACGCAGATAATGTCGACGAGGATGCGAGGGATTTTTTGGTGAAGCTCGCAAAAGACGTTGAGCGAACGGCCGATGAACGTGTGGGCCGTTCTGGGGAGGCGGTGAGCAAGGCGACGCGAGCGCGAGTGCTGAGCCTTTGGTACCGCGCATACGCCAAGCACGTGACAGCGCTGCGGGTCGTCAACGCCTTTCGCCGCGCACGCATTGATAATGACATGACGTCGGCGTTGTCGCGCAACGTATATCGCGAGATGGTGAGTCTCACCGCACCCAGGCTGTAGACCGAGAGTGAGGTGCTGCTGGTGTGTGTGTGTGTGTGTGGGGGAGATGCCGCGGGTACGGTCGCCGAGAGCTGTTTTGGCGATGAGGGGAAGGTGTGACGCACTGAGACACATCGGCAAAGCTTCCAGAGACTTAGATGGACATGCGACTGCTCTTCTTAGTGCGCCGCCAAAATCTATTACTGTTCGACAAAAGCCATGTGGTTTCCCCTCTTCATTTGCATCTACTCCAATTGTGTATCAAGCACGACAGGCACACCGCTCTATACATATGTGGAGGGAGAATAAATTGAAGTCAGACAAGGGGGAAGCAAGAAGGGGGGGGGAGGGGGGCGTGTGGGCGTGATGGAGGTGTGCGAGCAGAGCGCAGGTCTGCACCGATGACTATTGTCTTTTTCCGTGCACCTCCTTCCCTCCTCTCTGTCTCGATCTATTCTCTGAGTAGCTCGTCGACTTCGGTGGGGTGGGCAGTGGGTGGGGTTGTGTGCAATGATTTATTTTACCTTCACACATATTCTTGTCCCTTTCTCACTTATCGTTTTTTTTTTTTGGTTTTGTTGTTCTTGTCCCATGTGAAAAAAAGTACATCTGATGATTGGCGTGTACCATCGCGGCGTTACTGGCTTCAGGCGAGTCTGGAGAGTGTGATGATACCGAAGAATGCGACACACAGACGATTTGGATTTGTATTTTGATGGTTTTGACTGTTCTCCTCTTTCTGCCTTGCCGCCTGTCTTTTTTTTTTTGCTGTATCGTTCCCTCCGTCTCCGCTGTCTCCGTATGTGTGTGTGTGTGTGTGTGTGTGTGTGTGTATCTGTGGAGGGGGGCGCGTATGGGGTGGTACACCGTTTGCGATCAAATAGAGGAAGACAGAGGACTCGAGACGACAAATACGCTGCGCACACGTGTCGTGCCCCACTACACAACGCTTGACAAAAAAAAACATTGAAGCCACCACCACGGCGAGGGATGGTACTCCCCCCCTCCTTGCGATGCTATCAACACACCAGCGTTGGTGGGCGATCCGCATTGTTGTCCCTATGCAGGGAGGCAAACAGAAACGCGGAACGGCTGAGCAGGAAGGCAGTGGTGGGGCGGCGTGGGGACCTGGGTGAGATAGCGTGAGGGAGAGAGTTGCTCGGCCTACGAATGGTGATGCTGCATCTCCGCCTCCCACCGTAAAGCCTCTCATGCTTAATCCTTGCCGTCTTGTGTGCAAACTGTTTTCCTGTGCGTGTGATCCACTGCCCACGAGCGCGTCGCGATGACTGAGGGTGATGTCGCACAAAAATGTGGGGGCAGGAAGACATATCTACACGGAGCAGAAGCAGAGTCTTTCTCTGTGCCCCGTGTGTGTGTGCCACCTTCTTCTATTTTAAGACCCCCCCCTCCCCAATGGTCTCATAGTTTGCTGGTATCTTTCTTTGTAGATAATAGTGCTTCACCTCTCCTCTCCTCTCGCTCTCGCTGTGCCCCGTTCTGTCTCATTGTCTGCCCCGACTGCGAAAACGACTCACCGTCGTCGACACAATTAACCTCGTGCTTGCACACACGTTTGTACACCTCTACGGCCCCCAACATATATATATATATATATATATATATGTATAATACGTTGACGAATAGCTTCACATCATCATACTACGGGAAGGTATACCCCCCCTCCCCCTCATACACAGACACATACACTTGCAAAAGGGAAAACGAGACGCGCATACGACTAGCGATCGGATAGGTAACAAGCAAACAAATAAAAAAAAAACTAAGAAGACGGGCGACATGTACGCTGGGTTCCCTAGGCTGAACGTAACGGAGGTGCAGGAAGGCATCGACCTTGACTTTGAGTTGGCGAATGAGAAGGGTTGCGTGAAGGTGACCGAGTTTCCGGTGCCAAAGGAGGTGCATCTCTCTTTCCCCGCCGTATGCGCGCTGCTCTACAATGCCCGCACAGCGACAAGCAGTCGCAACATCTTTGGCAGCGTAATCGGCCTGCAGCTGCAGGACGTGGTGGAGGTGACGGATGTCAAAATTAACCCTTCCATCGAAATTGAAGAGGATGACCGCATGACCGAGGAGGAGCGGATGGAGCGGGTGCGCAAGGAGCGGAAGCTGCTGGACGTCGACAAGACAATTTTTGAGAACATGTACACCCAGGAGAACCTCGACACGAACGTCATTGGGCAATTCGTCATTTCCAGTGCACGCTTCAACCCCTTCTCCACGCGTACGATGCGCAAGCTGCAGGAGTTGCACAAGGAGAGCTTGCCAGCCCTTCTGCTGACGTATGATCCCTTCCGCACGAGCCTGCTGGGTCGTCCGCACATTCGTGCCTACACACCAACGGCCGCCTACTACAAATATGACGCGCTCGTGTCGACGGAGCGCGGTTACCAGCGCCGCCGCAGCCTTGCGCAGTACGCTAAGGAGAGCGGAGTCACCAAGGAGGGGGTGCTTCACGAGATTCCGGTGAAGCTGGAGGTTGACGCCTTTCACAAATTGAACCTGATGAACGTGTCGCCTGTTCAGGTCGGAGATTCCTTCAAGGCCATCCAGAGTTTGGCTGTCAGCAACTACATCGAGGCCCTGCTTAGCTCTATCCGCAACAACACGGATCAGCTGAAGCAGAAGCTGGACTACGAGGGCAACACAAAGGATAATGGTAACGTTCCCGTCGGCCAGGATGCGGAAACAATGTTGCTTATGAAGCACATCCGTGACCAGATGGACCATCTCGATGCAATCTGCGATAGCACTCTCCTGTATTCCTCGATGCTCCGCGACTTGTAGAGGGCAAAAGCGAGATGCAGAAAGATGACATACAGTGCTGAGACGTCGCCGACGACGTCGTGGATCTAGCTAGTGGCCTGTGACCTCCCCCTTTCTCCTCCCTGAATTATTATTTTTTCAATTTTTTTTTTTTCGTAGGCGGGCGTGTGTGTGTGTGTGTGTGTGTGTGCGGGCGTGCGTGTGTGTGTATAGTGGAGAGGAGGAATTGGTTGATTGGTTGTTTATTAAATTACTTTTAAGTGCAAACGAAGGAGAATGGCGCGCCTAAAGCGGTTGAAGCCTTTCGTCGTTGGCCTACACGCATGTGTTTTGTCAAGTACATGTCGTCTCCCCCCCCCCCTCCTGTGCCCCTCTTGTCACGCCTAGGTCCAAAACCTCTCTGGTCTATGAGAAAGGAGGCGGTGGTGGAGGTGGTGGTGGTGGTGGTGCAGCGGTGAGGGAGGAGGCACGTACGTGTACGAGCAGAGGCCGAGAGGCGCATCAAAGATAGTGAGAGAGGAGGAGCCCTCTGGGGTCAGTGTGGGGCTGTTTGATGTGCTGAGGTGTCTGTGCCTTCGTGGATGGCGGGCAGCCGGTAAACAAAAAGAAAATGAAGCAAACAAATGAAAAAGGCTCCACACAAATACGCGAGAAAGAGTAGGGGGTGGGGTCGAAGGAGGAATGAAGGGGGACACACACAAATACACACACACATAAAAGAATCGGCACCAGGAACACCGTTCATTTTGTGCCAATTTTGATGATGTGCACAGATGCAGGTGGTGGTCTTCCTCACTCGACATCTCCCACGTATACACACACTCATACATTTGCCAAACAAGTGTTTCGTGTCTTTACCGTCAGATGTGTGCACGGAAGTGTTCCGTCAGCGGCTATTCGAAGCCTCCAGTGGCGACTCTATCATCTCACCTCACCTCACCTCTCTCCCTTTGATTTCTCTCCGTGGTTTCACGGTAACTTTCTTCAGCGGTGAGGCCGACAACATATCTATCATTGCTTAAGTAGAACATCTATTAGACGTATACATAAAATATATATTTATATATACTCCGGAGAGTTGGGCCTAACGACATACCAGCACAGATTTCTTCTGGCTTCTCCCTCCTTCTCCCCACCTTTTTAAATCCTACGTACACCCACTGGGAGGAGAGGGGGGGTCAGCGTGCATATCTGTCCTTCGTAAGCATCCATTCCGGTGCTGGCTAAAACGATGGCGCATACCGATGGCACAGTATTGCTGACGTCGGAGAACAGCACGTCGCGCTCCTACGGCACATATGAATACGATGTTGAAGAGTTTGACCGCCTGCGAAAGGAGGATCTTGCCTCGTCCGTGCGTATTCGCAGCAGCAAGCGATGCAGCACTGTGACGGGTGGCGATCATGTTGGTACGGGAATCCAAGAGCTTCTGGAGGACGTCTTTGGCCGTGCAAACGAGGCAATGCCGCTCTACGAGAAGCTCGGAAAGGTGGAGGGTGTCGCGAGGACACTGCACACCTCCCTGAAGAACGGCTTGGATGTCGCTACGGTGGAGGAGCGGCGGAACTTCTTTGGGCGGAACGCGCTGCCCGTGGACCCGCCCTTGACCTTCTGGGAGATCTACAAGGCGACGTGGAACGACAACATGATCCGCCTGCTGACGGCGGCGGCTTTTGTGTCGCTCATCCTCGGCCTGACTGTGCCGGACCCCGGCCAGACGACGGTGAACTACAAGACGGGCTGGATCGAGGGATTCGCCATCATTTGCTCTGTTCTGGTCGTGACGACTGTGTCCTCCATGAATGACTATCGCAAGGAGCAGAAGTTCCACAAGCTGACGGAGGAGAACTCTGCGCAGCCGATTCGTGTGCGTCGCGGGGGGGAGGAGGTCACGATTGATGTCACGGAGATCGTGGTTGGCGACATCGTGAGCCTGTCGCCGGGCCTTGTGGTTCCGGTGGATGGGTTCTACGTGACGGGGATGAGCGTGGTGATAGACGAGAGCAGCGTGACGGGCGAGAACGACCCGAAAAAGAAAAGCACGGATGCTCCGATAATCCTGACGGGGACTGTGGTGAACACGGCCGAGGACGCGTACATGCTGGCGTGCGCCGTGGGTGAGCGGTCGTTTGGTGGCAAGCTGCTGCTGGAGTCGCGCGGTGCTGCCGCGCCGCGGCCGACGCCACTGCAGGAGCGTCTAGACGAGCTTGCGGACCTCATCGGCAGCGTGGGTATTGGTGCTGCCGCGGTGCTGCTGGTCCTCCTCTCGTTTATGCACACGATCCGCATGCTGCGACACGAGCCGGGTGCTTCCTACCGCGACTTTCTCGACTACTTCCTGCTGTGCGTAGCGATTGTGGTGGTGGCCGTGCCGGAGGGTCTGCCGCTTGCGGTGACCATCGCGCTGGCCTACTCGCAGAGCAAGATGCACGACGACAACAACCAGGTGCGTCGCCTGCGTGCGTGCGAGACGATGGGCAACGCGACGCAGATCTGCAGCGACAAGACGGGTACGCTGACGCAAAACCTGATGAGCGTGGTGCAGGGGTATATTGGCATGCAGCGCTTCCGCGTCAGTCAGCCCGGGGATCTGCCGCAGCCCATCACGGCGTTGCGCGAGGTGAGCGAGCGGAGCCGTGCGCGACTGCTGGAGGGCCTTGCGATCAACAGCTCGAGTGAGAAGGTTGTGGCGACGACCGACAGGGACGGGCAACAGGTTGCTCCGTACTGGCAGTGGGTCTCAGGCAAAGGCAACAAGACGGA
>CM007327.1:300764-343788 GCA_000333855.2 Endotrypanum monterogeii
ACTTCGTGGATCGTGCTTCGATAACAGATTCACGCGCAGACGACACGCACTTGCGGCCGCACCACCGGATCCGCGAGGTGTGCCGGCAGCGTGGGTTCACCATCTTCCCCTTCACGAGCGACCGGAAGCGCATGAGCGCTGTTGTGCGACAGGAGGACGGGACGCTGCTGCACTACGTGAAGGGTGGGTCCGACCGCATTTTGCCTCTCTGCGACCGGTACGTCAATGAGGCGGGCGATGAGGTGGTCATGACGGAGGAGGCGTGTGGACGCATCGCCGGGCAAGTGAAAAGGTTGGCAGATATGGCGAACCGCACCATTGGCGTCGCATATACGGTGCTTAGCTCCACTGAGCTTCCGGACGATGAGCCGACTGAGATGCTGGTGTGGCTGTGTCTTCTTGGCATCCAGGATCCGCTGCGCCCCGAGGTAGCGGATGCTGTGCTGAAGTGCCAGATGGCCGGCGTCACTGTGCGTATGTGCACGGGCGACAACATCGATACCGCCGTGGCGATCGCACGACAGTGCGGGATCTTCAATCCTTACTACGGTGACCTTGCGATGACTGGCCAGGACTTCCGTAACCTTGTGTACGACGCGTACGGCGACGAGGAGCGCATGGCGAAGCTGTGGCCTGTGTTGGACCACATGGCGGTGATGGCGCGCTCACAGCCACTAGACAAGCAGCTTCTTGTGCTGATGCTGATGATGCGGGGTGAGGTTGTGGCTGTGACTGGCGACGGCACGAATGACGCGCCTGCGCTGCGCCTTGCGAACGTTGGGTTTGTGATGCGGAGCGGGACGGATATTGCTGTGAAGTCTGCGGATATCGTGATGCTGGACGATAACTTCCGTTCCGTCCAACGCGCTGTTGTGTGGGGCCGTTGTGTGAACGATAACATCCGAAAGTTTCTCCAGCTTCAACTGACGGTGAACTACGTATCTGTTGCGTTGACGTTCATCGGCTCGGTCATGACGGGCGGACATTCCTCACCGCTGACGACGGTGCAGCTACTGTGGGTGAACCTGATCATGGATACCCTGGCCGCCCTTGCGCTCGCCACGGAGGAGCCGAGCGACGAGTGCCTGAAGCGGCCGCCCATTCACCGCAAGGCGCCACTGGTGTCGCGCCGTATGCACTTCACGATAATGTCGACGGCATTTTTTATGCTGGCCGTGGAAATGGGTGTGATAGGTTACGGACATATTTGGTTCAAGGCGGGCAGGAAAGGTTCTGTCGAGCATCGGACAGTCGTGTTTAACGTCTTCGTACTTAGTTCTTTGTTTCATATGTGGAACTGCCGGAAGCTGTACGACGAGCTGAACTTCGTCGAGGGCATCTGGTCCCGCTCGCGTCCGTTCATTTGTGTATTGTGCTTCTGCGTTTTGTTTCAAATTATCGCAGTGGAGACGTTCGGAGATTTCATGGACGTCACATCCTTGCGAGCGGAGCAATGGTTTGGCTGCGCAATTGTTTCCTCTGGTGTCGTGTTCTGCGGGTTCATATCTCGACTTTTTCCTGTCTGCGAGCCGAGCTTCGAGAATAAGTTTGATAAGGATATCCTCGACGAGGATGCGCAGGGATTGCTGGCGAAGCTGAGCACATCAGTGCTGAAGGCACAGGAAACCACTAACGCTTACTCGGATGGTGTTTTCATTGACCAGGCCCGTCGGCTGCGGGCAAAGGCGTTGTGGAGCCAGGCACGCCACTACCACATCAATGCGAGTCGCGTTGTCAACGCTTTTCGTCGAACAAGGGCGGAGCGTGTGGCGGCGAGGTCCTACTTGAGCGTGATGCCAAGTTAATGCTCTTGGACGTGTAGGCGGGCGTCGTGACAATCTCGCAGAGCTGAGTTCCGTTCCGCAACACTGAGCCTGTCATAGTTGATGAGGTTAACGGAGGTCTTGTATTAGAGGCGGAATATCCTGGGTCCTTTTGCAGATACACACATACACACACATCAATCGTTAGACTTCGCGCCGGTAGATGGCATGACATGACGTCTGAGTCGCCCCACGTGTTCGTCGCTCATGACCACACACTTCACACCTTCTTCGCAGACATGTTTTTTTTTTCATTTTGCGTTAGGCCCCATCTAGGCCCCCACCCCGGAGAGAGATCATTGAACCTTTTGTCATTGCGGGCGGTGCGTGTGCTTGTGGCGAGGGGAGGGAAGGGCTTCGCGTCCTGTTTTCGTGTGGCACGTAACTCGGCAAGGCGGCAAAATACGCCAAATCTTTCGACAGCGGACGGATTTTCCACGGGATACTGCAGATGGGGGGGGGGCCGCCCCCACTTTTGTGCAGGCAGAGAGCGCCGAGCAAGGATCATCGCCTTTTCCGTGCGGCGCCGCTACGCGGGGTCACCAGTACAGCAAGAAAAAAGAATGCGTGGGAGAGGGGGAGGGGAGGTGCGCCTACGCCCTTCTAGACCCGCTGTGGATATTGTCCTTTTTTTGTGGTCACTCTTCTCGCCGGCGAACTATCTCTACAGACGAAAAAAAACAAGTATATATATGTATATATATATATATATATATGTATATACTGATCCACATTTTTGGGTGCGGTCAATGACCTCTTCACTCTGAGATGCTCCCGCGACTGCTTTCTGCTTCGCCTGACTTGTGAAGTGGACGTGTGACGAGCGTTATGCTAGGAGCGGTGAAAATATTCCGTTCAAACAGTAGCGCAAAGAAACACACACCCACACAGTGGCGCAACTGTCCGCGCCTGCGACGAGGGAAGGGCTATGGTGCCCCTCTGCTCCTGTCGGCGGCTGTGTTTGCGAGGCGTCGGCGCTGGAATGTGTGGAGCCTGAGTGCACAGCTGAGTCGGCGATTACACTAAAGGACAGAGGTGGCTTGCTTCTGGTTTTGCCTTCTGGCTCGAAGCGCAGCGGCAGCGGCGGTGAAGCCGATGCCGCTTGCATCTTTCACTGGGCTGCTGTGGATCAGTGGCATCGTGACAATGCGACATGTCCTTACTTATAGTGGGCCGGGTGGCGCATTATGAGTAGGGGTCTTCGCAGTCGCCGCCCCGCACCACGCCCACCGAGACACCCTTCGACACGTAAGGCGTAAGCAGGTAGCTACCTCGACGGAGCTGATGAGCACGTGCGCCATCGGCTTAGCTGGTTTTCGATGGTGCGTGGGTGAGAGATGTCACGCCAAACGAGCTCAGTGCTTTGTGCTCCTCTTCACCGCGAGGCCCGCCGTTATTTGAGGGGCATTCCCCCCCCCCCCCCTCCCCCTGTGAAGCCGCTAGGTGTGTTATCGCCTGCACGCGGGGACATGATCCTATACATCCTGTGACTCTTTCCCTTCCCCCCTCCCTCCTCTTCCTGCTGAGCCTGCACTTATGGGTGTGCCCGTGCTGTAAATCATGGCGGGATGGTGTATTGCGTGTACGCAATGCATGTAGATGGGGTTGGGGCAAGGGGTGGGTTCCGGCGTACACAGCGATGAGGAGGCGGGTTCGCTTAGCAATGGAGGGCACATGCGTGTCCAGCCTACGACCTGCTTGTACGAAGAGCCAGAGACCGGTTGAGTCGGGCGTATTTGTCCGGAAACACTGCTGCAGCACCTTCAGTGCCGCCACCAGCTTTTTTTTCTTTGTGTGTGGCTGCATGCTGAGTGGGGAGTTGCCGCACTCGCTGGCGGAGTGCAGCGACTTGAAGGACAGAATACTAATGGAGAGGCAGGAGGTCTACATGTGAATTGGAAGACCGAAGAGGTCTCCTCGTTCTATTGAGAGAGCTGACGAAGTTCTCTCCCGTTGGGCCAACGCGTGCACCAGGACTACACACCGTTACACAATATTTACCCAGCACACATTGCCACTCGCCTCGTGGAGAACGGCCCAGCGAACACGAGCCACTGCGAAGAGAGGTTCCTCAGCCTCCCTCGCCCCCCCCCCCCGCAGCGTGTCTGGGGCCGATCCCATAAACATGCACTCTAATTGCGCGAGGGGGAGAGAGGGAAGGCAAGGAAGGCAAAAAAAAAAAAGGAAAGTCTCAATATGAGCGGCATTGCGCCTTCCAAGGACAGGGTGGCAGCTTATGCGCGAAGGAAGGGGCAAGAATGTCCATCGCCGTGCTGCAGGAGACAGAGGGGTCGGAGAAGGGGAGTTGTGTTTGTAGTACAGGTGTGCGTACATTGTTTACCTTAGTGACCAAGGAGTATACTTTCGGCGAATGAGTGCTGTAAGGTCACACTGTGGGGGTCTTCTCATTCGGTTTTCCCCTCTCTGCTGCTCCCTCCCTCTTCTCCCTCTGGCGTTAGGTGTTCGCGAATATACATGAGTAGAGCTTACATGTTTTCTCCAATCTCCAAATGTTCGTGGGTGTGCGCTTTGTTGTATGGTAGACATACAGGAGCTCCGAGGGTGTACGCTCGTGTGTGTGTGTGTGTGTGAACGTTTTTGATGCAGCACATTCCTTCCTCCTGCTCTGTGTCTTCTTTTAATTCTTTTTTTTTTTTAGTGGTTCCCCCCTTTTCCCCCTTTTTCCCTCAGCCCTCCCCGCAGTGCAATTGTGCATCTGTATGCACGTGATTCTACTTATCTACCGCCCCCTTTTTTTTTCCCGTCTAACTTCCTTGTCATCTTCTCTTCATAGAAAATATTTTCTTGACTTTCATGGGTTGTGGTTCAAAGTGCTAACCCACCTAATCCCACCCCAACTGCACCGGTGCCCCCCCCCCCTCCCTCTATTTGAAACGAAAAAAAAATGCATTACATCTCAACACCTGCTGGCGGTATTCTCCCTCTGTGAGAGTGGGTCAGTATGCATCTCTGCTTGCGCAGACCTCATTCACTGCCACCTCTGCATCTTCACTTCTCCTCTTTTTTTTTTTTTTTTGCTGTTGACATTCTTACTGTGTGGTGCGCTGCATGCTCGCCATCGCTTGATCCTTTCGCGCACCCTCAGGGCTTCACTGTGTTGTGACCACAACCACCTCGTGGTGCCCCCCCCCCTTTCTTCCCCCCTCTCCGCGCACAGAGAATGTTTATCCGTATTCGTGGAAAGGGCGCCTCCCCGGAGAATTCCCAGGCGGCGGTGATGCACATTCGTGGCTTTCGGCACACGCACTGCCCACCGCCCGTGGACTCCTACCACTCAGTGCTTCATGTGTCATCGAGTGCAGCGTCCACGTCGTCGACCGACGCTGCGGTGACCAACGCGGCCGAGTCTGCAGCCCCACTTACGGCCACGGTGCACGCATTTCGTTTTGCCCTCTTCCCAGTTGGGGTGCATGCTGCGACACTCACGGCGGCACAGGCGCGGCACATGAAGCTGTCGACATCAGCGAACCCCTCGGCTGACGCAAGCTGCGGTACGGTGAGTGGTACGGCGTTTTCTTCTTCAATTGCCCTTGACGGCGAGCTAGCCTGGATGCTATGGAGAGAGATGTGGAACTTGTTCGACATTCTCTATGATGAGGTGCCGCTGCTGCCTTGGGTAGAGGTGGCAGACAGTGGTGCGGAGGCGGCCGCCATCATGGTGGAGGCGGTGGAGCGGGAGCTTCGCGCGGTTGCCTTGGTCAGTGCAGCAGGAGGGAACACGCCTGAGCTGCGTTCACTTCCGTCAATGGAGGACATCACACACCGTTTCAGGCTTGCCTCTTCTCTCACGGGCAATCGGCGAGTAGTGGTATGCCCGCCGTACTGCGCCCCGTCCCCCTTGCCGGAGAATTCTTTTTGCGGCATTGGGGCGCAGCGTTTGCCAGCATCCGCAGAGCCACGTCCGACACTGTCAGCCGTTTCCATGGAGGGGCCTGTGGTGGTCCTAGACCTTGCCGACCTGCCCATAGCGCTGGCCGGCGGCAAGGCAATGGTAAATATCGCCTGGTACACTGCCTTCGCTGCGATGCAGCCGGATAGTGTGTTGCTCCGGTGCCGCGCCGTCGTGGTGCGTCTCCCGTACCCGTCCCTGCCGACTTACACGCAGGCGTACAGCTGCTCTCTCTCGTCGACCTCGCCTTGTGGTGCACAGCCGACAATAGCTGACGCCTTCTGCGAAATGGTGGATTTTATCGGCGAGCACATAGCCGCCTTGTTCCACGGAATGGTGCTCTCGTTGAAGGCCACAGTACCCGATTTGGCCGCGAAGTGCCCAGTCGCACCGCCGGTGACGGTCGTGGGGAGCACACCGGCAGCCCTCAGGAACTGCCTACACTCTCTCTCCGGTTGCTTTCCCCCAACAAGTGCCGAGCAGCTCAACGATATCAGCGTTTTTGTTTTCTATGGTGATCATCTCAGGGCCGCGGTGGTGAGTAGTTTGAGCGCCACCAGCTCCCACAGTGGTGCTCAAGACTATACGGCAAATATGGTGGCACAATACAAGTCGATCGGCGAAGAAAGCGGCCGTCCTTTTGCCTTCGAGATGGTGCTGGTGCCGGTGAAGGTGCTGCTCGATGGCGAAGCGGAGCCGTGGGATGAGTACACGCTACGGGAGCGAGGAAGGCCACATTTTTGCCCGTGTTGCGGCGACTGTAATGACAGCACCGGAGGCCACACCCACGTGCACGGTCAAGGGCACTGCCATGATGAGTGAGCAGTGGAGGAGAAGAAGAGAGGGCTCCCCCCCCTTTTTTTTTTTTTAGGTTTCGTTGAGGTGTGGGATAGCGCACTAGGGCCGTGTAGTCAGTGTGACCGTTTTTTTTTTTTTTTGTCTGTGGGGAGGGGGGAGGGAGGGGCAACTGTAGAATGATCTGCAAGGTTGGTTGACGGCGCCGCTTCCCGAGAGGCGACTCGCTCGTGCGATGCGCAAGCTTTTCGCTGTACTTGTGATGCCCACCTGTGCGTTTCTTTTTTTTTTTTTCTCAAGACGAGCCATACGTCCACACAGCTCCCCGAGCCTCTGTTATGATATATAATATGATATGATATATATATATATATATATATGTGTGTGTGTGTGTGTATGTATCTATCTATATCATAATCATCCTCATTTTGCATGTGTGCAGAGTAGTGATTACGTGCACAAAGCCTTTGCGTGGTTTCATTTGACACGTTTTTTTTTCTCTTCGTACTTAAAGCCCTCCTTACAAGTCTCGTGCCCTCCCTCTTCCCTTCGAATCTCCCAGCGAGGAGACAACAACAACAACAACAAAAAAAAACTGCGGCGACTTTGTGGAGGGGCGCTTCTCGCCTGACTCATTTACATATTCCCCGGGAGGAGGGTGGGTGCGGGAGTGGCCTGTCACCGAGGGATCGCCTCCCTCCCCTCCACTTCCTCTGCCACTTCAAAAAAAAAAAATGAACACGTATAAGCATATATATATATATATATATATATATTCATAGAACAACATACACGTCTTGGGACGGAAGCGCCTCATCGTCCCCTTCTCTCCCTCCTCGCTCAAAAAAAAAAAAAAAGATTCGCAGGCGAAGATCTGTCAATGGAAATGCAGGAATGACTCCGATTATTTTCCATTGGGTGGGTGTGTGCCCTTCCCTCTATCTTGATAGGGTATAATCGATACAAAATACACCGGACATACTTGCATGCGTAGAGTGTTCATCGTCTCTCTCTCTCTCATTTTTGTTCCTCCTTTTTCTTCGCTTCTATTTGATATTATTTATACATGTGTGCGTCCTACCCCCCCCCCCCACCCCCACCACACACACACGAGCAAGAGGGCCGGTGAATACACTCAGATCAAATCTCTAAAAACAAAAAGAAGCAAGACTTGACAAAAAACACATTTCCTTTTCTGTGCTTTGGGTATCCGTCTCGGAGAGGTACCAGCCTTTTTTTTTCCAGGTGGGGTATTGAAAAAAAAAAAAGAGCAGCCGAACTGTTGACTGCTTTCACTACCCGTTCTTCCCCTCCCTCGAGTGCTCCTGCTTCTCTACTGGTGTGGAGCGTACGGCATATAGACAAGGCCACTCCGTCGCAGAAGAAAGAGAGAGCCTGCGCCTTCCCCCTCCCTCATATATATTATTTATATATTTATATTCCCTTATAATCAGTGCTGATTATTATTATTATTACTGCGCTTGTTGCAACTCACTAGGACTGTGTGCTTTGTCATTAGTTTTGCTTTTCTTCTTTATTATTATTATTTTTGTCTGTCCCTCTCTTCGCGCGAATACACGCCTGTGTGTGCGTGTCTTATTTACTTCTCCTTGACCTCCGGAAATTCTTCTTCTCCCCTTCTCTATCAACTTGCCTCCTCTTCTTTTCCGGGTGCACCGAGTGAGGGTGGCTTAGGTTGGTTGGCGGGCGGAGTCCATTTTCGATTTTTTTTTTTCCTCTAACTGAAGGGAAGGTTAATGCTCCAAGATTAATTTTTATTCCGCTCCCTTTTTCCTTCTTCCTTATTATTTCTTTTTTCCGATCCTCCGTTTCTTCCCTTTCCCTTTGCCTCGTCTCCTATCCTGTTTTTTTTTTTTCTTTGGGTGGAGCTCATCAGATCCAAATTACACACACACACACACACACACACACACACACTTTCTTGCATGTTTTTATTACAAAGTGCTGTTCCTGTACTATGAAAAGAAAAAATAATATATACACACATTTCTTTCTGCACGACGGTGACGACAACGATCAGGGGGCAAACATACCAAAACACACGCGCAGACCTGCGTACCCCCCCTTTTTTTTTCTCTTGCATGAATATAATTGGTGACAAAACTGTAAAATTTTTTTTTTTTGCCTGCTTCCCGCTCCGTTTTATGTTCATTAGATACAACAAAAAAAAAGAAGGTTTTTTTTTCTAATTTATGTTTGCACGGATTCCTTCTTCGTCATCACCATTTATCAATCCTTATTTCCTTTCTCCTTGTCTTTGCATTTTTCCGTTTTTTTTTTTTTTGCTCGCTGCTCTTGCTTTTCGGTCTGCTCAGCGGCTCCATGTTTTTTTTCTGCAGCATTTGTAGTATTTGAACTTTGAAAATTATTATTTTTTTTTTTGCCCGTGGGTGCGTCTTCCGGCTTGCGGAAGCAAACGTACTGCAACAACAACATCTTTTCTATTTTATCTTTGGTACTGTTATATGTATATAAATATATATATATATATATACATATATATATATATATATATATATATATATTATATTTATATATACATATCTAGCAGTTATTCTGTTCCCCCTTCTTTTTTTCTCAGCTGCACACGGATTGTGGAGCAGGCTCGGTGGGCTCTCACGCGCCTCTACCCATCTTCTTCTCCCGCTCCCCCTTATTTATATATATTTATATATATATTTTTTTTTTTGTGTGATTTTTGGAGGCACTCCGTTTTCTGTCCAAAAAAAAAAAGCAACAACAACAAAAAAACATCCGCTATTTTAATCAATGAACGCGCTGACCCAACACGAGGATCGCGATGACTACCTCGATCGCTTTGCCCTCCGCGATTTGATGGAGCACTGGATTGATCGCGCGAGCATCGAGAAGCCGGACGATCCGTTCCAATACTTGATTGATGAAGCACAAAATCAACGCGAAAGCGGTGGCGGTATCGTCACGTGTGAGAACCATTGGTGCAACATGTCAATGCCCGCTTCACAGCTCGAGGCACACAGAAGACTGTGCAATAACACAACGAGTTGGATACGCTGTGTGCGGTGCAACCTCCGCGTTGAGATATCTAAGATATCTGTACACCGCATGCTTTGTCGACTTGAGCGATGCGCCTTGTGTGGGGAAATGGTTTTGCCGCGCATGATGGCCATGTGCCCGTATCGCATGTTAGGTGAGGCGGAGCGTAATAAACGGGCAGCCGCACATCGTAAGGAACGGCTTCGTGAGAGAGGGAAGGATGATGTGCAAAACAAGGCGCTACTGCCAGGCGAGGCTTCTCTTGCCCCGGAAGCGATGCCGGTTTTCGATCAGGAAAGTCAAGACGCCGATACCCGGATCAGGGGACTCTGTCGGGTGCCCTCTTTGGTGCACACAACACACGATGCGATTATTTCTTTGCCATCAGCGTCTTCATCTGCCAAGGATTCTAGAAAGACGACTGTGTACAAAGGCGGTCGAGTAGGATCTGTCTCAGCAACGCCGGCAAGCGGCCGGCGCAGATCCCACTCTACTTCTGTCTCGATATCGGTGCCACAGGATTCCATTGCTGCCCTCGACAAGGACAACGTGTCGTTGAGCTCCGAAGCCGCCTCGTCGTCCACAGCGTTACGAACGAATGGCGAAGCGACTGTGGTGACTCAACCAGTCACTACTCAGTCGAAATCTGGGGTGCCAGCCCTGACCGACCCAAAGGACTTGGTGGTACATCTAGGTCCGTCGTTACTTGTCACTTCGCAGAGTCATAGGGGAGGGGGCTTCGGCGGTGGCATCGCGACTCCCATGCTGAAGACACCGTCTGCGCCAGCGGGCGCGGTGCGGCCTTCCTTTCCCGACTTTCCAGCAGCCGATAGCTCCCCCCCTGGGCAGTTCGATAGCTATCCGGATGCGTTGCTTCCTCGCCTCCGCTCGATTCAGCGCTTGTGGCGGAGCAATTCTTCTTCACATCGGCTCCGTGAGGAGGTGCTGCGGGCGGTGTGGCAGCGCCTGGAGAATGCGCAGGAGAGGGCGTCGGGCAAAACTGCTCACGGAGCTGCTCTCCGGGCCCTCGGCCAAACTCTGCGTGAGCAGCTCAGCTCCTCCTTCACGGTCGCCCAATTCAGACAAAAACACGAGGGCTCCACAAAGGAAAAGGATAATGGCAGTAGTGGGGTGACGGATCGCGGGCAAAGTTACGGAGCGTCTTTGTCCGCATCCGTCGTGGACAGCGATCTTACCGCAGGTGAAGTCCTGAGTGCTTCTTTTGAAGCCGACCCGGTGCTCATCTCGGACACAGTCTTGAAGGGCGGAGGCTACATGCGTGATTGTGATCTGGAGGCGCTCATTCGCCACTGCCGGGCGCGGGATGCGTTTCCGCTCTCCCTAGTGTTGAAGGTGGTGCGATCGGCGACGAAGCTGCTGCAGCGGCGTTCAGTGGTGCAGCATCTCAGCATACCACAGAGGGGCACCCTCATTATTGTCGGTGACCTACATGGCCAGATGAAGGATCTCGAGTACATCTTGGGGTTTAGGGGTTTGCCCACTGCAGAGCGGCACTACCTCTTCAATGGGGATTTTATTGACCGTGGCCCGTACGGGTGTGAGGTGCTCACCCTGATTTATTCTTTGTTGTGCACCTATCCGCACTACGTTCACCTGAATCGTGGCAACCATGAAAACTACTCGACCAACACCGAGTATGGTTTTATGAGTGAGCTTTATGCCAAGTACGGCCCATGCTCCACCTACTTGCTTGATGCGATTGCAGACAGCTATGAGGTGATGCCGCTGATCAGCATCGTTGAGCACCGCATTGCAGTGGTGCACGGAGGGGCGCCACGACTGGATTGCACGCTGGAGGAGATCGAGGCGATTGGGCATGTGCGCGACATCCCGGTAGGTCATCAGTCCACCCGCGCAGAGCAGATTCTCACGGAGTTGCTGTGGAACGACCCCGTCGATCGCTTTCGCTCACGCCGACTCGGCACAGACTGTCAAGGGCCGGGGTGGCGCTCGAGCAGTCGTGGCTGCGGCGTGGAATACCTGTCGAGCATCACAGAACAGTTTCTCAACAAGAATCATCTCCAATTTCTCATCCGCTCCCATGACGTGAAAGCCGCCGGGTTTGAGCTAGCCCACAAGAACCGCTCCATCACAGTCTTCAGCGCCTCGAACTACGGAGGTGTCTCCGGCAACCGCGGTGCCGTCGCTGTGCTGAAGAGGGGGTCGACGCAGCCAATTTTTCACACCTGGTTCCTGCGGGAGGACTACGCTCAGCTGCAAACAGAGGCGCAGTGGGCTCAGGAGGAGAACTATGCCGGCATGGCGCTGTCGTCGTCCAACCGCCACGGTACAGGTTTGCAGACGGATGCTGGCGACGTGGGGCAGGGGAGCGATGGCAGTTGTCCAAACGCGAAGGGCGACGCCGCTACGCCGCTGAAGCGCCAGTCCTCGTCACTCGAAGGCAGCTTTGCAGTCTTGTCACAGTTGGGGCGGTGTATTAGCACCGCCAACTTCATCGAGACATTTCTTATGGTGGGGGACGAGTTCGTTGAGGCCTACTATTTAAAAAGTGAGTTTGTGTACCTGGACGACGTGGAGTCTGCATCTGATGGAGGTGCCAGCAACAGCCCATTCAGCGTCTTCTCCGAGACGACAAGTCCAGCAGAACAGGCGGTCTCCGCAGACGAGGATGCTGTGAAGCCGAGTGTCGGTCCGAAGATACTGGCGCACCGCAAGGAATCCTTGCCAGACAGCAGCAGCAGCAGGCTTTTCATGAGTGGACGGGGGACAAGACAGAGGCATTCGGAGAGCATGGGTTTGCGGTCTGCAGCCCACAACGCCAGTGTAGGTGAGGGGGGAAGTCGACACGCTCTGCAGAGCTACCCACGTAAGTCATTGACCACCATTTCGCACACCAACTTGAGCATCTTGCAGCTCATAACGCGCATCAGCCTCGGAATCACGCAGGATCTCTCCATTACCGTTCAGTTCCAGACCATTCGGCAGATCCGGGAAATCATTTATTTCAATCGCTATGCTCTTCTCGCCGCGTTTAATCAGGTGGACGAGACGCGCACCGGCACCGTGTACAAGGCCGAGTGGTGTGTCCTCATGAGAGACGTCTTGAAGCTGGATATACCGTGGTACTATCTTTGTCAGTATCTCGCACCGAGCCTTGTCGTGAATGGAGTGCCGTCGGTCGAATACGTACGGTTCCTGCGGCATTTGGACGCCCAGTTCGCGTTGGCGTCACGCCTCAGCTGGCAACGAGCGACTATCTTGCGCATCGGCAGTGGCCTCGATATCCCCGAGGACATCGTCCGCATTTTCTGTGACCAACCGGCAAGTTCTGTTGCAGGTAGCACATCCATGCGAAACCAAGGCACGGATCCGCACAACTCGCACAGCAATAGGAACTACCCCGCGCCGCACAGAGGTTCCTTGGCGCACCCAACGGTGCCGATCTTGCTTTCTCCTGAGAGCACGGCACTGACCTTCACCAGAACTGTTGCCACTTCTCTCCATAGCGCCGACTCCACGCCCCCCAACACAGCAGGGCTCCATCGCTCAGAATCTCCCGCCCTCCTCACCGAATCCACCAATTCTAGTGCGCCTAGCTTGGATGCATCAGTTGCACCGCTGGGCCCCCTGTGCTCTGCACCGCAAGGCCTTGGTGTCGTCAGCAATAGCACCACATCTAGGGTCGGTGAGGGCTTGGCGGACAAGGTAGTTGCCGAGCGCGCCCCGAGCTCTTTGACAGATGGAGAACGTGATAACTGGTGGCAGCGTGTTCAAATTAACTTCAATACCTTCGCCAATAAGGTTCGTCTGTTATCACCGGCAGCGGCCTTCATGGAGGACAACGAGGTGTTCGCCCTGTTTTTCTACTTCGATGTTTACTTGACGGGACACGTATGCGTGGGCGACATCGTGCGCCGCATTACAGCACTTCTGGAGGAGGAGGAGGAGGATGGGGGCAGTGGCGGAGAAGAGGTGTTGCTTGTAAGCGGTGAGATCGACTTCTCGACTGTCCTTGGCTCGCAGCACCCCGTGGACCAAGCGGTGCCACACACCATGTCCCCTCACAACCCCTCAAGTCCCTCAGCAGCGTTGGCGGGAAGTCATGACATCCTCAGCGCCACCCAGGAGCCGGCAGCCTTCTCTGCACCGGAGTCGAAGGGCGCGAATGGTGGCAGCAGTGGCTGCGGTCGCTCAATGCTTGAGCGCAGGTTCAACAACAAATCTCTCAAGCGCCTTGGCAAAGGTAGCCTGTCTGGAAATCTCGACGCAGCTGAGGGCGGTATTAGTGGCCCGCATGACACAGGTGCTTTTTCCCTGATGTCATCTTCGGCGAGGGTGGGTGACAAAAGCGAACCTGCGTCGCGGGTATGCGCAGATGCAACGCCTGCTCTTCAAGAAAAAGTCGACACGGGGAGATCAGAAGTCGTGTGTGATGTCAGTCATGAGAAGGCGTCGGAGAGCCACATTATATTTCCCGTGGATCCCACCCTTACCCCTTGCTCGTCGACGAGGTCGCCCGCGTTGGGGCGTGATGCCAGCCTAGCGCGCACCTTGAAGTCCACCGGGAGTGCGCCGCAGGTCATGTTGCAGTCAATCGACAACAATGCAACCACCAGCTCCTCGTTGGGGGGCTCTGCAATCGGTAACGCCATTGACACTGAGTGCGACAAAAGTATGGACACCACTTCTTCGCAAGCCTTTCCACAGTCTCGCTTCAATCTCCGCCATCGATCTTCGAGGGCGTCGCCATCCTCTATGCAGCAGCGGGTACCATCGGAGTCGAGCCGACGTCCGGCAACGCCGCCGTGGATTTTTTCAACGTTACTCCGTGTCCAGGAGCATCTCTTCGACAGCTCTCTACATCTACAGAATCTGTTTGTTTCGCTGGACAGGAGCAAGAAGGGTCGTCTGACCGAGGAGGATTTCGGTTCCCTGATTGAGTTCATCAATTACCTACTGGAACACCCCCTCTCCAGCGAGCAGGCACAAACGCTGTTCTGGTTTGTGCACGACACCAGCATCAACTGTGTAGAGTCGATGCAGGTTCGTCATTGGGGCACCTGCACCATGGCCCATCACCGCCGCGGTCGGGTGCCAGTAGAGGCACCTGGGAGTACCTCAGCGGGGTCCGCATGGAGCTCGTGCGAAACCAAAGCAGGTCCTTATGCTCGTGCACGCATGCTGGCGGAGGAGCGGCGTGGGCAGACGTACATTCTCCCCATCGAGTTCGTGACCTTCTTCAGCGTGAGGCCGGTGCCGTACGAGGAGGAGATGGTCGCCCTCAGAGAGCTGCTCCGCACTGAGAAGGAATCTTCAGTTGGAGGTGCTGCCTCCTTAGCAGCACTGTCGAGGTCGTTCATCTCCGCCTTGGACGACTCTGAGCCCTCCCACTCTCCTCCTCAACATCATCTTCCGCAGCAGCAACAGCAACAGCAGCAGCACTTTAACGGCAGCCGGGGTAGGGCGTCCCTAGTTCACACGCCTGTCGCCCCCTTGTGGGCAAGCCGGTCAGCGCCGACGCTGGGGTCAGATGACATTGAGTTTCTTCTGAATAGCTCCTCGCTCGTGAAGACAAATGTGAGCGCTCCTGCGGTGGCATTGCAGATGCCCGCGAGCGACCGCTGTGGTGGGGAAGAAAATGATTCACTCGCAAGCGTCACACTTGCTGATTCTAGAGAAAGGTTGGCCCCCAATCAGACATCAGCCCCGCGAGTTCCCAGCAGCGAGAGAGATCTCCAGAAAAAACAGCAGTGCGCTGAGGGTGAGTCGCTATTTGTCTCGGGATTGACCCCTGTCACGGTCAGCGACAGCGTGCTGCATAGGCCGCAAGGCTCTGGGTACACCACAGCGAACACTTCCGAAGAAGTGATGACGGAGAGCGTTGGGAGTGCACTCGGTGCTTCGTCCAACAGTCAACAGCCCGACCAACGCCTCAAGGATGGAGGGCTGTCAAACAACTCGCCTCCGGTGACGGGGGTCGCGGAGACACAGGTGTCTTCGCTTCACCCGACCAACACCTCTTCAGGCTCCCTGGACGACACTGGCCATGGTGCCTCCCCCAAGACGTCAGCACGTTCTACAGACGTTCTTGCTGCGCTTGTCGCCCTAGGTAAGGTGTTTGGCGAGGGAATTACCCTAAAGGAGCTGCTGCACAACTTGGAGAGCGTTCCATCACGAAGCTCCACTCACGCTGCTTCTGTGTGCGAGGCTCCTTCTTCATCGCACAGAGCCTCTGCATCGCTTCCCCACTTCACAGCCTGCCATTCTTGCCAGGAGCCGCCCATCTTTCCAGCTGTTGATGGACTTGCGGCGCCAACGACTTTGGTGAGTCTGGTGACTCCAACTCCGACTACGATAGCTGTGCATCCGCAGCTGCCAAGTATGCTGACAATGAACGATTCGTGTCTGCTGCCAACATCGGGTCTACAGGCGGTGTGGTTCACACCCAACAAGGTCTCTCCCGGGCCCAGCAACCTATCTGTGCTCAACGTGATGCCTGCTACTCGGCCCTACGCGCTCAACCAGCCGGTGGAGCATCGGCTCACCGTTACGGCGACGCAGCCCAACTCCTCGCAGCAATTTTCCTTTGCAGTTCCGCTCGCTGCAAACCCTGCCGTGGGGGCGTCTGTCGTGGGGGACATAAACACAGGTATAAACACCGCTGCCGTTTCTACTCCACCCGTCGGGTGTACACGTCCTGGCGTACATTCACCCAACAGGATAAGCAGAGGACGTCATCAGATCATGGGGGCTTCACCGGCCGAGCCGTCATCGGACCGCGAGCTACTCTCCGGGTCCGTGTCGCCGCGCAGGCAAGGTGCATTCTCCACGCGGCACAAGACTGGCGCTGTGTTTTGCTCCTCTTCCTCTTCCTCCTCTTGTTCTGATCCATCCGCGTCTCGGGGTGTGGGGTCTAGGGGGGGGGGCCATAGGCTCGATCTGCATCGTCGCCACGTTCGCAGCAACGATTTGGCAAGTGGCAGGAGGGAGGGTGAGGGCGGCGATGCTGTCACCCTTCTTCTCAGCATGGCTCAGGGGGGTAGAAAAAGGGTCGAGAGCGGGGGTCTCAGGGCCCGCAGCGCAGGCAAAGGGCGAACATGCCCCCGTAGGACGGCGAGTCCACCTCAGCAGGCGGATGGAGATGACGCGCCCTTTGGGGAGGGGGTACATATGCAGAAACAAATCGATTCCATTATGTCCTCCACACATCCATCACTCGACACATCAGGATTTGTTGCGGCGACGATCATGAAAATAGCACTGGATGCCGAGACTGCAGTGAGGGATGAGGATGCCCAAGGGCCCAGCATCAAGGGCATATCTGTGCCGCTCGAATCTCCCTGCAAACAGGAGAGAGCCTCCAAGAAGCTAGGTTGCGCGATGGCAGCGTTGCACAGCCCACCGAGCAGCTCAAACACAGCGTCAGCTTCGCCCTTGTTTCGCCAAACGCTGCCTCCACAGGAGACGCCGACCACATCGGAAAGAATGCGTTGGAGGGGCAAACAACGTGATTCGATGTCCTCCGCCCAGGAAAGCGCGCGAGGGTTCTCTCGTGCGATACTCGGGGTGATGCCCACTATCGCATCGTCCTCCATTCCAACTCCGCCTCCCATGTACGCTACCCCCGCCATGCCCAAGCACACTTTGGCGTCAGGATCCCTTTACGCGATCCCAGCTGCTACAGATCCGTTCAGCAGTCAGAGACAGAGAGTAGTCTCCGAAAGTCCCTGTCGTGGCGAGGCGCAGTCAAAGGACGAGATCCCGATTTCCCCGAGACGTCGACGCGCAAGTTCGACAGAGCTGAATAGGGTGTCGACGGCAGCGTACGACTCGGGTCGTGGAACCTCTGTAAGGGCCCCTCGTTCCCCTTCGACGGGTCATAGCGACGTCACTACCGCTGGCTTGGCTTCACCCGATAACCCCTTCGCCTCACCAAAGGGCAACACGGGGTCTCTCGCTTTGGACACAACCCTACACTCACCTTTGGAAAGTTTGTGTGTGTTACACAGTATTGCGCGATTGCCGAGGCCGATACCTGTAGGTGATATGAAGTGTCCCCGGGGGAGTGAGTCCCAGGGATACGACGTCAGTAGCCCGCGCACCCTCACAGTGCCATCCAAGCCATCGGATGGACCAAGTCCGGTGGCAGCACCTCTGTCCAACCAGCGTACTAAGCGCACCTCTGTGTCCTCTGCCAACAGTCACGGCCCATTGTCGTCCCATCGAAGCCGTACCACTGATTTGGCCCCCATCTACGCTCTTCAGAAGGAGTCAGGTGTATATCAGCGGTTTCTCTCCTCCTCTGCAGAGGCCAAAGTTTTGAGTCCACACCAGAGGGCCGCATCGACTGCCACTGGGGCCACCGTTGCTAGCGCGGTCCCTACGGCTAAGTGGACTTCAGGGGTATCGGCGAGGGAGGACAAGGTCGAATCGCTGGCTAGCGTAGCGGTTGTGGGAGTCAAGTCGCCCACAGAGTCGTCGCCGTCGTCGGCAGTTGCCATCCGTACGCCACGACCGCCGGTGAGAAGTACACAGGACCGTGTGCGCGACAGCCTGGAAGATGTGCGAGCTGCAAAGGTGGCGGGGGAAGCATCCGCGTCAGCAGTGTGCACTCCCATGCAAACCTTCCTGTCACCACCACTCACGGCTGTCCCTCTTTCCGGGACGGGGAAGGTGCAGACGCCTGTGAGGACACATGACCGAGGCACTGCGAAGGCCCCCTCATCTGCGTCGCTTCGCACTTCTCAGCAGGACCACCCAGCGGATGTTTGACATATCGGCGTGATAAAACGTGCGGAGGGCCCCGGTGGGCCTCGACGGCGACAAGGATGCGAGTTCTCCAGGAGGCGGTGGTGTGAATGAAGGATGGGGATTGTTCTCATCCTTCAGTTGACGCCTCTCTCCCTCCACCAGTACCTGCCGCATCGTCGTCTAAGGGAAGAAAGGAAGGAACACACTGGTCTTGATGCCTAAGGGGGATGCAATCCACGTTCTCCCCCGCTTTGGGGTTGGTGGCCGTGGATCAGTTCTGCGAGCACCTTGTCGGCAACCCCCCCCCCCTCTGTGAGAACTCTATATCCTTCGTTGTCATTCGGTACGTGAAGGGGGCGTGGTCATCACACGGCGGAACATGGCCGCTGTCTCCTCTTCCATTACCCACCGGGTGGACCTGGTCAGCGGTCAAAGGGCATGTGGCGTGTCAGGTGGTGTTGTGGTGCACCGGCTGATCTCCATCCTTTACCCAACGCTTCCAAGAAAGATTGGTTCCACAAAAGGGGGAGGGAGGGGTGGAGGGAGAGTTGCCACCGCCGTCACCGTAGCAGCAGCACCATGGCTCTTCTGCTCACCTCACCCACGACAAGGGTTGGTGGTGGTGGTGTGGTGTGGTGGTGGTGGGGGGGGCAGTGTAGAATATTGACAACAACATTCCGTGCCCTCCGCAGCAGTTTAGCATTTCGATCCTAGATTCCTGAGATAAGGAAGAAGCGTGTGTCGCTCTTGGCAACGAATGCGGGCTCGTTGGGCCCTTCATTGCGTGAGATATCTCCCCCAGAAGCGAGGGTTCCGATGAAGGGATTGATGAGGCCACACCAACGGTCCCTTTCGCTTCACAACAGTGCTTGCTCCAGCATCAATCTTGGTCCCTGCTGCTGTGCGGCGCTAATGTAAAATTCTGGCTCAGTGTGTTGATCATCATGACGAAGGGAGTCTTTCTCTGTCGATCTGCTGTTCCTCTTTCTTTCGCGAATCCAGGGGTTGTGATTGGTTTTCGTGTGGCGCTGTTGTGTGCCTGTGACGCCGCTTTTCTTCAGCGGCCTGGCGGGATTCTTATTTTCTATGTTTTTAGTCCGACAGTCATCTTCTCTCTCGATCTTTCGATTGATCGAGTCACAATCTGATGCTGAATCTCTGGTGTTATGCTTAGTTATCTAATATATATATGTGTGTATATGTGTGTGTGTGTGTGTGTGCTCTCAAATATATAATTAAGCGGAGAGACTTGTTCATTCCTGTACATGGTCATGTAGATCGGCAGTCATGTGCGCACCTCGTTAAGGCGTCTTGAGTCGACTTGAAAGCATTTTTGTGCGTACATGTGCACCCTCTGCACTCATTCTTTCTCCCCCCCTCCTCACCTACTCGCACTCTTGGTGTATGTCGCTCCTGATCACATACCCACGCATACACGTATTTCAATGAAGAGGATCCTACACTATATATATATATATATATATATATATACGTTACACACCATTGTCAACTACAAACACCGAACGTTGCAAACGGTTTCTCCCAGGAGGGTACCCTCCTGCACTTCCCCTTCTTCCTTTGATCACCATCGCCACCACCACGGGCGACTTGAGACGCTCCCCTTCCCTCCACACACACACATTATATATATATATATATACTATATATATAATATAATAGAATATAATATATTTAGTATACACGTTGTCACGACCTTTCCTGTCAAAAATGTCAGGAGGTGCGACAGCAAAGCAGGGTGGTATCGATGGGGGTGCACTTATCGAGCACATGAAGGCTTCCGTGCAGCCGTCTTCACAGCCAGCCAAGAGTGACGGGAGGGCGCTGCGAGGCTCGGCCGGAGCCGGTCTGCGAGGTGGTTATATGGACATGGACGGCGCTGCGGTGCCGCCCGCTAATAGTTTTTCGACTACATCTTCCTCTACAACCGCTCAGCAGACTCGTGAGAATCTCGAGCGTGCGCTTCGCATGAACGAAGCAACAAACAACTCCGGTTACGCCACAATGCAGTCTCTGGGAAAGCAGCGGGAGGTGATTCAGAACAGCCTGAATACAGTGGGCTTGACACACCAGCACCTTGGCGACTCCCGTCAGGTCATCCGCGACATCCGTATGGGTGTTTATAAGGAGTGGCTCATCAAGGGATGCGTGATTGTATTTCTCCTGTTGCTCATCGTTACTATCTTTTATTTCAAATTTATTCGAAAATGAGAAGGGGCGGATACGTGTGTGTGTGTGTGTGTCATTCTAATGCTCAAGAGGCGCACAATGCACTGAATCGAAGAAATAAAAACATGTAGTGAAATGTGTGTTTAACAAATACACACACACACACACACACACACACACACACACACACACAGCGAGTCGTGTCACTCGGTTTTGGCTCAGCTCCTTCGTCTGCTTATATGAGGTGAAAAAAAAATAATTTTTTTTGGTGCTGTTCTCGTTTGGCGTTTCTCCCTCCTCTCAATTGTCGCCGATACCCCCGGCTTCATTTTGCGTGCGTTAGCTGCTTTGTGTGTCCCACATCTGTATCTCTTTTCCATCGTCTGTCTCTGCAACGGCGTCTCTCGTATTGGTGCTCGACCATTTCTTTATATATATATATATATATATATATATATTGTTACTGCGGTTTAGGTTGATGTGGGCATCGGCGGTGGTGGTGGTGGTGGTGTTGGTGCGCTCAAAGTGAATCCTCCCGAGAAAAAAGAAAAAAAAGAACACAAAACATGAAACATTGACATCAATCAATCTACTAACTACACGCACCGTCGACGCAAAAGGCAGTCGCACAGAGCTGGTGGGCGGGCGGGCGGGAGTGAGGGAGGGAACCGATAGCGAAAAAAAAAAACTGTTTTGAAACGAAAAAAAAAGAGGTTAACCAGGTGTTTGTATGTGTGTCGTACTTTCGGTTACAAAAGAAAAAGACAAGGATAATCGTTTTTTTTTTGATTTTTCTGCTGCACCTCTCTCAGTTTCTGTAGCAATGGATTATGGTTTGACGCGCCCGACCTTCCTGCGTGTGTGTGTATAGCAGGCCTTCGCTACCCCCAGGGAGGGATAGGGGAGGAGGCAAAGGTAACCAGTTCCTATGTCCGTATATATGCCTTTCATCCCTCCTCCACATAAACAATATGTGTACCTTTATGGCGTGGTTCCGCTACAATTATCTTTTTCTCTCCTTGATACACGCTCTCTCTTCCCCCAATTATATATATATATATATATATATATAATAATAATAATAATAATAATAATTATTATTATTTTATTTCCTTCCACACGCCACAGTGTGATTCGTTTGTGTCGCCTCCTTCCGGCTCAAAGTCCGTGCCCACCCACCCTCTCCAAGCATGCGCAACTACAACAACTTCAACCGCGTGTGGAAGGCGCCTCGCCGCCCGTTCGAGAAGGAGCGCCTCGACCGCGAGATGAAGCTGTGCGGTCAGTACGGTCTGCGCTGCAAGCGTGAGATCTGGCGCGTGAACATGACGCTGTCCAAGATGCGCCGTACCGCACGTCTGCTCCTGACGCTGCCGGAGAACCACCCCCGCCGTCTGCTGGAGGGTTCCGCCATTATGCGTCGTTGCCACGAGTACGGCTTTCTCGAAGAGGAGAAGGACAAGCTCGATTACGTGCTGTCGCTGACCGTGCCGGACATTCTCGAGCGCCGCCTCCAGACCATCGTCTTCAAGGCTGGCCTCGCCAAGTCGGTGCACCACGCCCGTGTCCTGATCCAGCAGCGCCACATCGCCGTCGCCAAGCAGATTGTGACGATCTCGTCCTTCATCGTCCGTGTGAGCAGCGAGCGCCACATCGCCTTCGCTGACGCCTCGCCCTTCGGCAACGGTCGCCCAGGCCGCGTCAAGCGTGTGCGCGCCAAGGCTGCCAAGTCTCGTGCTGCCGGCGGCGGTAATGACGACGAGTAAGTCGATCCTTGGAAATTCGGATGGTCGCTGAAATTCGCCGAACTAACGTTATCCCCGAGTTGTGAAATCTTTTGGTTCAAGGACCAAAGGGGGGGAAGGGGTGTCGTCTTGTGGAGGATGCGGTGTGTGAGGCAGGCGCACCTAACCACGCATGTGGACGTGTATCGCTCTGGTGTGTGTTACGCCGCTGCTCAAGACTCCTCTTTCTATCATGCCGATTGTTTCTCCCTGTCTGTCTGTCTCTCACCTCTAGTTCCATACCCCTGCATTCACTTGGTTTGCCGCTGACGGTTATAGGTGACGACGAGACATCAGCGGAGATTCTGCTTCTTAGCACCCATTGCCTTCCTCAAGGTGCCGGTAGACAGACATGCACGCCCACTTCGCTGATCCACAGCAGGTGACGGTATCGGGTAGTGGTGGGGAGAGATCCACCGCAGGGGGGGGCCCCTTTTTCTTCTCGTTATCGCCCCCTCCATCCCCACCTAGGCCCTCTCCCTCGCGCACACGCATACGCACAGAGTCGCTCGTTCCTTCTTTTGTCGATTCACATTTTCTCTCGTTTTCATTTTTTTTTTAGAGAAGATTTTTTCTCCTGACTTCCCAAACAAACAAACAAAGATACATCTACCTTACACACAGGCAGGGGGGAGGCGAGGGATACCGCCTCCCCCCGGACAAATGAAGTGGATAGGTTACCTGCTGAAAACTGGAAGGGTCTGGGGGGGTGCTAGGGTGAAGCGTGAGCCGTGTGTGTCTGTGCGCATGCAAATGATTTTGTGAGCGGTCCATGACACACACACACATACACATACACCTACACACAGAGGTATGCATTAGCGCGCACACTTGCACAAACGAAGGCGAAGCGGTGCCATTGTTTTGTTCCTCTTCCCTTTCCGCTTCCTTCTCTCCCCCCTCCCTGTTCGCCGTCCTCTTCTCCGGCTTTCTTTGTCTCGCATTATTTCACCCTGCAGCGCTTCTGGGGTGTCTTCGCCGATAAAAGAAAGAAACGACATCATCTCCTCCTTTCTCTCCCTTTGATCTCCCACAATTCTCCTTCGTGTGTCTCCCCCCTGTACACCGAACAACGGCGCGCCCCACCCCCCCCCCCTCCCACCCCCACCCCCCCCTCCACCCACTAACAAAAAAAAAAAATAATATATATATATATATATTTCTCGCACTCTTCACTCTTACTCACGATTGCGTAAACAACAACAACAACAACAACAACACCCCCCGCGCTCGCAAAAAAAAAAAAAAAAAAGTTGAAAAATAGAAAAAAAAAGAAGAAGCGTTCGCCTCGTGGATCAACGGACGAATTTTTTTTTTTTTTCATCTGTTTGAGTCTTGCGCGTGTGGGAAAGTATAAAAAAAAAGGAACAAAGAAGTAAGACAGTACTTAGGTCCTTATAGCGATCATTTGCATTTTTAAATAATACTCTCGCTTTATATAAATATCCATCTATATATATATTATATTATATATATATAATATAATATATATAATATAATATATATAATATATATATATGTATATATGTATGTATAACGACCCTCTCCATCTTCCGTTTTCCTCGTGTGCGTGTGCGTCTCTATCGTGCTAACTTTCTAGCCTTTTATATAGCGTTGTAGGAGTCATACACACGCGTGTGTGTGTGTATGTTTGTGCCACTCCGTCTGTGTTTGTCGGTTGAAGACGCACACATACACGCATATATATATATATATATATATATATAGGTAGACTTCTTGCTGTTTGTGATTTCCCTTACACGTTTTCTCAAAAGGGTTGGAGAGGAGAGGAAGGTATTGATCCACACAGACCGTCATCAAGCGCATCTGAAGTTGCACTCCCAGCGTTCCGATCATCGCGGAAAGCCCGTGGGTAATCACCACGATACACACGCAAAGAAAAGTGTTTTCAGCGATTATTTCATTTTTATCCACTCGCATGGGAGTGGATCGCTTCGTTTTTAGACCCACATCCACACACACACACACACACACACACCTTCACTGTTTTTATTTCCTTTTTCGGGGCATCGCCCAGTAGATAATCTTAGTTTGGTGGATCTCATTGTCTCTCAGGGAGACAGCACTGGGTGAGTCATGTCAAGGGAACTGCCAATAGAACTCACGTCCTCGGCCTCAGTCACGTCGTCACCAATCACTACTATGCTCAACTCTCGCGCTACGACGTTGCGAGGGTGGGCGACGAAGCGTTCAGTTAAAAACGACGTCAATCGCAGTGGCACTGCCGCTACTGATTCACAAGGTTCGTCCTCTTCCGCGTCGATGGGGACAACGTCGAGCACAGCGGTAAAAGTTGTTATAGTGGCGGCTCTGACAGCTGCGACTGCATCTATTGCATACAGCTCGTATCAGGTGTTGTCCCGCAGGGCTGGCTCGCGTCGCAGCCGACCTGCGCTTGGCTCTCGCCAGCCTGTGGGGCTTGGAGGGGTTTCGAGTCCAGTCCGCGGGATCAGTATTGCGACGGAGGGCAATGGGAGTGCTCCCTTCACGCTTGTCGATGCGGCGAAGTCTGTTGCTCGGACAGGCTGGCCGAGCGGGTTGCTTCAAGGCTGCGGCTCGGTGGCTGCGCACTGCATCGCTCCTTCGAACGTATTTTCAGCCCCTGCGTCCGATCGCGCGTTGGGCCAAAATTGTCGGCTTGAGGGAGGCGCGCGAGTTAACCCTCTCATCTCGACGCAAGATATGGATGCCGTGGATGCCACACCGGTCGGCGACGGAAGGGCTTCCTCGGCAGAGCCCTGTAGGCTGTCTTCGCAGCTGGCGAGTGCCACGCCTTCAGGAATCGGTGAGGAGCGCATCACACCAGCCGCCCCTGCTGCTGCTGCTGCTGCTGCTGCTCCATCACTTCCATGTCCAGAAGCGCCCAAGGTTCTCCTCAGCAACTTCTATGACTTGGAGCCGTATACACTACATGGTATCGCCGGTGGCGCGCACGGGTGGAGGCGCGTGTTCGGGCTGCTAAAGTCCGAGACGCGCGTGTGCACCGGGAAAGACTACGCATGCTCTGACGGGGGAAGGGAAAACCCCGCTGTCGCATCAGGTTGCCGTGTGCCGTTGTCATTGACGCGCACCTACGAGGGTGTTCACACGACCACGAGCGAATACCCAGTGCTGGTCCAGGATGTTCACTTCTCCATTTCACCCAGCGCGCAGTCCACCACGAAGTCGTCACTGCCGCGGATCGCCTCAACGGGAGGTGGTGTGTGTAGCAGCAGCACTGCGAGGAGCGACCTTTCTGTGCACAGCGACCTTTCTGGACAGTCTATTGGGTCGTTGGCAGAGATGTGCGCAAGGCAGGGGTACGGTCATGCGCCACAGTGCTCTTCCTCGAGAACCGCCTCCTCCGTGTCAACGAGGACACCCACAGATTCACTACATCCGTCGCGGTTCTGCGTCTCGCCTGCTGCTGGGGCACTGTCACCGTCGGGCGGACTCGTGGATTCTTTCTCTTTGCATGTGCGACAGCACCTCAATGACCGTATGAGCTGCAGCATGAGCAGGAGCACCAACAGCCGTAGCACCACCCACGATGCGACCTTTGCTGCGGCAGGGAGTCGCGCGAGCACGTCCTTCACACCTGGTAGTGTTTCTGCTTCAGCGGCACTAGCGATGTCGGAGCGTAACTTGCAGCGAGACATCTCTAGCTTGGTTGCCACAGCCGCGTCAGCGCGGCCGATGGTCTCCGCGTCTTCGTCTGTCTCGGGCTCCCATGTAGATACAGTGCGCTGCTCCGCTATATCATCGGTTGTTGTATCTCCGCGAGATGGCGCGATGGCATGTTGCGCTTCAAAACAATTGTATCTGCCACTCATGTCGGCAGGGTCGTGGTCACAGCTCACCAGTTCTATTGCGAGCAGCAGCCGCGGCATCGGGCAACAGAAAGAGGATTCCTTCGCGATGGAGGGCAAGGAGGCGGCGGAGCAGCATGCCGCAGGGTCTCCGTCGCGTGCTAAAGGGGTGTCCCGTGGGCCGCAGCAAGTTGTGAGCAGCGGGCCGTCCTCTGCGAGCAGCAACACCAACCCTCGCCGGCCGTGCGACGATTTCTTTCGAGTGGACGCCAATGCGACAGGCGGCGTCGCGGATGCGTGCGGGCCGGCGGTACGGCAGGCCGCAGAGAGGGAGAGTGCGCGGTCGCCGTCCCTGACATCGAAAGACTGTGCAGCGCCGATCGTCACATCATCGGATGCTTGGCCTTTGCCGGCGCCACCCGAGGCAACGTCCACGGAGGCATCGGCCGCCGCAGCGACCTCGTCGACAGGGTGTCGCGCTTCTCCTCTCTCAACGATAGCGCGCAGGTGCACCATAGCGGAGCAGCTAGCCGTTCTGACCAGTCGACGAGAGAGGCAAATTCGCTACGCGCAGCAGCTGCAAGCAAGCAGAGGGTCAGCCGGGCTCGGTGGCGGGGTGACGAGTTCGCAGCAGCCGGTCTGGGGTACTCTGCCGCCCCCAGTTTCCACCGATGTCCTTGCAGATGTTACCTCGTCAAGGACAAAAAGCTTTTCCACGTCGGATCGAGGCCAGGGTCTCAGCGGTGCGTGCTGCCCCTACTCACGCTTTTCTCAGTATCATACAGACACACCGCCGGGGATGTTCTGCTCCTCTCTGTTGCATGCACACCACTATCAGAATCAGGTCTACTCGGACGTTACCGCGGAGGTGCAGCAGTGCGCACGTCGGCGACAGAAAAAATGGGGTACAGTTCACCGCAGCTGCTCTACTACTGTCCCAATGCCAAGTATAGAGAATGACGACTCTGCGGCTCAGGAGACGTGCACTCGAATGGCCGAGAAGGAAATCCCCGCCGCCGCAGCAGCAGCAGTAGCAACGAGTGCATCACCACGGCTCTCTAGAGAGCGGCCAGCGGCTGAGGCGAACTTGTCAGCCGTTGTGCACACAGCGGCGGCTCGCAGGGCTGCGACATCGGGGGTGTGTACTCCTTACTGCACCACTGGGGCAAGCAACGTCCCTCTGCTGAGCCAACCAACACCATTGCAGCCTTCCAACGAGCGCCGTGTAGATGACTTGACCGTGAAGCACCAGGAGAATGGCTCAGCCTCGTATACCATCTCCCTCACCTACCACGACAGCGAAAGCGGCACCCCACGCACAGTCAACACCTGCGCACTCCCACCGCTGCGCCGCGGTGACGCTGGTGCGCCGATTCCCGGTCTCTCGTCTTTCTCCGGAGGCGCCGTCAAGCCTGCTTCATTGCGTGCGAAGCCTGTCGTCGCGACGACATCAGTTGCCCCGAGTGCGACAAGTGATGCATCCCTCACTGACTCATGTGGCCTCAGTTGCGGCGCCGTTGCTCAGACGGGTTCTCCAGAATCTTTACTTGAGCATCCACACAATGTAATCAAAACATTGAAGCCGCTGCCCTGCTCGCCGTTGTCTCGAGCACCTGATGCAGAGAGCGAGGCTCCTGCGTCGGGACCGGTGGGTCCCATTCATAGCAGACGAGCAGGCGGTGTGAAGTTGGTGTCTGCGGTGCGCAGTAGTGGGAGCCTTGACGGCTGTCCCAAGTGCTGCGGATCCCTAGCAGCAGCCGGCGAGGCGAACCGAAGCCCTGTCGGTGATGTGACGACGACGTCTGCGAGCGACAAGGTGCACCCTTTTGCTGCGCCATTGCCGCCTTCAGAGCCACAACACGGTCCTCGTTTGCAGGGTGTTGCGGGGCGAAACGGCGAGATGGCGATCGGCGCCTTCCTCGGCGGTGGCGCCTGTGGCAAGGTGTACGAATGCCTCAACACGGAGACTGGGCAGGTGTTGGCCGCAAAGCAGATCGTCTTTGATGCGAAGGATCGCAGGCTGCGCGCCCGGTTGAGGCAGCTGGAGCTCGAGCTGGAGGTGCTGACGCTCGCGGCACGTCATCATGTGCCGTGGATTGTGGGCTTCTACGGTGCTGAGAAGCGTGGCCACTCAGTCCTCATGTACCTTGAGTACTGTCAGCGGGGCTCCCTGCTCGACTACATGATGGGGGAGGGCGACAACATCGATCTTGGCATGTGCTGCACCCATAGTCCTTGTAGCGGTGTTATTCCGCCGCCATTGACCGCTCCCCGCGGTCGCGGCGTCGGTTGCGGCCTCGATATGAAGAGCGGTACGTCAGTCGCTGCCGTGGAGGCGTGGCAACGGGATGCTGCGTGCGTTGATGGCCCGGCTAACACGTCGATCACGGAGTCCATCTTTGAAAATTCACGTGAGTCGTGCGCAAGTCCCGCCCACACAGCTGCTGTGCCTGTCGTAACTCGGCAAGAGTCGCTACCGCTACCTCTGCTCCAGCGTTCTGGAGATGCTGAGCCCGCCGCCTCGGAGACGGATCAGAAAGAGGAGGGGGAAGAAACAACCGCAGCCACGGGACACATCCCCATTCCCCACCGCACATGCCGAGGGGATGGGGAGGATGGGGAGTGTGCCGTGCGTCGTGGGGGGACATTCCTGGCCAAGACTGCCGCCTCGGTCTCCTCGGCTGAGGAATACGGTAACCTCTCCACGTCTACATGGGATATGATCCAACTGAGCGAGGCGCCTCAGCCACAGATGCCGCTCTTAACCATCCAGCAGGTGCAGCGCTTCACGAAGGAGATCGTCAGCGGCCTCTACTTTCTTCATCAGCACAATTATGCCCACCTCGATGTCAAGACAGCCAACGTGCTCGTCACCGCTGACGAGCAGTGCCGCTTGGCGGACTTTGGGTGTGCTATGCGCCTCCAGCCATCGTCACAGCAGCCAGGGGCACCAGTAGCGACAGAGTGTGCCATGAAGGCACGTGTGACTGGTAGCCTTGACGACGCTCTGTCGCAAACTCCCCCTTATCCAGTGTTGGTGGATCGAGACGCCATCACTGAGCTGCGGGGAACTGCCCTTTACATGGCACCAGAGATGATTCGCTTCGAAAGCCATGCAATCGGGAGTCCGGCTGACTTGTGGTCGCTTGGGTGCGTCGTGATGGAGATGTCGACTGGGTGTGCTCCGTGGCGGCACATCGCCAAGGACAAGCTACGCGTGCTGTATCGTATCGGCTCGGCGCGCGATGAGCTGCCGTTGCCGCCGCTCATGCACGCCTGGGCGGAGAAGGCCACTGAAAGGCTGGCGCAGGTGAGTCCCCCAGAAGCCCCTGCTGCCTGGGGTTCGCAGAACTCTCTGGCAGCGTGCAAACCGTTGTCCGACGACACAGCTCGAGCGCCGCACATCCACTCGGCAGTCAAAAAGGAGCGTGATAGCGCAGTCTCGGAAGAGTTGTGTGAGCCCAGTGCAAAGTTTTGCCGTGTTGAGTATGGCAGATGTGAAGGTGCTGACACCAGCTCAGCGGCGGCAGTGCGCTGCATCGGTGAACAGCAGCCTTCTCTTATCGATCATAAGGACACATGTAGTGGAGTTTCGATGCGATGCACTCCTCTCACCTGCGCTCACGCCGACTCACCGGTGGCAGGCTTCACGCGCACGACCCCTGCAGCCTCCCCAGGTCTTGTCGGCCGTAGCGCGTCTTACGACGAGAGGGCTGCGGTGAGCGACACCGAGGAGCCGCGCTTCTCCGAGTGCCGTACGATGCGTCTTTACGTAGAACTACTCAGTTTTGTTGCGGCCTGTGTCAAGGTTCGTCCGGAGGATCGAAGCAGCGCTGAACAACTTCTGCGCCACCCCTTTTTAAACCTCTGAAGAGGTGGTAGGGGCGGGGGGGGGCTCTGTGCGGCAAAAGGAAACAACAAAAAACAAACAGATAGCACGATGCCGGTGCTCTGATCCCAATAGGTGGCGGATATTTAGCTTCCTGCTTCCATTTCCCCCCTCCTGTATCACTACTATGTGGATGTTTTTTTTTTTTTGTCGCACACACGCACACAAACAGAAACGTTTGATTGTGTTTTTATTTTTGTAGCTCATTGCTATTGCCACAGTCAGTGATGGGCCGTTGTTTCTCCTGCTGGGACCATTTTTTTTTTTTTTTGACTATTGGCCTCCTCCTTTTTCCCTCTCCTCCATGCCTCCCCGTTGTCTCGGTGTTTCCGGTGCTTGTTGACTTATCTCACTTCCTTTCCATCCTCTTTCTTGTTTTTTTTTTTTCTCGGGAGGGAGGGAGGGAGGTTTTTAAAATTAAAGATTTGAGTCCGTGTAGTTGGTCATCTTCACGTGTGTCTCTCGGTAGGCGTACGTGTGTGTGTTTCTATGTATTTGTTCATATCGCCGGTTGACCCCGACTTGGTCATTTTCTTTGCATGCCTGCCTGCCTGCCTGCTTTGTATTACCCAAACCCACCCGCATCTCATCTTGGGTATATATATATTATATGTTTGTCTATGTATATTTCCGTAGCATGACGAAGACAATATGTTTGTGCACCTCTTTCATTCTTTTCTTCTTCCTTTTTTTTTTCTGCTTTTGTTGAATTCTTTTTTGCTTCCCAACACACACACACACACACACATACATACATATACACATACACATACACATCCACATACACACATATATATATATTTATGTACAAACTCGTGTCGGCGCTATCGTATTGCTTATTCATGTGGAGTAGAGCGAACTCTTTTTATTCCTCTGTGCTCCGTTTTATCACATAAACGGAGGCGATAGGATTTTTGTCGTTGTAGCTGACGGAGCTCTCGTTGTATCATCGACGGTGCTTCTATGCGTGGACACAGATTTCCTGCTCTCTATTTTTTTCTTAATCAGCTGCAATAAAGCCATCTTTTTTTTTTGCTTTTGCTTTTGCGCGTGCGTGTGTGTGTGTATCAACGGGTAGCTCTGTGAAGGAGGAGAGGGACGAGTGCGGTCACGTAAAAAAAAAAAACAACCGCGCCAGGTGATATCATCCACCACCACCACCACCACCCTCTTTTGGTGTGTGTGACCTCTTTCGCAGTCTGATGCGGCGCCGTGGAGGCCGTACCGTGAGTTCCAACAGCACCGTAGTGGGCCCGGCGGATGCTGCTGTCACCTCGCCCAAGTCAGGTCTTCCCCTCACAGTTAGTAGTGCAAGCGTGCCTGTCGCTGCCGTTACTGGCGCAGCGTCGTCGTCACTATCCGTGACGTCAGCTACACCGCTGTCGGGGAAAGATGATCCGGATATCGTTGGCAGCAATTTGGGTTCGAGCGCCATCGTAACAGATGTGCCGCCACTGGATATCTTCTCGCGCTTCCAAAGCAAGCGGGCAGACTTCGAGGAGGACTGGATACTCTTGCAGGAGGATCCCGGGGCGAGGGATGCGAAGCCTCCGATCGCTGCACATGTTGCAGATAAACTCCGCCGTCATCAGGCCCAGCTTGGTGCCACGCGTGCCGCCGCAGCTGCTGATCGAGCTCGACAGAACAAGGACCCAGTCGTGCCCTCGTCTGTGAGTGCGAAGGCAACGAGCGCCGTGATCACCAAGGGCTTCGATGCTGTTGCCACCGAGAGTCCGCCGTGCGCTCGCCGTGAGCGCCGCCCTGAGACGTACGATTCGGCGGAGGAAAGCACCGACGGCGGCGATAACCACAGCGGCAACGAGGACGATGAGTACGTGCCGGAGGATCGTGCTGCTTCGCAGTATAGACACCTGAAGAAGGCCAGGAAGGCTCCCACCACGGATTCGGACTACGCGGACGTGGTTCTCAGTGACGGTTCCTCATCGGAGAGTGGGCCTCTAGGTCAGAGTGGGGGCTCCACGGCGATTACGAGGGCGAGCACTGGCAAGGCCTCTCGGGTGGTCTCACCCACGCTCCCTTCCGGCGGTGAGGCTCAGCTGGAGGCGCAGTCTGAGCAGGAAGGTCTCTGCGGCGATTACTTGGATTTCCAGTCAACTACAGCCACAGGGAAAAGAGCGCTTGGCACCGATGCACTCGAGGCGACCGTGTATTTGCGTCCGTATGCTTCTCTATCCGATCAGCAGACGGAGAGGGGTTCCAGCAGCTCTCCTCGAGGTCAGGAGAAGCAGCGTCAGGCAACCTCTGTATCAAAGCAGGCGGATCAGTCTCATGCAGTGGTGGTGCCGCTATGGTGCATCAAGCGAATGAAGCAGCACGGTGGCTACTGCCGCGCCAGTCCCCTCATTGCCCTCCACCAGGAGATAACTGACCTCGTTGATTACCTCCGTCCCACAGAGGTGGAGGTGACGATGCGGCGCTACATCGAGAAGGAGATTGGCAATCTTGTCGATCGACTGTGGCCTGGCAGCTCAGTGCTCGTCTATGGAAGCATGTACACGCACCTCCTATTGCCCCTCTCTGACCTCGATGTCACACTTGTGGATGTTCCTGTGCCCGCTGAGGAGGCGCTCACCGCCTTGGCGAAGGAGATCGCCGACTCAGGGCTGTGCGAGAATGCGTACCCTCAACTTATTCTCAAGACGAAGGTACCGCTCATCAAATTTGTTCATAAGGAGTCACTCATCGATGTCGACATAAGTTTTGGGGCGGTGGATGGCAGGCGCAACTCCGAGTGCATCGTTCAATACATAAACATGTATCCAGAGGCATTGCCGCTTATCTTAGTGGTAAAGTACTTCATCGTGCAGCGCGGCATGCACGAGCCCTACCATGGAGGGCTGGGCAGCTACGCCGCCACGCTTCTGGTTGTTGCATTTCTACGACAGCACCCCATCTACACCACACACCCGGAGCAGCGGCCCATGACAGGGCTTGGCAGGTTGCTGACGGACTTCTTTCGCATGTGCGGTCAGTACTGGAACTACAGAAGGGTGGCCGTTTGTTTGGAGAATTTTTCTCTCTCGGGTCGCGAACAGGATGCAACGACGTCAGACGTGAACGACGGGGGTGACTTCCGTGTGCGTGCCGACTGTGGCGGGACAGGGGGCAGCTTCATGCAGTCACCGGTGTCCCCTAGCTCTCCACGCGGTCCCATCGGCCCGGCGCAGGCGTGGGTGGTGGATCCCGTCGACAGCTCCAACAACGCCGCCAGCTCGCTGCGACTCTTCCACTCACTTTCTTCAATGTTTGCCTACGCCTACCAAGCGTTGGCGGTCGACTTTGAGAGTGCTCCGGCGGATGTGGCGCCAACGTCGCCTACGTCATCTTCGCCTCCGTCGTCGCCGTCTTCTAATGACATCAGTCGACGCCCCACCCTGCTCTCCCGTATTTTCCACTCGGATGCGGAGATGGTATACCGTCGGCAGGCCATCGCTGCCGCATACGAGCGGCTGAAGAAGGAGATGCCAGCGTTCATGAAGGAGGTGCAGAGCTTCCGGCGTGAGGCGGACGCTCCGATGCTTCAGAAAAACACTGACAGTGTGGCGCACAGCTGGCGCGCTCGGCGTCTTGTTCGACGCGAGGGGGAGCCATTTCTGTTTCCACAGCAGCGAAACGTGACAACACTGGAGGAACGCCTGGCATTGTCGCGTCTGCGAGAGTCGCTCTCTCCACCTTCAGAGGTCCACAAACTCGGCACGGGGAAGCGCCAGCGCGAGGCTGAGCCTGTGGGAAGAGAGAACGATGCGCGTAAGGGTCTTCGAGAGCGCTCCATGTCATCTTATCACGACAGTGTACACTCACCCTCGCACTCCAGCGACTCGGAGAGCAACGCCAGCTCAGTGCGCGTGGATGTCACGAGACAAACGGAGCGGTCACGGAGGATACGACAATAGGAAGGAAAACATTTTTTGTTTCATCTCGCTGGCGTTACGGGGCTGGGGTAGCTGCTCCATATTCTTTTTGTGCCCGCGACAAGCGCACAGAAGCTTCAGGGATCGATTCCCCCGCGAAGACTACGGTGTACAACTGTACACGGAGGGGGAACATAGGGTGAGAGAGAGAGGGGGGGGTAAGGTAAGGTGGGGGAGAGACTCTTGCCGATGCGGCGATGTGTCCTCATCTCCACCAAAGTCAACAAAAATTGATGCACACAGGCCATTTTTTTTTTTCAATTTTTATGTGTGTTTATGTCCTTCTGTGTGACGCGTGAGGTGAATGTTGTGTCGCGATATGTGTTGTGGTGGTGTGGTGTGGTGTGTCTAACCCTTCGAGGAACAACGCGAGGATGTTGTGTGTCTGTTGTGTGTCTGTGTGTTGTGTGTGTGTGTGTGTGTGTGTGTGTGTGTATCTTTCTTCTCTCTTTCGTAACTGGACACACCGCCTTCGTTATACAGATATATATATATATATATATATATGTAAATGATAATACTAGGAAGTGAGCATATTCTTTGTCGATGGAGACAGTCACTCAGTCACTATGATTCCACTACGCGCCTCCCTTCCGCTTTTTCCCATCGCACAAGTGTGACCTCGGTGGTCTTCGGGCCTTCATAGGCTCTCAGTGTCTGCCCCTTCGGGGTACGCCATGCACCACATAAAAAAGAAGGGGTCACACACGCGCACGCGCGCATTGATGCACGGATAGATGTATATGTCTATAAATCAACTCAGAACAACTCCACCTCCCTCCCTCTTTTTTCCCACTTGCGTGCATGGCTTGTTGCATAAATATATCTGTATGCGTGGGGGATGTGAGCACAAACGCGATAAATGGGGACAGTGCTTCTACTTTTGCCTCGTTTTTTTTTTTCTTTCTCCATCGCCTACAGAGAATACACACCACAACAGTACTCCACCAAGCTCGATATTCACGCCTCCCCCCCTCCTCCCCTCCCTCCCTCCCTCCCTCCCCCCCTCAGGGTTTGGTTCCTAATCGTATCGAGGCCTGAGAGAAAACACAAACAATCATGAGCATGGCAAGTACGGCGACGGGGCAGCCGCCCGCCTCCGTATCGAATACCAACTTTGAGCTCACTCCAGAGCAACTAGAGGAAATCCGTGAGGCTTTTGATCTTTTTGATACGGATGGGAGTGGCACCATCGATGCACGGGAGATGCGCATTGCCATGCGCGCGCTTGGTTTTGAGCCCCGCAAAGAGGAGCTCCAGCAGCTGATCAGTGGCGTCAGCGGTGGTGTCAGCGGTAGTGCCAGCGGCAGCAACTCGTTGTCTGCTGGGCAGTCGAGCGGCCCCGGCAACGCGGGCTCGAGCAATGATTTGATTACTTTTTCACAGTTTGTGCAGATCATGACACGTAAAATGTCTCAGCGAGACTCACGCGAAGAGATGGTGAAGGCGTTCGTTCTTTTCGACCAGGACGGGACTGGGAAGATTACCTTCGACAACTTGAAGCGCGTCGCGGTGGAGCTTGGCGAGAACATGACAGATACCGAGCTCCAGGAAATGATCGACGAAGCGGATCGAGATGGGGACGGCGAGGTAAGCGAAGAGGAATTTCTCCGCCTCATGAAAAAGACGTCTCTCTACTAGGAAAAAAAAATGTCCCAGCGTAGAGGGATGTGTGTGTGTGTGTGTTGTGGTGGCGGTGATGGGGGCAAATGTGTACCTGGCACGGCCCTGTGCGCCTGTGGCTGCACATCCCCCCTCCCCCCCCTCACACACACATACACACTGACGCACACACCATCTGTGTAGAACGAGTTGAACGCCTTCTGTCTTGTATTTGGTTCAGCCTCGCTATTATAATGAGTGCTGGACATTGTCTCGCGTGTCTACTGCTGGTGCTGTTTTGTGTGTGTATATACACACACACACACACACACACAGTAACTGATGTACAGTAGGATGTCTACCTGTCATATGCGTGCGTGGTCGACCGTGACACCACGACAAGTTGTTGCCCCCCCACTACACACACACACACGCACACAGTCGCATCACCTCTTCAGGAGACTTCCCTCTTACCGCGTGTGTGCGTGTGTGTGTGTGTGTGTGTGCAACGTTGCTTTGTGCTAACAGCGACATGCTAGCGTTTTTTTTTTTTTTTTGCCACGTTGGTTTTTCAACTCTCAAATCCTTTCTCCTAAGCACTCGCGCATATTTTCATTTTTTCTCCTCCGCGCTAAGGGGAGTGAAGGCCAAGGTACGTATGCGCACCAGCCCATCATACGCCACACTTTTGCCTCGGCGTGACCCTCCCTCGCCTACGCCCCTAATTCTTCCGCCTCTTCTTCCGCCTCCGCCTCCTCCTCTGAAATTATGTGCTGTCTGCACCTATCATCTGTTCTTTTTCCCCTGAAAAAAAATATATATATATATATATATAAACTCAATTTTTTCTGGTTTCGGCATTTTTGTTTGCGCTCGGAAAAGTCTTTCCTTCAATGCAGACTTGTCCCTCTCCCTCCTAACAGCCCTGCCATCGCATCTTGCTAGTCAGCCTACAGGAATGTCTTCGTGTGTCGGGAGTGTGCTTCGAGCAGGCCCGTAGAGGGGAGGGGTGGGGAGGCGAGGGTGCGTGCACTAACCTTTCCGTACTTCGACAGCTGTATACGGCTTTAAAATATATATATATATATATATATATATTCTTTCCAGCTTGCGGGTCCTTTCGCGCCATTTTCGTTCCCCTCCGTGCGGCGTGTGTAGAGGGTTCGGTGGCACCAGCTACGCCCATTGATCTACCTATATCGTCGAATGACGTGCTGCTTCTGTTTCCGTGCAGCTCTACTTGCTCATCGTCGTCATCAGGTGTTTCACAGCAGATGCGCTTCAGTAGCGCTTTTGAGATGTATCCAGGCATCGCTGCGACTCTCAGAGATTTCATCATCACGGTGACGATATCGCTGGCCTTGTATATGCATCCGTCATCCGTGTGGCTTTCCCCAACAGCCTCCCTAGGGCATCGCCCCAGGTGACGACCCAAGTGGCGCTGACACAGACTGCAATATCCCATGATAGCAGCGGGGCAGTCGAATCATTGTTGCTGGGCGCCAAACGTTGCGCGTCCGTCATCTACCTCGATACCACTTTGGGGGGGGGGTGCTCGGTGGTCGTGAAGTGCATCACCGGTGAACTCTTCTCACACCGCTTCACGTGTCGGTGGACCGTCTGTGGTGGTGGTAACAGGATTTCTTGACTTCACTTGCCCCCCCCCCCTCCTCCGCTCAGTAGCTGCTCCAGCTTGGGTCGGCCACTGCTTTTTCTTTCGTTGTATTCTTTCGTAGTGAAGCCCACGAATTAGATGGCCACTGTCGATGTAAAGCTGATCCCCTTCCTCAGACGCCTCGGTGGGTATTGAGTGCACCCATCGCTCTGGAGCGGGCGCGAAAAAAAAAAAGTACAGCAGCGGTGGTGGTGCCGGCAGCTGCGTGTGTCCACAGGCAAGCGGGGGGGGAGAATGAAGGTGATCAATATGCAGGCATAACACTGCCGGGCGCGGTTGATCCTAGGCTGCTACCCTGTGCAGGGTTGATATCACACCAGCCACCACGTCTGTGGCGGTCGTCTTTGGGGCTGCCAAGTACGTTTCTGTGACCGCGCGACTCGAATGCTGTGGACGCCGATACCCTTCACTTTCCTTCTTCTTGAGACAAAAAAATCGACAGCCGCACACTGATTGCATCGGGCCTCTTGAGCTCCCTATCGGTCCCTCCTTTGGTTTATTTTTCTCGGCTCTGTGGATCTGTATCCCAGTCGCTTCGTTGGTCATCACGAGGGTTGATCTGACAACGACCATGGTCAGCAACCGTGGCACTGGTGTGCTGCCATTATCTTCCAAGCGTCTCCTGTGCTGCTCTTATTGCTCACGTGCACTACTCATCGGCAGTGAGGTGACTGTGGTGTACATGTACACACACACACACACACCTCCCTGAGCCTGCCTCCGTGAAGTGGTACAGCTCCGCACTGATTCACGGGTTCGGTGAGGTGATGGGGTGGGGGGAGGGGCAGCGCTTCTATGGGTTAGACAATCACTGCAGCTGCGGCAGGAACTTGTCCCTGAAGAGGGAGCGTTGGAGAAATTCATGATACCCTTGCTTATCTGCTGCTGGCCTTCAACATAGTTGTGGTCTCCCGCGGCGGTACCTCTGAGTGCTGTGCATTCCGGTGCTTCGATATGGATAACCTTCTCTGACACATGCACCCAAATTCCCTGCGTGATGAGAGCAGCTGTATTCGTCTGTCTATCGCCACTCAGTCCATTCCCTAAAGGCTACAGAGTGCAGCCCTTTCCTTCTCCTTCGGCTTTGACGTCGACTGGCTGCACCAGGTAGCCATTCTTGCGCTCTCACTGGGAATCAGAGGAGATGTCCAAGGATCTATGCGCTCTCTTCGACGTGTGTGTGTGTATCCACGACAGCCGCGCCCCTGTCGACCCATGCTCGCTCTCTTGTATGATGTACATCGCTGACTACTTCTCTACACCTCTTTGCCTCTGCGATTCAATTCCTTTGATCCATTTCGGCCTACACTTAACGTCACTGACGCACTACACCTTGAAGATCATCAGCCCTCGTCTTTTCAGAAGCGTATCCACGATCACCAGACCCCAGGGTCGGCGGGCTTGGATCAAAGTAGCATCAGCCACTAAGAAGTGTCTGCAATTTGTGTCTGTGCCTGTGGGTTTCTCGTACTCCGCTGCCAACGCCGAACTCAGCTAGTGTTCCCCCCTAATATTTTCCGCAAAGCACTGACGCCACCGTTAGACAAGTTCGCATATCTTTCTGCGCGTTACTCAGCGAAGGGGTAGTGTGTGAGGAGCGGAGGGCTGAGGCGATGCAGGCGAGTGACCATGTCTACACGGCAAACGAGCTCTGCAGCGTCATATCGAGTATACTGCACGTAGTCGACAATGCAGAGCGTCGCCGAAGCGAAGCGGAGCTCACGAGGGCGCTTCAGCAACCCCCGAATATTGGTCAGCTGGTGACGATCCTCTGCGGTGCTCCAGATGGCACGCCGTCCACTGCGCCGGCTGGTGTTCGCCAGATGGCTGCAGTTTTGTTGCGCAAGCGGATCTTCTCTCTCTGGCGTGTGTTGACCACTGAGCAGCAACAGCAGCTGCGCCAAATGCTGCTGCATCGGTTGGGCGACGAGGTGACACGCTCAATTCGTTTCGCCATCGCACATGTCGTCACACGACTGGCGAAGGCAGACGCTAACCGCGGCGGTGGCGGGTGGCCAGAGCTGCAACAGGCGATTCGTGCTGCCACCGAGGACACACGAGTAGAGATGCGCGAGTTGGCGATGGTTCTGCTTTACAGCTTCGGCGAAGTATTCTCGGAGGAGAACGCGCTTAGCGGCTTGGCGGCTGAGTCTGTTATTCGCGGTCTGAGCGATGGCGAGACGGTGGTGCAGTCCGCAGCAGTCAAGGCGGCCATGGTGCTGCTACCAGCCCTGCACGAACACCCCAGTGTCCGCAACGCGTTTCTCTCCCACCTCGTACCAGCGTGTATTGGTGTGCTTGAGGGCGGGGCAGGCGTGGAGGCAAGGGTGCCGCTGCGCATCAGTGTGCTCGACCTACTGGAGCAACTTTTCGGTGACTTATCTGTGAAGAAGTATGGTGGCATTATTCACGATCTGACGCACGCGCTTATTCGGGTCATGGCTGATCCACAGCACCACGCACGCGTCCGCGAGAATTGTGGGACAGCGTTGGGGCAGCTGACAACTCTAAAACCCAAGTTCGTGGCGGCGTCCGGACTGCTGGAGCCGCTAGTGCAGGTGTGTCTTGGGCTCATGTCGGAGGATGACACAATTTCCCTTGCGGATCAGGGGAACGGTCATATGAGCGACGAAGATGATGTGGACAATAGCGATGATGATGCGGACATGCTGCACACCACATCCCCCTGCATGGTGGGGGGTCGACTGCTAAGTGCGCTTGCCACGACGGTGGCTAGCAAGACGTTCACCGGGGTTCTTCTGCCGTACATCTCGAGAGTCACAGACGCCCCGGCAGGCGTGGACGCCCGCACCCGCAAGGCCGCCATGATCGCTCTTGCGTGCCTTGCCGAGGGACACCCCAGCTACCTGCGTCGCCGCGTGCGGTATATCCTGACGGTGACGCGTGGCTTTCTGAATGATGTGGACTCGATACCGCGCGAGGCTGCGGCGTTTTCCCTTTCCTACTTCTGTGCACACCTGCAGCCAGAGATCCTAGTGCACCACGACAAGCTTTTGCCGATGGTGGTGCCACTGCTCACGGACCCGAACGACCTCGTGCGTCGACGCATTGCCCAGGCGCTGGACACTTTGTGCGAAAACCTGAAGGAGGACCTCGACCGCTACGTGCCGACGCTGTTGCCGGCCGTGATGGAGGCTATTCCGGTTAGCTCGCTCGAAACACAGTGCCGCTTGTGTGGTGTGCTCTCCTCCATGGGCATGACGCACTCGGCTTCTTTCGCAAGCCGGGGCCCAGAGCTGCTCGAGACGCTGCGACAGCCTTTCCAGTTCAGCACACCAGAGACGCTGGCGCTTCGGGCGCAGGCAACGGAGACCGTTGGAGTCGTTGGTTCCGCGATGGGCCGCGCTGCCTTCGCCCCGTACCTCCCCTTCTTTATGCAGGAGGTGGTGGCGAACCTACGCACTCGTCACGCCGCGGTGCGAGAACACAGTTTTGGATTCCTGGCGAACATGTGCGAGTTGTTTCACGAAGACTTCGCGCTCTACCTGAACGACTCTATCCAGTGTGCCCTCGAGACGATTGCCGAGGACCGGGCGGTATATAAGAACAAGCATCTGCTAGCGAGCGACAGTTGTGGTGGGGCGTTGTCTGCCTTTGCCGCTTGGAAGGACGACGAGGACGAGGACGAGGACGACGACAACGGCGGTGGTGGTGGTGAGTGCAGCGACGAGGATGGCGGCGACGACGCTGAGGAGATTCATCTGCGTGTGCGCACCGCCGATGTCGAGGAAAAGTCGGCTGCTGTGTATTGCGTGGGCGTTTTCGCAGACGTGATGATGGGTCAGCTGGGGGAGGAGCAGGCGGCGGCGTGTTGGGAGGCGCTGACGGGGTTGGACTCACATTATTACCCAAATATTCGTTCCAATGCTCTTACTGCCCTGGCGAAGCTGGCCAAAGCGTCTGCTGGTCTCCCTGCAGAGGAGATGCAGGCGCGCAGCCGGGCCGCCGTAGTGGCGGGAGGCGCCGGTGCTGCCGGCAGCAGTGGGGGCGCTGTGCACGACATTCTTCCGCTGCATGTGCGCGATCGCCTCGACGAATTACTGGGCTTGCTATTCCGCACTATCGAGGAGGAGGACACAGAGCGTGAAGTCGTCGGAGCCGCGTGCGAGGCGGTTACGATCCTAATGAATTACTTTGGTACCCAATGCGCCATCGACGGCCCAGATGCGTTACTGCGGGATGTCGTGCAGCTGCTACGCGGGACAATGCCGTGCCAGCGCTCTGGCGACGACGGCGATGATGCCAGCGACGAGGGTGACATCGATCAAATGAGCTTCGGAGAGTATCAGCAGAGGAAAAAAAATTCTCCCGATGCCGTCCAGGCGTCCTACTGCTTACATGGAAAGGATCCGTTTTTCCGCTGCGTCGACGAGGCGGCCGAGGCACAGGCCTCCGCAATTATGTCTGCGATGGTTCAACACGAACAAAACGGTGTTGCTGCTGCTCCACCAGCCACGCCGCCTCCGCCATCCGCTGAGCTCCCCCCGTGGTACACACTCGTTGGACCAGAGATGGTGACGCATCAGGTCCACCTGCCGGAGGACCACGACGAGGTGGTGTTAGACGCCGCCGCCGAGATGCTGGAAAGCCTTGCCAAGGCGTACGGTGCGCTTCTGGAGCCTTATATGCCCTACTTGGTGCCGCTTCTTGCCATGCATGCGGACGTGGAGGCGCGGCCTCCAGAGGGGCTTGTGACGGGGGTGGGTACCTTGGCTGCTCTCCTGCAGGCGTACGGTGCCGTCGACACGAGTAGTGGTGGAACAGCATCACCAGAGTCGGAGCGGTTGCTGGCCCCATTTGCTGAGGCAGCCGTGCAGCTGAGTTTTAGCGTGATGGCAAGATCGGACGAGTCCGCTGCGAGGGCGAACAGTGCATATCTCCTTCGCGTTCTCGTAGAGGGCTGCCCAAGTTTCTTCACGCAGCACTCCGCCCTCACGCTGCAGAGCCTGCAGACGCTTTGGTCTATCGTAGGCAACGAGGAGGACGAGATGCCAGAGGCGGTTGACAATGCGGTCAGCGCAACTTGTTCCTTCGTCCGCTGTCTTCCGCTGCCGTTGCTGCCCCTGGATCAGGTTATTCCTGCCCTCATGGCCCATCTCCCTATGAAGATGGACAAGGCCGAGAACCCCAATGCGGTGCACACACTGTGCTACATTCTGGGCACCAATGACGCCGCCTCCGCGGCAGTCGTGTCGAGCTGGCTATCGTCTGTGGTGAGGGCCGTTGCAAACATTCTCGCCGCAGAATCTGTGGATAATGGTGAGAAACAGCGACTAGTGAGGCAGGGTGCAGCGGTGTTTGCGCAGGGGTACCCACAAGTATGGCAGCAGCAAACTGTGGACTTGACAGATGAGCAGCGCGCGGTGCTGCGGGTATGGCAGCTGTGAGCTGGTGAGGTCTTTGAAAGTTCTCAGAGGAAGGGGGCGGGAGATGGCGTGAACGCGTCGGGATGACTGTCGACACCTCCCTCCATTGCCGTCACCTCAACACCGCCATCACAGGGAGCGTCATTGACCGCAGAGTTGGTCGTTCTTTTCTTCGTCTTCATTCCTCACCCCTACCCACCCAGTCTTGCCTGCGCAAGTGTGTTGATTGAACGGTGACTCCAGTACTCCTCAGTTTCGCACCCATCTTGAATCTCATTTCGATAGTCAAATTCTTTTTTCTGTGTGTGAATGCAACCCCCAAGTCTCTCTTGTTCCTCTCCTGCATGTATATATATATATATATATATATATATATATATATATATATATATATATACTATATATACGTAACTTAGTTACGTTAGTAGTATAGTATACGTAGTACTACGTACGTACGTAGTA
>CM007327.1:343808-367093 GCA_000333855.2 Endotrypanum monterogeii
TACGTACGTACGTACGTACTTACTTTACTTTACGTTCGTTGTTGTAGTACGTACGACCGTACCTACCGTACTCTCGTCTTCTCCTCTCTCTAGATATATATATATATATATATATATATATATATATATATATATATATATACATATATACATAACGGGTAATACCTTTGGGTTCATAATAGCGATAATCTTAACCGCGGTGTACATATGGTAACTCTCTATGCCCTTAACGCTCACGGACAACCTAGCACCTGCCTTATTCAACCCTCCCCCGACACATACCTCAATGCTCCTCTCTTACTCAAGGTACCGTCTTGAGGCCTGCTGCACTAGTACTTCCTGCCATCTGAGGTCTGCGTGCCCTGTTCCGGTTTGGCCGCTGTGATCGCACGCGCATGGCGTTGTTGTCCTCTGCTCTCAAGGTTCTCTTCCCCTCACACACACACACATATATATATATATATATATATATGATCACCTGCAACACAGACACCCCTTCTACCCTCCCCTGTCCCTTATGCGTGCGTGTGTGTGCTCTAAATTTTCTTTTTCTCTCTGAGCTTTGGCTTCCTTGTTTGTGCTGTGCGTACATTACGTCTCCATCCCAGTACCGTGATGACAGAAAGCTTGCACGTTCTCTGCAGCTGTATCGTCACGCCCCCTTCCCTTCCTCGCTTATAATAATATACACTTACATACTTGGCCTTGCTTTAGCTGCCCGCTGCGGCGTCACGCGAACACACTTGTCGTTTTCATTTTTAGCGTCTCACGCACACTGTGCAGGGATCAGTGCCTTTCCGCCCACGCCCACGCCCCTCCTTCTTTTCCTCTCCACGACTCCTTCGCCTTAATGCCCAACAACCAAGCACCGCACTTGTCTGTCTGCTCTCGCTTCCGGGAAAAAAAAAATAATTCCTCTTCTGCGAAGCGGATAACGGTGTGAGGCTTTTGTAGATATCCAAAGTGAGACGACGGCATCTTCTCGAACGAGTTTGCCTCCTGCGCTGGTCGAGTCTGGGTAGGAGGGAAGTCAGGGTACCATGCACCGGTATCCTGCGCTCCTTGCGCTGCGGTCAAGGAAGCCCCACTGCTGCCTTTATTGGTCTACTGGTGGCACACTCGGTTCTGCCGCTGTTGGTCGCAGCGTCAAACTCTCTGCCATCACTGAGGAATATTCGCAGCGGTCATTCAGCTCGCCGACGCGTGTACTGCTGGAAAGATTTCCATCCCCGCCGGTGCCGGGAACAGATGCCAGGGTGAGGGAGGAACGTGTCTCTCAATGGTGCCAGCGACTCTGGGGCCTTGCCCACCAATCTGTTGGTAGTGTAGCCTCTGCTCATCTCACCTCCCAGCTTCACCTGGACGAGGACAGAGCAGCCGCAACAGCGCCATTATCGTCGTCGTCGTCGTCCACTTCGGCCACAGTATCGAAAGCGGGCGGGTCTGAGGAGTTGATGGGTGCAGACGTGGTGTCCCGCCTGCGCCACGCGATTCGCGGGGAGCAGGGCCGCATTCACAGCGACATTGTGAAGAGGGTGTGGGCTACCTTCGACCTTCTCGTTCCGCCGGCCGTCCAGGAGAGCATTACAGTTGGTGGTGTGACACCAGACACCGAGAATAAGTATTTCATGTTCATCTCAGCCCTAAGTGCGCTCAACTTCGACTTGGACTCGGTGATGCAGGCGAGCACGCAGCTGGCAGAGAAGGTGAACACCTACACCACCTTGCTGCGGCAGGCAGAGGTCCAGGAAGAGGGCCACACGGCTTCCGCGCTGGCTGCTGAGCCTGGTGCATCACAGAGCTCTGCCGGCCACTACGAGCTCGCTGAAAGGCTTACTAGAGCCAAATGTGAGGTCATGCGTTGTTGCTTCAAGACCCGCACCGCTGGTTCTCCCCTGTACTCTGCGTGGCTGTGGCACACCGCCGCCATGTCGGATGGCCTCCAGCGGCTCATACATTTTCAAAAACTAACCAGCGTCTTCGAGGGCGTGTGCAGGCAGAACATCAGAAGGCTCATGCGACAACAGCAGCGCTTGCGGTCCTCCTCGGGGCCTGTCACGGGTGGGTCCGCGGTGTCGGCAGTGGGCGGGGCCACCCTCGCCTCCGAGGGGAATAGCTGTGCCGGAGAACTCTCCAAGTGGCGCAGTCGCCTAGTGGAGGTGGGCCTGATCGATGGTGCCCTCTCTCTTGTCTTCCAAGAATTTTTTTCTAAGGAGTACTTGGTGATGGAGGAACTAACTTGGTTCACAACGCCGCCGTCGATACTCGACAAGATACAGCGGGCTGAGTCCGTTCATCCTTTTGTCCGCGGCCTCGATGATATGCGCTATCGGATGCAGCCTGCCCACCACCGTCACATGTTTGCCTTCCTGCACCCCGCCCTCGTGGAGGAGCCGCTTATCACGGTCCAGGTGGCACTAACACATGGCATTGCTAGCTCTGTAGATGAGATATTGGGCCGCCCTACACCGTTGGCAGACCCGACAAACACGTCCAAGGCGGGTGTTTCTTTCCGCGACAGGCTGTCATCATCGGCGATGACCGATGGTGTCGGTGTATTGGGCGATGGCAACGTGAACACAGCCATCTTCTATAGTATCAACTCAGGTCAGAGTGCCTTGAGCGGCATGAATATGGGCAACCGTTTGATTAAGCGCGTTGTGCAGGAGGTCGAGGGGAACATCAACGCCAATCGACTCGCGCGCAACTTGACGCCTATCGACACATTCAGCACTCTCTCACCTGTCCCTTTTTATGTCCGGTGGTTGGCTGGACGGGTGGACGCGTTGGCCGCTACCGCGGCGGCGTCGACGGCGGCGGCTGGCAGGACGGTAAGTGCTCTGTTTGGCGGGCAGCTCTCCGTAGAGGAGGCGGAGGCACGGTGCCTGGCGCCGCTTCGCGAGGCCGTCGCGGGCTATATCCTGCGGCATCCCGATGTGCTACCCGTGAAGGGGCACTCTGTTATGCTGGCGTCGGCTGCACGTGGCAGCGACAACCATATCGCAGCAGACATAGCGGTACTGCAGTACCTTGTTGCTCTCTTTCTTCAGGATGTGTCTTCCCCTCCTTCGATGTCGTGTGTGAGTCGTGCCGCAGTCGCCACGGGCCACACGCCGGCGCCTCAGACACCTTATCCGTGGTGGATGGATCATGCCTTCACGACGGCTCTGGAGGAACCCTTGCTCCGATCTCTTGCCACGTACCTCTGCACCGTCAAGCGCGGTAGTGGTGGCCATATGCGCGATCCGGTAGCCAATTTTCACGTCTCCAACGGTGCCACTGTCTATAGGCTGAATTACCTGAGCGACACAACGCCCCAGGCTAGCCGCCAGAGCGCCTGCATCACTGTCAACTACTGGTACAATCTCACAGAGGTCTCGGCTAACGCCATGCAGTACGAGATGAACCAGATGGTGCCTCTCGGCGAGCCCATCAAGGCGCTGTTGGAGGGATGAGGAGGGGTAGCAGTACACACACACACACACACACACACACATTCCACGTCGGCCTACGCTTCCCTCTTCATTTTTATTCGACTTAAAACGACAAGATCATTGAGCCTCGCTCGCTGTGCTGGCGCAGGCCTTCATTCAGAGATAACCCCCTTCTTCCTTTTTTTTTTTCTCTCTGCTGCCCGTGGTATGGGACCTTCAATTCGTTTCATTATCATTTGAAGGAGAGTCATCTTCTTCTTCATCTACACGCGCCTCCCCACACTCAGACACGAGGCGAGCCTTGTAGGCGCGCATGTGTGGTCTGCCGCGCCAGGGGGGTGGGGTGGGGTGGAGGGAGCACAGAGTAGACACGCATGTCGGATCAGGCGTTGTGATGCGAGCATTCACGTGCGATCCACACAGACCCACCGTCTTTTCTTCACTGGGTTTCTTTCCCCGCAACTGTTGTAGGCGTGTGCCTTTTCTGTACCCGTTGCCCGCCTATGTCCCCTCTACCGTTCTATATCGTTGTTGTGGCTCGGAGAAGAGGTGGGGGGCAGATGTGTAGTGGGCTTTCTCTCGTCCTCCTGCCCCCATTCCGTTCCCCACTGCCCCCAATCTATCCCCACTACCCAGACAGACAACAACCCAAAATAGAAAGCAAGTGTGCCGGCCGGAATTTTCAATGATGACATTGTATTCGCGGCTCTAGTTCATTGACCGCCACGCCCTCTTTACCTCCTCTATATAAAAGATGGAAGGGTGGGAGATGTGTCTCATGATGTCCCCCTTTTTTCTTTAAAAAAAAAACACTTTCTCAGTTGCCCTCTACCTCCCCGCATCTTTTGGCCGACCGTGAATAAGTCCGCCTGCCGACACAGCCCACGCAGGCAACCACGATTTTCTTGCAGCTGCTTCAGTACGATATATACACGCAAATACACACACACACACACACACAAACGCACACACACTTACACTCATTCACTCACTCACACACAAACAGACACACCTCCTCTCCACAAACAAAAAAAAAACCGTAGGCAGCCACTCGTCTGCCCCCCCCCCTCCCCCTCTCCTTTTTTATCCCTCCTCCTTTTTCCCTTCTCTCATCGCGGCTACTCATCGACCGCCCTTCAACTTCTCACAACTCTTTTCGGTAGTTGAGCGCGTGCCATCAGACCAACGTGGAGAGGGGAGGAGGTGATCTCAGCGGCACGTACCCATTGCAGGGGTGAGTTGTTCTCGCGTTATGATTGCTGGGTGGGTACATCTTATAAATCTATTACCCACCCACCCACCCTGCCTATTTGTGGGACGTCTTTCTGGTTTGAAAAAAAAAAAAAATCGCTCTTAGTTTACATCCCTGTTGTAGTGTTCTGTATCTGCTGGGCTATTTCTCGAGGGCCCGCATCTCTTTTTATTTGTGTTCGCGGACCCGACGGGGGGGTGGGGTGGGGTGGGGGGGGAGTCGCTTTGGCGAAGTGCACGTTCACGTGATTGGGTGCCTCGTTCCGAGTCTCTCTGTCTGTGCCTGGGTGTGTCTCCGTCCATTGCTGCTGTGGAACTGTGTCTGTTGCGAAAACAATACGCACCGACACATATACATTTGTATGTATACAGACACCCCACGGATACGTCCCTAGTAAAAAAAAAAAAATCCTTCTGCAGAGCTAAAGTACAACTTATTCTCTAAGGAAGATTTCCCCCCCTCCCCCCGCCCTTTTCCCCAATCCTTTCGATTAGGATCTGTTTTTTTTCCCCCCCCCTGTTCTTATTCATTTATTCCTTTTGGAGTTTTTTTTTTTTCGTTGTCCCCCCCCCCCTTCTCCCTCCCCTGCAGAGTAGGATAGAGAAGTTGAAACGTTTGATAGGAGTGGATGCACGAAGGGGGGAGAGAACTCTCTTTACGCATCAGCATATACATATATATATATATATATATATATATATATATATGTAGTGCATATGTATACACACACACGTGGAAGGTCACCAGATCGTTCAAGTAGGTGGCATCCAGACTACCAAACAAAGAGAGGCACAAATGTTCTCTTCCACTGCCACCGCCTCCTCAACGTTGAGTGGGGGTACTGACACTGAGGCCATGGAGCTCACGCAAAGGGCAACCTCGGACTCCTCCGTCACGACCACCACTAGGAAAGTTGAGCGTGGCGAGTCCACAGAGCCAGCGCCGCAGCCGTCCGTGTCACTGTCACAGGTGCCATCTTTGCCTGGTCCCATCGAGTCATCGTCAGCAAGAGGACGAATCGCTTCGCGAGGCTCATCTCGATTGTCCACTGGGGCTACAGAGGTGGCTGGTGCTGTCACGCAGCCCGCGAGCACGTTATTATCTTCTGTATCTCACCCCTTGAGTCCCGACAGGCCGTCGCCACCACCCGCGCAATCCACTACAAAGATACACAAGGTGAGCCACAGGGAGCGTGGCAACGCCAGCACCACTCACAGTGCTTCCCACTTCCGCGAGTGGTCTACCAACGTCGCCCTGCTAGATGAGGTCATGGACGCCCCATTATTCCACATCATTCCGAAGAACTTAGATAGCACGGCGTGTACGCTGCCACTCCCCGCAGGGGGAACATGGACGCCATCTGCGGACGTCGCTGCTGCCGCCACAGCAGGCTCGAACACATCTGTGTGCGCAGTAGTGCCAACGCCGCACGTTTCCCCCACGATCCCTGATCATGCAAACCGGGCGGATACCCTCACTCCAACGGGTGACACACCGCAGACGCTACATAAACTAGAGGTGCGACAATTGCCTCCGGAAGATGAGACGCTGCCCAGTAACGTTGTACCAACACCGTCCATTCTTCTTATTGCACTCGCAGACCTGGAGGTGCTACAGAAGTCTTTCTCTGCGCATATTCTTGTCACTCCGTTGAAGGAGCAGTTGAATGACCTGAAGCAGCTAGTGGGGTCTTCGATGCGGTCGGAGCTGTTGCACATGCACACGGAGTCAAAGATGGAGGAATTAACATCGGGGGAGCAAAGAACTTCTGCGAGCTACGCGAACGAGAGGAGGGCTGCTGGCGAAAGAGAAACAGTGACTACGTCGGCGACTGAAGGCCACGGTTCGGCGGGCGATGCTGCTGCTGCTGCTCTCGGCACCATACAGGCACACAATGCAGTTGTCAGTGCGGCGTTGCGCGCTGCGCATGGATATCTATATGGCAATGAAGTGCTTCCTGTAGGCGTTCCACCCGTTCACCTGCAACGTGCTCGTCGAGAGTGGGTTGCACAGTATGGCTCCAAGTACGTTCAGCCACGTTTGCAGCAATCCCAGCGACGTCAGTTGAAGCTGTGGGCGCAGCAGCAAAGGGTACAGCAGGTCATTTCCGGCAAGCGTGTGAACCCTCGCTCCCGCGCGGTAGCCACGCCGGACTTAAATCCTGCGATGACGCCGGTGGCTTTGTGCGCAGCACTGGAGCCGTCGTATTGGCGCGAGGTTATGACAGACTGCCCCATCCCTGGGCCTACCTCCCTCACTACCGCTCACCTTGTCAGTGCGAATGTGCGGTCGTTGACGCCCGGAGGAAATCCTGTGGGTGGTGCTTTCCTGTCGCCAACACCAGGGCACTCGCAGTCACCAAGTCGCCCACGCCCCCTCGCACGCGTCGGGGCACCTTCGTCTGTGCACGTAGCCTGGGACGTGGATCTTTACGATGACCTTGCCCTGGTCGTCTCTGTGGAACAGCGCGAAGGCGTGGTGCAACAGACAAATTCCCTCACCTCTTTGGACGCCAAGGACACGGCTGAGTCAGCCCCGATGGGGGCCGCTGCATCTCCCCCACTCGCTTCGACGACCGCCGATGACGCAGTTCCCGCTCCCCTGGCAGCGAAATCGTCGTCCTCGCAGCTACTCGGCCGAGGTGGCGAACTCTACAACATGCAGCTCACCCTCCCCGTTTTTGTGTATGTGGTGAGCCGCTACTTGTTTATCGCGCAGTACAGTTCCTACTTCCCGGCAGGTCTGTTCAGCCGCGCCCTCATCGATCCTTTCTACTTCCCGGATGCATCCCAGTGCACTCCCGAGTACGCCCTTCGTGCCGCGCCAGCCCTGCAACAAGAGGCGAGGCGTGTGTACGCAAGCTATACCGCGCAGCTGGCAGATGTACATCGCTGCTTTCCCGAAGGCAAACGCTCCACAGAGGTGCCTCTGTCGCCCAGGGACACGTTTCACTTGTGGGAGCTTCTGTGTCCCCCTCAGCGGCAGGACGTCTCAGGGCGGTGGAGGCCCCTTTTCTGGGGCCAGCTGACCTCCGCGGAGGAGGAGACTCTTCTCGCGGACGAGTACAAGAGTGTGATGCCCGGTACTCAAGGCACTGGGGGCGAGGGTGTCGTGCTCCAGGAGCCACTTATGTGCTACTCCTATGCCCGTGCTGCACGGCAGACGTACCGGCGGCGGCTGCAGCAACTCGCTCAGCACCCGACCGTGTTGGATGAGGTATCTCGCCTCTTCATGAGGTGCGAAGACGTCGCCTTCCAGTTTTTCTCCACGATGGACGCCGAACAGAAGGGTTACGTCACTTGGGAGGCCTTCACGAATGCGCTCATCGAGGAGGCTGACGTTGTGGATCATCGGCGCAAGGTGTCTGAGCGTGCTGCTCATCTGACGCGCAGCAGTGCCTCGGTCTTCGACCGCTATGTCGTAGAGCCGCTGGCACCACCGCTCGTCCGGCTTGGGTACACGGGCAACGTATTCGAGGTGCGGCACAGCCATTCGCTTGTAATGATGGAGGGTTCCATTGACTACGCTGTGTGCGATGGCACGCAGCTGGGCAGCGTTTACCAGCGATTTCTCGTTCGACCGATGGAGGTTCTGTGCGATGAGCTAGAAGGGGACTCCTATGATGCATCTGGTCAAATCATCAGTGCCGCGGGGAGTCGTCACGGCGCCGGTGGTGGCGGCGACAGCAGGGCGGGTGGCAAGCGAGACGTGTCCTTGGCCGCTAGTGATGAGGGCTACGATGCGTCTTTAAGACGGCGGCCGTGGCGCAACAATCAGCGACCTCCGCGTGTTTATGTCCGCTACGAAGACGGTCGGCGGCTACAGGAGGTGACCGCATTAGGCTTACTACAACAACTAGGTCGCTCTTCCCCGACCGGGGCCGGCGCCGGAAAAGATGAGGAGGGCTCTGAAGGCGATGGGGAGGGCGATTCCAACAACGCACACAGGCACCAGTCCTCAAAATTGGTTTGCCTCGAAGAAGTGTTGCTGGTCGAGGGAGTCTCACCACTCGTGCCGTTGCCGGTATTCGTGGCGCGTGGCAACGATATGCTGCTGCGGCTCTACCCCACCAGCCGAGCTGTTCAATCGATGCCGGAGGCAGGCGTGCTGCGATGCACAGAAACAGTATCCAGCATGGAATGGGCTGCTGGTGGCTCTGGGGAGTGCCGCTCCGGTTCGCAGGGTGTCACCGCTCCATTAGACGGCGTCGAGCCTGGCAATCACTCTTTTTCTTCTTCCAGTACAGTATTGCCGCCTCACCGACGTATGCATCATGACCGCCTCTCCGTGCAGCGACAGGAGTACCTCTTGCTCGGCACTCGCAGTGGCACCATCATTGCTGTGGACCTCTATGCCGCATTGAACAACGTCCCCCGTCTTGCGACACTCGCCGGTGTTTACCACGACAATGGCAATATCAGGGGTGGGTGTTGCTATTCCTTCGGCAAGGGTACATGCGACGTGAGCAGCAACGGTGGTATGTCAAGCACCATGTCTGCGCCCATTGGTGCTGTGCACGGTACATCAGAGCGCATCGGCAGCTCATCGAATGCGTGGGCAGGTTACCGCGCCATCGCGCAGCGCACATACTACGGCGATGTTCGTTCGTTCGCCATGCACACACGGCAGGTACACAGACCCGGGGTGCTTGTGTCCTCGGTAATGGCCGTGGCATCCAGCGGTTTGGTGGTTTCTAGCGGGCTGGATGGTGATGTCTTCACCATGCGACTGGCCTACTCGACCTCGTGGATGAGCGCTAACGGATCTCAACGGACGCTACGGAGAGGTGTTGCAGGTAATGCAAACGCGAATACCGATATGTGTCGCCCGATGGTGCGCATCGAGGTGCTGAGCCGCCTGCATGTATGCGACGCGGGTGTTCGCCATGCGATACCGGTGCCGTATTTGTCGCTCCTCGCCGTGCACACCGTGACGAACAAAGTATATCTGTATCACACCTCTGTGCTGGCGACTGCGCCGGTGCCGGTGGATGGTGGCCGCGGCAACTCTGCATCCTCGCAGGTTTCTCGAGCGGTTTCGTCGACACCACTGGAGCCCTCGGAGGGCTCCGGGGTGGGGGCGAGCAGTGGCGTTGATGTGTCATCTCTCTTGTCTTCCGCTCCATTGCCACGTGTGGAGCTGTATGATGCATCAGCCCCGCACCTCCGCAACATCGTATCTATGATGGTCGTAGAGGAGCTCGATCAGCTGATCACCATCGATGTCAGTGGGTATGTGAAGGTATGGTCCGTGCGGCAGACTCAGCCCATTACCTCTTTCTATGCCTTGTCGCCATTAAACACAGCCGCCTCCGGAAGCCTTAGCGGTGCAGGGTGGGGGTCTTCTCAAAGCTCTGCTGCTTCTGCGATGGCAGGCGGCGGCAGCAGAACGTCGGCATACAGTGCCTCCAACAAGTTGCCATCGGCGTCTCTCCTGCGAATGACCAAGAATAGCATCGAGGCCCAGGTGGAGGGGGCGGAGTATCGCCTTCAGCCATGCCGTAGCGCTGCATACAACTACGCGAGGCGGCAAATATTTGTGATGGGTAGCAACAACGCAGCGCATTGCTTCTTTTTGGGTGGGCATACGAGCCTGCGAGCCCACACGGAGCCGCTGCGGGTACTGCTGGTGGACACAACTCCGCAGGCGAGCGGCGGGCCTAGCCGTCTGATCAGCCTCAGCAGTGCAGACTGCCGTCTGTGGACGCTGCTCACCGGGACGATGATCCTTGGAATCCGCGTACACAGCAGTGAGTACATGCATTTGATGGACAGGCGTATTGCCTCCAACGTGCGAGGAAAGAGTCCGACCGGCGGTAACTCGAAGGACAAGCAGCGACCAGACTCCAAAGGCAGTCGCAACAACCGGCACTCTGGCTCGAGTTCTCAGCCGAACTCCGCCACACACCTACACCGTACACTGAACTCCGCCTTTCTCGCGTCCTCATCCTTCTCAACCGTAACGACGGGCGAGCGTCAACGCCTGCTGCCGCCCTCTGTCGACGACGTCATTCACGCCGTGTTGGCGGGCCCACAGAGTGGTTACCGCCGTCCCAATCGTCTACTGACTAAGCCACACGATGCGAAGACCGCTGGCCGTAGTCGCAGAGGGGGAGGCAGGGCTTCATCGCAGCTGCTGTCACTGGCGGGGCCACCTCAGGGCAATACAGCAGCTCCCGATAACAGCAGCGGCGGTGGGGACGATGACGTGAATGGACTATTGATGAACATGTCGCGTGATGACAATGTGCTGATGTGCGACATTCGGTGTGCATGCCTTGGGGGTAGTGGCCAGTGGATCAGCTACGCGTTGATCCAAGGAGACATTCGCCTGCATCGCTGCGACTCGGGGCGTCTACTGCGCACCTTCACCACCACTCCACCCGTTACAGAAGACTTGGTGGAAGCGGTGATGCAGTATCAATATCTTTTCCCTTCCAACACGATGGCGGAGGTACAACATGCCCCGTCCACCGACCTCAGTACAACGCGCCGCGATGGTGCCGGCAGTAGCGCTGGTGGGGGTAGCAGTAGCCCAGTTTCCACGCTGCCACCACGTGCCCAGTCGCCCATGACGGATCTAACGCCGGTGTCGTACGCACAGGCAGTTGCGCTGGTGCTGCAACAAATGCTGACGTCCACCTCTGGGGCTACTGCCTGTTCCGCTGTCGTGACATCGGCCTCAGGTGCCTCAGGCGATGTCAGCGATCAACTGGGCCGCAATGTTCACCGGGAGCCGCTTCAGATCCTTTATCTGGACGAGTCGCAGGAATTGCTCGTCCTCTACGCGGACGGTCTTGTGCGCGTGTTTTCGCTGCTGAGCTATTCCTCTGCAGCATCGCGTGTGATTGTGTCTCGCACGTTGGTGACCCGCGCGCTGAAGCAAGTGAGGGCTGCTGTTGCGGCGCTGAACCGCCCTGCAAGCCTAGTTCGCCACCGTCCTGCAACAGGCATGGGGGCATCAGGCGGGAGATCGACAACACCCGCCGCAGGCTCATCGGAGGCTTTTCTAGCTGAGTTGCTCATGACAAGCGGCGTCACGGCCGCTGACGTCCTTGCCGGTGGCGCCGGGGAGGTTGATATCCAAGATGAGGATGGGGTGGCGAGCGGGAGCAGAGTTGGGTGGTTCAGCAATGCGAGCGCAGCTGAGGTGATGCCTCCAGCATCACCTGCTTCTATTGCACCGCCGCCGATGCTGACACGACCGGCCAGCATAATGCAAGCCTTGATCGTTTCGTTGCCTGAGTACAAGATCGATCCAGATGTAGTGCTCCTTGCAACCGCCAGCCCACCTCTCGGCCTTGTCTGCCTTGTGCATGCGAGTGGTCTGGTCACTGTCCTGGATACGCAGTCACGCGGAGAGGCCGATGGCGCTGCTCGGATGCGTATGCTGTCGAGCACACCTGGTGGAATGAACGATGACACAGGTGCGAGCCCTGACCATGTGGATAATCACACACGAAAGGGCCGTGCTGAGGCCTGCGTTGTCGCTCACGTCTTCATGACAACAGATGAGGTGACAGCTGTTACGTTCCTGGGCGCGTACCCGTGTCTTGTACTAGCCGATCGCCATCGTCATCTTTCTTTTCACCTGATGAGGGGTTCTAGTTTGTTGGCGCTTCTCGGGGAGTTTGCGGAGGAGCTCGAGAAGGATTTAGTGGCGAGCGCTTCAAGGGATGGCGGGGAGACTGTGGCCGAGGCACAGAAGAATGCAACACTATCGGGTCTGTCTAGTGGCGATGCGGGGCGGGGTGCGGGGAGAAAGTCAAGCAACAGCCAACCAAGCTTGACATCCGTCTGGACGGTCTCCATCGACGATACATGTGCGTCACAGCGCGCACTTGGTCATGTGACGGCTCTCACTTTTGATGCCCTCTACGCCACTCTTTATGTCGGCACTTCTCAGGGCTATATCGTGTCGTACCTCGTTCGGCGTTTTCTGACGGCGTTTCAGCTGGCGCCGGTGTTCCTCCGCGGCGTCAGCGGTGTGGCTGTCTCCACCTATGCCACAGAACTTCAGCGTGGCCTCGCCACCACAGCTCACTCCGTGTCGTCGCCAGGCAGCGAAACAAGTAGCGGATTTCTGTACAATTACCTTAGGCTTGTCTTCGACCTACCGCCGGCGGCGCTAGCGTGGATGCGAGAGAAATCCCCCTCCGCTGTGCAAAAGCAATACGCCACATCGAACAGTCCTGCACTGCCGAGCTCGACCTCACCCAACTTTTCCCCGAAGGACATCAGCAATCTTTTTGATGTCTACAGGAATCACCGGAACTTGTCTCAACAGCTAGGCTCTCACGGCACAGGAAAGCTCCGTGACAGCAGCGGCAGAGGTAGCATCGGCGGCACGCACGACGCGACCAGGTCGCGGGGTCACGTTCCCTGCACATCCAGTGAGGTGCTTACCGCTGCGGCGGTGTTACACGATGCAGTGACGCGCATGGCGACGGTCGCCTCGGCAACTCCCCCAAGGAACAGAAATTCTTCAAGTGCTTCCGCGCCACCGAGTCAGATACCTTCGTGGTGGACGATACCCGGCGGGAGGAAGGTCCTGGACTACGTGGCACGCAAATACGGCTGTAGCCCAGCCTGGAGCGGCATACGTGAGAGCACCGGGTCTGCTACATTTGCTCACGACACTTTGTCAGGCGCCGGCCCACGCCCGACCAGCTCGGGTGAGCTAGAGCTGAACGAAGAAGGTGTGATGGAGGTGCGAAAATGGGTAACTACAGCATTGACAGAGCAGCGTTTCTACATGCAAGGTTACACGGGTGACGCCGCATCAACGAGAGGTACGCCACAGTCCTCACCCCTGAGCAAAATTATTTCCATAGATGCTAGTGGGGCTCAAGGCGGAAATCTGAACCCATTGTGCCACCATAGCCTCAGCACTAACGGCAGTGACTCTACAGGACGGACACCCATATCTGCGCCCATCGCGGCTCGTGATGCTCTCGCGGGCGGCACGCTGCGTGCTGATACCGATCTAAATCCTAGTACTGGTGACATGGGTGATGCCACCAGTCTCTCGGAGGAGGCCGCCTCGCAGCAGATGGCAGAGGCCCTGGTTCAGGAGGTGCGGGAGGAGATCTTAGGAGGCGCAGTGACCGCAACGACTCTGACCACCACTAGCAGCGCCACTTCTTTTCCTCATTTCATTCCGGAAGCCATCACCCTGCCCAACTCTATCACAGACTCCTGGGTCGAATGTCTCTTCACCAGGCACCCCATGTGCACAACCAGTCGCTCCCCGCTCTGCCTGTTGACGACACCCGCGATGCTCGAACGGGCCCGGCGGGAGAGGCAGGATCGGCGGAGGCGGATCGCGGCTGCGACTGCAGCTGCGGCTGGGGGAAGGGGAGGCATCGTCGACCGTGTACCCGAGGTGCTGGAGTGGGATGCGTACGTGGAGGGGAGCTTGCCGGACTACCTGACGGACATACTGAACCACCCAAATCAGGGTCTGACGTTGGCTGAGCGGAAGGCGCTTCAGCAGCGCTCTATTACGGTACTCAAGTGTCGACGCAACGGTTATCTCTGCGTCGGCCACGCCAACGGTGCCGTGACGCTATGGACGCCGTACGCGTGTGCGCAGCTGGAGAACCTGTGCCCGAGCACCTCGCTAGTGACCACGCTGAGCCACCTGGGGGCGTCTGTCAAGGCCCAATTCCAGTACGCGGCGGAGCGTGCGAAGGCACAGCGGCAGCGCAGCGCCTACGACAAGGCGACGTCCCATGAACACGGCGGAGCAGTGGGTGGGGTCGCTCATCTCAAGAAGCGCATCTTCACGATGCTTCTCGAGCACCACATCACTCATTTGCAGCCGGAGGAGGCAGGGGACGATGAGGAAACACATGGAGGCTCGCAAACGCCGATGTACAGGGGTCAGGGGGCGGGAGGGCAGGTTCCGCTGTCGGTGCCGAACCTGCAAAGCGCTCATCTGCACAATCCCAGCTCTCCTGCTGCACAGCGGCATAACAGCACCGCGGCGTCTGCAGATGGTACGTGCGATCGAGCAACGAATCATGTGTTAAGGCAGCCTTTCTCGTATGGCTCGATGGAGTCGAAGCTGCTGGCCATGCGCCCTCTCCTATGTTTTTTGCTGGGCATTTCGTCGCCGGCGCAATTGCGGGCTCGACAACTGAGTTTGGAAGATCTTTTTTTTCTCCCGTTCCAGATGAGCAGCATGGCGTCACTTGAAGCATTCAACCCCCACTGCTATGATGTTGCCGTGGATGTTGCGATGTGCCGGCTGCGGCGGGAGCTCCTTGAGGAAGCCGAAGAGGGTGCCACTGAAGCAGCAGCCTCTACTGGACAAGTCTTTCCAGACGAGCTCACCGCTGCCGTGGTGGAGGCTTCATCAACGATCTCACAACTAACTTCTCCTCGTGCATTCCACGCCAAAACACGCCGCAGCTCTTCCGGTGCTGGTGCGGTACAACGCCGCCAAGGAGCCGGATACGATCCTTTGTGCCCCACGCGTCTGGCGAGCGTGTACAACTACCGCTTATCGTCCCTGGTGCAGGCCTGGTGCTATGACGCGGATCGGGAGCATTGCGGCGCACTCGGGGCCGCTGACTTCCCCGGGGCCGTGCGCCTGCTGGTGCACCGAGTAATGGAGGGTGTTTCACACTTGTCCAATGGCGCCCTTGGGGCGCGCTCGTCATGCAGCCATGACAATGCTGCACAGATGCAGAAGAACGCGACAACTGTGAACCCCTGTGCTAATGAAGGCACCCAAGGTACAGCGGCTCAGACAGGTGCTACACAGTCACTGTTGTCAAATACGTCGATCATCGCTGACAGCGCTGCGCCAGTGGATGGGGAGTACTACCATGTCTGCCACGCTATGCATGTTGCAGAGGTGAGGACAGAGGCGCAGTGGGAGATCGAGGAGCTGAACATTGTCTATCAGCAACTGCAGGAATTGACGGAGGCGAAGGTGGTGCCGTCCACAACCACGCGCTCGCAGAGAGAGGCCCCTCCCTTCAGTCTGGGTGAGGACTTCTCCACACAGGGGCCGCGCGTGAACACTGCCGCTGTTTCTGCGGCGGTGAACAACCAGATGAAGCGCAGTCTTGTGGTGCAACTCTCCGCGCTGTCCAGCCGCATCGCAGCTACCTCCCTCTTAAGAAGTTTGCCCCTGAAGTTTCGACCTCCTCCCGCGAAGCCGGTGCCATCGCCATCGTATCCCAATCCAGACGATGGACTGGGTGGTGAATACGCAGCATTGCAGCTGACGTCTTTCCGCCAAACCGGTGCGCTCGGGTGGGTGAAGCAAATCCTCGACGAGCAGGCGGCGCAAGCCTTTCTGCAGCCGCTGCTCGTATGGCGACAACCCGCGTCGTTGCCGCCGTCACGGTTGTTGGGAAGCCCCTCTATTTTTTCGTTTCTCGATAAGCCGCTCGCGAATCACGAAATGCAGCACGACTCGACCCCATCATCCTGTACCAAGTCTGCAACAGTTGCTGAGGAGGCGTTACCGCTCCTCCCCACCAACACTCTTCCAACTGTTTTCTCGACGGAGGGTGATGGCCGACCCCAAACCCCACCTGTCGCGTGTTCTAAGGAAGATGGGGCAGCAGCATTCCTGACGGAGGTGCCTCGCAATTTGAATGATGACAGTGTCAGTCTCTGTGCATCCTTGAGTACTCCTGAGCAGACAGCGCTTGATGTAGGCCATAGAGCCGCCGCGGCGAGTACCGTTGGGATCAGGACGTGTGAGTCCTCCCTGTCGTCCAGACTGCCATCTACCACAGACGAGTCGCTGCTATACAGCGCGGCGGCCCCTCCTTTCGCACAAAAGACGCAGGCGCTGTTGCGGGGGACGTCTGCGAGTGGCAGTGGAAGTTACGCCCAAAGCGTATACCGCCCCGACGACGCCCGTGCGCTGGAACCTAGTCGTGGTTGTCACGCAGTGGCCCCCCCTTCCAGGTATGGCAGACCCCCAGTCGCATTGCACTCCCAGCCAGGCCCATCGGGTTTCGATATGACAGGTAGCCTGACCGATACACTCTTCCACAGCCACTCATCCCCCTCGCGTAGGCCGATGACACATCGCTTTGCTGCCTTGCGCCGGGCAAAGCTGGCCCGTACAGGTAGCGGTGGTGCCGTACCGCCCCAGCGGCGATCGGTAGCCAGGGGCTTGGTTGACCCGAGGGGCGGCGCAAACAGTCAGATGGCGGTTGCCTTCGCGCTCCCCGCTGGCGTAGCAACAGCTTCGGCTACTACAACGACGACTGCTCTGCCGTCCTCAACGGTCGGTGACATAGCTGGTGGGCGTGGCGGAGGGAAAGGGGGGAGGTTCCAACGAAGCAAAGCGGCGTCCACACAGTTCTTCACCTACTATTCGCTTCTTAACCAAGCCGCTACAACGAAGTAGCGGTTAGGATGGATACTATTATGCACCGACACGTACCCAAAAACAACGCCGCTTTATCACGCTCCTCTCCTACCCCCCTTTCGCTTGTGTTTAACTGACGCTGTCGCCGGACGCCCCCTCCGCCCCCCTTTTTCTTTGTCTTGGTATGTATCCATGCAGGTGCGGTCTTTCCTGTATTTATTTCACTTTCCCTCCTCCAAATACAAACACACACACACACACGCAGCTGCACTCCACCTCATGTTTGATTGGGCTCTTCATGAGAAGATGCTTTGGTGGGGAGGAGCATAATCTAATCGATGTATATTATTTTTACTGCAAGCTCCGCGTGGCATAGGTATGCATGTGTGTCTGTCGTGTGTGTGCCCTCTTGTTGTGAGCAGTTTCCGTGCCAAGTGCATGTTTCATATGATGTGATAGCTTCTGCAGAACATAATTATACTCTATATATATATATATATATATATATATAAATATATAAATGACAAAGAGAGGTGCAATAATGATCTGATACACAGGTAAGGAGAAAGAAGAGAAAAAAAATAAGGGCTGTAGGCGTGTGCTCGCGTATGCGCGTCCACTACGCGAAGCCCGCTTCAGAGGCCAATGGAAATTTCTGATTTGAAGCATCCCGTGCCAAAGCCTTGTGAGCTTCCTTCCCCCTGCCTCTCCTGGAGGCGGAGCGTGGGAAGGGAAGGGCAGGCTCCTATCGTTTGACTTTCTGAGGGGGAGCTGCAGACAAAGATGTCTGTGCTCCTCTCGGTGTCTCGATGAGCGAAGGGTATCCAGCATCAGAGTCTCGGTGGTCATTTGTCATGTCTTTCTCACGCTCTTTCCACTATGGCCGCCTCTTCAATCCCACTGGACGAACCCGCCCCCCCCCCCCCTCCGCACCGTCCCCTACATGTCAACAAACTATACATGTATATATATATATATCTTTTCCCCCGTTTCCGTCTGGCTTTGTACAGAGCCCTCTTCTCCTTTTCTTGCTCCTCCAGACATCAACAACAGCTGATCGAGCAGCAAAAGTATACACGGCAAACAACGCAAGGGTACCGTAGAAACCCAAAATCACATATATATTTATATATATATAAAGGGAGAAAAATCCGCCCTCCCCTTTCTTTCTTTTTTCAAAAAAATATATTTATTTGTTGCATAGTTAGGACGTCTCGTGTCCTCTCATAGGGGAGCACCGGCAAAAAAAAAAAAACGTTAAAAAAGACAAACATAATAGATTGTACAGCGCAGCCAGTGTGCTAACCAGAGAGGCCGCGATGAGTGCGCTTTCCCTGCGTCAACAAGAGCGTGCTGTGCAGGGAAGAGAAACTGTTGCTCCAACACGTACAGCTGTGCTACACCTTCGCGCCGCCCCCACCGCGGACGAGCTGGAGTTGGCGCAGAGACATCAGAACCTGCATGTCACATGGAACCCTGAGGTTCGTGAGCCTATCAACCAACAAGTAAGCAAGTGCTGCTGCATCTTCCACAAGAAAAAGGTGTTTGGTGAGAGCAGTAGCGAAAGCAGTACAAGTAGCACTGACAGTAGCGACTGCGACGACGACAACTGCCAGGACGCTGGGAATAAGGATGTAGCCAGCTCCACTGCAGGCAGCAACAACAGGGCAGGTGCTGGTCACCAGGGTGTAGGTGTGCATGACTGCCGGGATCATCACCAGCGTCCCCCTCATGGGCAGCGGCCCAAGTGCACTGCGGAACACTGCTACTGTGGTACTCGCTTCCATTAAGACAGAAAAAAGTCTGCAATACTGTGAGCTGGCGAAGGAAGGAAAAATATGTGTCTCATGAACAAATATATATTTTTTACTTGTCTGTTTTACTTTCGGCGTGAGGAATGAATCGTCTCGGATTTTTTCATGTTGTATTTTCTGAGCGCACTCTGCCCCCCCACTTACGCACGCACGCACACACACACGCTAAACATTCTATTAATCTTGCACGGTGCATACTGCTCACTACTGTTTTTTTTTTTTTGTTAGGACCGTTTGACTATGCACGTATTATATATATATATATATTTATCTGCTGTTTTTCCCCCTGCAATCGTCCTTTTCATTCTTGCACCATTTCTCTTTCTCAGTGTTTCACGGGTTTATGGAGCCCTACTCGACTACTGTCTCCGCGTTCATGACCAGTAGATCGACACCATTCGGATCTTCAAGGCAGTTGTCACTCTTACCCTCACACCTGCCGTGCGTCACACCCTCTTTTTCTTTTCACTCGTGTGTGATATATGACATGGATTGTGCGTGTGTGTGTGCGTGTGTGTTTTTACATTATATACGTGGCGACTGTGACCGGTGTAGAGAGATGCGACCGCTTTCTAAAGAAATTGTTTGTTGAGAAAAGGATAGAGTAGGGAGAGGGGGCAGGGTCTTCCTGTGGTCTGGGGTGTAGTGAAGAAGTGCGTCTGTATGTAGATGTATCCGTCACTCAAAAGGTAAATAAGTCATCCAGCTAGCTACCCTATTCCGCCCCACTCCACATTCGTCATGTTCAGCACTGTCCCCCCCCTTCCTCCTCCCTCAGTGCTTTACACGTCTATTTCTCGCGTGTGTGTGTGTGTGTGTATACCTTCGCTCGCTTTTGGCTGATTGCGTTGTCATGAGTGTTACACTTGACCTACACACACCTACACTGCTGCTGCTCGCACACTTCCACCTCCCCCTGTGCATATTCAGCGATCACTGGAGGCTTCCGGCGTCTCGTCTTCTGAGCGCGGCTCCCCCTCCCCCCCCCCACTCTATTCCTCCACCTACTCCACAGAAACCACACGTCCCTCTTCTCTTTCAGGGTTTGCGTGTCTTGTACATCCCTCACCACCATCGTTGCTTGCCACTGTGGTGTTCCTCTGTCGTAGGTCGCCTCCTTGACGTTACTCTTCCACCTTCCCCGTCCTTTTTTTTTTTCAGTTGTTGTCGTCTCACGCTTCACCGTCTGTCCCTATCGCCTCCTGCAGTGAGGTTGCTTGTTGAGGTTCGCTTCTGAGCTCATCAGACTGTGTGGTGTGTGCTGCTCTAGTGCGTGCGGGCAGGTAATATCGAGGGAGCGCGAGTAAGCGCTATGGGGAATAGGACAGCGCGCTATTCCTGACTGCGTGCACACACACACACACACACACACACACACACACACACGTCGGGACAATTCACATCCGTACTTCTCTGACTTGTCGCCGCTTCTGAGGAGACAGTTGCTTCGCCTTCTGCTCACCACGCTATTTTGGGTGTTGGAAAAAAAACCAAAAAGGGGGGAGGGGGAAGGGGCGACTCGAGGACGAGGGAGACTCGGAAAGAAAATACTCCGCATTCTATTAGCAGCTTCTGCCCTCACACGTCCCCTCACCCTTCAAGGCTGCTCCGCTAAGATCTCTGCGCAACGGTGGACGGGAAGCACAACGGTTGAGCATCAAGGTTCGATAGGCACAAGAACTGCAATACCATCACCACCACCACCACCAAAGGCTCGACAAATTATAAGGGAAGGAGTAAGGCAGTGCTCACACACTGAAGCCCCTAGCGCCTTCTCAACGCACGAACACACACACACACACCTATACATATATATATATATATGTATAGGTGTGTGTGTGTGTGTGTGCTTGTATAGAGAGTAGGGCACACGAGTCGCAGCGGCAATAGCGCCGTGCCTACGAGTTTGTCGGCATCATCTCATGTGATTCGACTTTTTGGTGGGTTGTTTTGTTTGTTCACAGTCAATTTATATTTCTTTTTTTTTTCCTCTGAGGGAGACAGCGCTATTTCCATCCCCATTGTTTGGCTCTTTTATAATTATTTTATTGTATTTGTTTTTTTCCCCCAGGGAGGAGGTGAGGCGAGGCGGCCTGGTGCTGAGAGGTCTGTGGCAATCCTTCAGCGTATAAATGAAGGCGCAGCCAAAGCAAGTGGGCCGGTACGTCTTGACGGAGGTCGGCCGCGAGGAGAACTACATTATCCTGGAAGGCAGCGAAACCGCGAATCCCACTCGACAGGTGCGCGTGAAGGCATTCTTCAAGGACCGTGTTGCACAGGAAAGTATCAGCACTCGCATAAACATCGAAGAGGTTGTGTTGGGCCGCAGTGCGGCATACCTGCGAGCGCGCTATCTCGCTCTTCATCAAGAGGAGGGCAAGGCTGCGCTCCTTCGTAATGACAGCGTACCCGAGCTGGAGAACTCGGTCGTATTGGGCAGCACCATCTCCCATAGTTCTGCTGTGCAGACGGTCGTTATCAGCGACGAGGATTTGCCGTTTGAGGTTCAATGCTCCCGACATCTGCTTCTTATACACGACAAGATGCAGAGCGCCTCCAAAATATTTCTTATACGCGATCTCCTAACCTGCAGCATTCATAGCGTCCTCGCCCAGGGGCGACTACCGGAGGAGAGAGCATATTTTTATTTCTTTCAGCTCATGATGGCCGTACACTTCCTCCACCTGCACCACGTGGTGCACCGCAGCATCAGCACCGAGCACATGTACCTGACCAACTCTGGTGCACAGGTACGGCTAGGGGGAATGAGCGGATGCATTCGAGAGGAATATGAATGCGATATCGACAGTGCGACACACGAAGCACCGCAGCAGCAGCAGCAGGGGCAGCAGGGGCAGCAGGGGCAGCAGGGGCAGAAGCATCAACATATCCGGGGCAGCACCCCTCAACCGGGGTCTTTTGGCATATGCAGTAACTGTCATCGTGATGTCGCAATTGTCGCTCAGGCTCCAGACGCGGTGGTCGATCGCAGCTCAGCGAGCGCGACTGACCCCACGGCGTCTAGTGATGATGCTGCCCTGCCGTTGAGCACACTTTTTACGACGTGTCGGCACTGTGGCGTGTACCAGAGCCGCCTTCAGGTTCTACAGACTTCTTGGGGCACGCCGGCCTACCTCGCTCCGGAGACGCTGGAATACCAGCCACCGAGTTCACTCATGAGCACCGGATCGCAGTTCTCGGCGGCAGCAACTTCTTCGGAATGGAAGCCGGAGCGCATTACCGACAACCAAGCTCTCGACATCTGGGCTTGTGGTGTTGTGCTGTATCACATGCTCACCGCGTCCTTACCATTCGATCGACTAGCACAGGGCGGGACCATACTGCCGCCGAGATCGACGCGTACGCCACAAGAGGTGTATGACATGTGCTGTCGTATTGTTGCAGTGAACTATCAGATCCCTGCGTACCTTTCCGTCACCTCCCGGGAGCTGATTGAGTGGATGCTGCGTAGGGACCCCCAAATGCGGCCGAGCGCGCTAGAGATTCTGCAGCATCCAGCTCTCGCAGGGGCGCGCAACTCGGTTCTGCAAACGTGAGCGCCTCTATGTTTCTTTTTTTGAGGGGTGTGGGAGGGAAGGGAAGGGGGACATCCTCTTCTTGTGTGTCCAGGCGCACCTCTTTGTTCAACGATAGGCTGTCATGTCGTAGCCAGGGTCACAACCCTGTGCCAGATGAGTGGTAAGAGAGGGGGGGGGGGAGGGGCGAAGGACCAACTTCAAGACGTGAGTGACTGATCCTATTCGTTGTTTGGCCCCTTTTCGAATGTTTCCCCCTTTTCACTTGTATTTTCTTCTTTCCCCCCTATCCTCTTCGTTTCCGTCCACGCGATTCCACTGGACTGCATATGTATATGTATATATATATATGTATATATATATATATATATATATACGTGTATACCCGTGTGTTTGTGCGTGTGTGTGGAGGAGCAGCTGTAATCGGTGTGCGATCTGCACAGAACACCAACTGATTATTCGTACGTCTCTCCCACTTCATTCTTTTCGATCCATTTCTCTCATTCCTTTTTTTTTTCCTCTTTCCGTCAAGTGAACAGAATACATTGCTGCACTTGCTGTTCCCTTTCTTTTCCCTTCCTACCGTTGCCGTGGCCGCCGACCGCTTTCTTCCTTTTTGTTTTTATACATTTGTCGTGTTATTCCCAACGAAATGATTCAAAAATTTCTGTTCTCATTTTTCTTCAACAGTTGTCCGTGATTTGTTCATCATAATTATTCCCTGTTCCTTTTGTATTCACCTGCTGACCGTTTTTTTTTTTTATTTTTTTATTTTTTATTTTTTGGAGGGGGGCGCTTCGCTCGCTTCACTGGATCACACTTTTTCCGTCTCCCCATCCTCTTCGTTTACTCGAGTCTTTGTTTTTTTCTCCCCCAAATATATACACATACACATGCACAAAAAATT
>CM007327.1:367288-397233 GCA_000333855.2 Endotrypanum monterogeii
TCCCTACCTACCTCCTTCCGTTTACTTTACGTACGTACGTTCGTTTTTCGTTTTTCCCTTAACCCTAACTAATACTACACTACTACACACTACGCCAAACTAAATACCCCCTCCCCCCCCCCTCCCCCCCCTCCCACCACACACACACACACACACACACACACGCACACGCACACGCACACGCTACCCCCCCCCTCCCCTCCTCTCATATCATATGTCACTCAGTGTCTACACCACCACCACCACCTCGCATCCTTCCTTTACTTCTCTCCAGTGTCCTCTTCACCGATACACGTCTTTGCATCATTATCTCATCTCTTGTCCTTAGCCAACGTGCCCATATGCCCGTTAAATACCTATGCTGCGTCCTCTTCCTTCCTTTCTTTTATTTTTTTTTCGTGTGTGAAATGATGAGGTCTCGGCGCCTCCTCGAGTGACTCCGTAGCCCAACATTTCCCCCATTTTCTCTGAATGGAGCAGAAGAAGAAGAAGAAGAGTGAAGAAGAATTTCTTCTTTTTTTTTGATAAGCGCGAATTTGTGCTATCAACTTCTTTTTTTTTCTCCCTCCAAACCACATCCGTGACATAGCCATGCTTTCCATCTCGTTTTCTCTATGTCCATCCTCTTCCCTCCCTCCCTCCACACACACACACACACACATATATATATATATATATTTATATATATTTCTTTTTTAAATCTTTTCCCTCTTCCCCTTTTCTGTCGTATCAAACCTCTCAGCGATTGTTTGCTGTTCTTGCCTTTGATACACGTCTCTCTCAGGTACGTATACATATATTATATACATATGCGTGTGTGTATGTGTGAGTGTCCAGCAAGGGTTTCTTTCCCGGTTTTGGCGTTTTGTTGAGACATCCCCTTTTGTTTGCTAATTTGTGCATGGGGTTAACCTTTGTGTCTTCTCTGTTACAGTGGTTACTCCCCTTTTTTTTTGTTTTTTTTTGCTTTGTTTTTGTTTTTCAATATGTTTTTGTGTTTTTTTTTCTCGCGTGTGTGTGTGTGTGTAGGGAAGGAGGGAGGGAGGGAGGGAGAGATGAGGGGATCATGCGACAAGAGGAGGGAAAGGGTCCTCATGAAATGCACCCCTGTATCGAGCGAGATACCGTCAACCCCGTGTGCGGCAGAGCGGCCACACACAGGGTTTTCCCCGCCCTTTTCCTACGCACAAACGTGTGCATAGCCAGAGAATAAAAGACGCGTATGCGTGTTGTATACACATCGAGATGGGGGGGGGGGCGGGAGGCTACAGTACTGTGAAAAATTTATGCTTTTGACATTAACCAAAAAAAAAAAAGAATAGGGCGAGGGGGCTGAGATGACCACACACACACGCACGTATGTATATATATATATATATATATATATATTATCTGCAGATGTGTGTGCGTGTGTGTGTGGTCATGGGGGCATAAAAGATTGGCGAGGCGCCAGTCAACGTCGTGACGGCGATTCAACTGCAGCTTAGCGCTCCCATCCAGGTCGACGACTACAACGGCAAAATCAGTATACATCTATATGTTATATACTGATGTTGGTGTTTCCGTTCTTGTGCTTTTCGCTTGTTAGTACGCTAACGTTATGCATCTGTTGGCCCCTTCTCTTACTCGTCTTCTTCCCTATTCGTTGTCCCCCCCTATATATATATATATATATTATATACATATACATAATATATATATATATATGAGATGAAGGTTCTGTCTTTCACTCAGACTGAAGATCAGCGGGGTAAAGGGGGAAGGAGAAGAAGCGCCCGGAAAAAAAAAAAATGCTGCTTCAGTCCCGTAGTTGCACGCTGCCGTTAGGTAGGCACCAGCGCAATTCTCTGCCAAACCTCTGCCGAGAGCGCCCTCTGTACAGGCCCATGTCGTTTACGTTCTGTTTTCCATTATTGGGTGGCGCTACGGTTTTCCGATGCCGGAGCGTGAGTCGTGCTGCCCTCACAACAGGGTGCACCTATCGATTCCTGAGTAGCGACAGCTCTGAGCACCAGAGGCAGCATAACGTCGCTGCGGAGGAGGTTCGCACGGCTTTGCGTACTCTGAGGCTCTCCGACGACAGCACGGATGCGGACGTTAAGGCAGCGTTTCACACATTTGCTAAGCAACACCATCCAGACACATATATTGCTTCGGCGCCGTTGAGCTCAGAGAAGTTGGACGCCATCGGCAGCAGCGGGGCAGATGCGTCGGAGCGCATGCGGCTTGGCACAGAGGCGTACCATCTCCTTCGGCAGATTCCCTATGAGACACGGCAGCGCATTTTGCGAGGGGGAGGACCTCGCGATGGCACCGGTGAGCGGGGTCGGCTTCACAGCCCGCACGACGCCCACTTTTCATACACGCAAGGAGAGTACGCGAAGGTGCAGCGAATATACAGAGGCGACCACCGCCGCCGCCGTCGGCGCCACTTCAGCGATCACAATAAGGCCAACCAACACATCATCGATCACGAGAATCTCCTCGACATGGACACTGGGGATGGTCACAGCCGCACTGCGCGACTCAACCACCTCCAGGCTCGCCTTATGGAGATGCGCCGGCGCGGCATTCGAGACGACTTGCCACCCTGGCGGGTCCACGGGAGCTCGAAGGACTCGGGTGCGGTTGCTGGTGGCGATCCCGCGCTGTCCAGTGGCGGGCGCACCAGTGCTGATCACCAGAGAGGTTGTGGCAGCAGCGCCGCTGGCACCGGCCCGCGCAACCCGCACCGCTTGGGTCTTCATGTCCTCAACGCGACGGCCACCAGTTTCAGAGAGGTGCGTGACCTCTACCGAAGCCGACCTTCCTCCTCAGGGATTGGCGACCGCTCCTACGACAACCCTGTGAACCCCGTGCGTGCTGCGCCGGAGATTGATGCCAACCTGCGTCCCCGTGAGTCTGTTTTGATGCAACACAGGGCGAAGAAAAATCTATTTTTTGCCTATGCAGTGGGGCTACTGCTTGTGCTGTTCATGATCCTGACGTGCCTCTCAGTCTGTACGATGATGATAAAAGCGCCGGCGATGATACAATCGTATCGCTCGCAGGAGCCGGAACAGGGTGGAGGGGGGGGAGAGGGACGTGTCCACTCATAAAGAAGTGTAGGTTCCCTGGCACACATCAGAATCCGCTGGCGAGCGGTGCTACAACAGCTAACAGAAAAGAAGGCAAATCTTTCTCTGATTATCCACCCTCTCTACACAAACATATATACATGCACACATTGTCAGAATATCGACACACATACAGGCAGGGGCGTGGCGGAGATGCAACACGTGACTTCTTCCTGTCACCAGCAGCAGCAGCCCCACCTTTGGCCGCCTGTGCCCCCCCCCCTCCCCTGAGACACACGCATATGTATATATATAAATAAATAAATATATATATGACATGAGTATGCTGGTGTTTATTTTGTCTCCTTCCCTCCTTCAATTACTTTCTTGAAATCTCTCTATGTGTATGTCGGTGTGTTCGCGCGTTGCGAGCACCGCAAATCGCCAGCAGTCCACGATCGCTACGACCACTAATCACAAAAAAAAAGACGGCGACGGACTACTTGGTTCTCCGTGGCATACGCACACGCGCAGGCATACATTCATTACCATACAGTGCACATTGCTTTATCTTCAGTATTTGAATATATATATATATATATATCCCTCCCTCCCCCCTCAAGGACAGTCACAAAACTTTCATTCATTTTTTTTTTTGCCTACACACGTTTATTTTTGGTGCTTACCCCCTTTTCAGCGCATTGGGCTACTGTTTGATTGGTTGTCCATGTGCCACCAGCAGCGCAATTCACATATTATTCAGCCTCGCTGCGCTGAGCCAAGTTCTTCTTCACTTCCTCATTCTCCTGTGACCTACTCGCGTGCTCGCACGTGACACTGTCCAACGAAGCGGCCCATCGCTGTCGCTATTCCATTTCTCCCCCCCTCCCTAAAACAAACAAACAAAAAAAACGCGCAACACACAATTCTAGTTTTCAAACATATATTTATATATATTTATATTTATACATATATCTTTCTGCAGTAATTCTCACGTATTTGAGCTGGGGGAGGTGTTCATAATGGAGTCCAACACAGCAATGAAGCTTCTTCCACAAAATGGTGCTACCACTACGACCCTCGATGGGGACTGTAGCACAGCGATTTCTTGTCACGTCAGCTTGCAGAACAGTCATGATGCCACTGTACAGGCACCCGAGAGCACTACTCACCAGCGAATCAACACGTCTGCTAGTTCACCTTCGCCTGCTGCGGCATCGGTATCCCTCTCACCTCCTCAGACATCAGTCTTATCAACATTGACGAGCCACTTGAACCCAGCGGCCCTTCACAGCATCACCCAGCTAACCGCACTGACCGCCGTCGCCACTGAGAAGGTCTTCGAGGATGAGCAATTCCTCCGCACGTTCTCCCCACTGAACGAGAATACTTCAAAGGCTGTCACAACAGCTGTTGTATCCATGTGCAATGGCGGGTTGTATGGTGGCAGTACGGAGATGCAGTGGTCCTATTTAGTGGACGCACAGAAAGGCACCGTCGTGCAGGAAGACAGGGCACCCTGTCCAGACCCGAACCACTGTCAGTGCCTTCACTGCGATGTAAGTCACAAAGATGGTCTCAAATCGGAAAGGCCGGTGACGATGACGATGACAGGCGCGGTTGCTAGTGTCGCTGCATCGGCAACAGAGTTGCATTTGCATGCGGTCTCCCAGGACCTGGTCCTGGTCCAGCACGCTGCGGCCAGCGGTGTGCATCGGGGTAATCAATCTAGTGGCTCCCCTAAAAGCACCAGCTGCAGCAACGAAGTGCTTGCAGGAGCCAGCAGCTTAGACAGCAGCTCTCTCGGCACTGAGACGCTGAGTAGGGTCAACAGCGCGGTCCACCCTCCCTCTCTAGTGGGGCGAGTCGTTGGGCATCGACCGCGCGAGTATCACAAATGGGTGTGGCGTAAAGCTGAGGACTATCATGAGCTACACGCTTTAAATGTTCACAACAACAACGTGTATCGGCAAAAGACGAGAGCCTCCCGCCCCCGCCCCCTGCTGATGGAGGCTGTGGCAGGTGGTGTCAGCACGGTATGTCCCTATGGAATGCTCACAAGGTCACCGACCACCACCTCGTGGACATCGTCGCTGTCTCTGTGTGGTGCCGCTGGGGATGTCTCCCTGGGTGGTGGAACGGGTGTGTTGGAGGCAGCACGCTCGACGGTGCCTTTTGACTCGTCCTCGAGTCCATTTCTGGAAGCCATTGGGCTCATGAACACGGCAGCGACCTCGGGCAGCAATTGCGGTGGCGCCAAGATTGGCGGCCCGGCTGCGACGCCAACGATCAACTTACCTGTCGACTCGCGTCACTTGCCCTTGATCGGTGGCGCTCACAAGGGAGGCGGTGGTCTGACAGCTGGCAGTGACTCGTTGTCGCAGGCCAGCGACATTTCCTTTGAACACATGAGCAAACTCTCCATGTACACCATACCCACGTCGCGACAGGGGCCTGAGTACTTCAAGACAGCTGTCGAGGACAACACGAAAACACTCGTCATCTTCATGGTTGGCCTGCCCGCCCGCGGCAAGACGTTCCTGGCGCAAAAGATTTGTCGGTTGCTGGGCTGGCACGGAACTCGTGCCAAGGTCCAGAATATTCAGGTGGCATGGCGACACGTGCTTCTGGAATGGGAGGCGGCGCACACAGAGGCGGTGGCAGGGGGCGCGAAGACATTCGGCCAAGCGGAGCAGGGCCCAAAAGCACCCAACAGTGAGGCGAAGGATGATAATTGTGGGTCGTCTGGCGGGTGTGAAACCCCTCGAGGCGTACTCCAAGTAGCAGGGGCGGTGCAGGGTAATGCGGTCACTGCAGCCCCTCTGCCCACTGCAGCAACTGTTGCACCGGCGGGATCTAATTTTAAGCCCCTGAATCGCCTTGCGCACATCCTCTCGACGCAGGACGACATGACGCAAGTGATGTGCCACTTCGTGGCAGAGTCAGCGCGTACGTCCCCGCGGCACCCCATGGCGGCAAGTGTGAACAACCTGCCGGCGTTGGCTTCAGCGCACGCCTCCACTACGACTGGTACTGCCATGAATGTTGCTGCTCCCAGAGGGTACAACGGCGGCAGCGTCAGCCTCTCGGGAGTTGGCGTCGCTGCGGGGCCACTGCCGTCGGCAAGCACCTCGATTTGTAGTCTTGGCCACAACATACCCCCTGTGTGCCCTTCCATGCTAGCTCACACGCTTGCGTCCATGGAAGCGGCCGTAGTGGCACCGACGGCAGCGGACCCGTTCACCTCGGTTTCCCCCCACCCAACTGAAGGGCGCCTGTCGTCCATAGCTGAGGTCGATGCCACCGCGGGTGGTCTGCGTCTCCCAGTCTCAAGCAGCTCACCAATGACCGCGAGGTTGGCTGGGACGGCGAGGAGCAGCAGTGACTGGGGCCTCGAAGCGTCTGCGGAGACAACACCGCGTAAAACTGTGGGCGTGGACGGCTCGGCGCGGCCGGCTGAGGTGCTGCGCACTCGACATTTCAGGGATCTCATTGAACAGCCCAACAGCATCGCACGCAGCCTGTACCGGTGCGTGTTGCAGAGTTTCGCTGACGACTGCCGTCTTTTTTTTGAGCATGGCGGCGAGGTGGTGGTGGTAAACGACGACTTTGTCACGGAGGAGTTGCGGCAGGAGGCGGAAAACTTTTTCCAACCCTTGGCGGCGCAGTGCTTCTACATTGAAGTCATCCGCGACGCCAAGGAGGATCCGCTCGACTTCGTCCATTATAAAATACACGATCCGGTGGAATACCCACACTCAACAATTGACCCCCACTCAGCCGCGGACGACTTTCATGAGCGACTGGCCTTTTTGGAGAGTGTGTATGAGACTCTGGAGGAGGCGCCCAAGAAAAGGAATGACCCCCGTCATACGCCATCCATGTCGACCTCTGGGACGGCAGTGACGGAGGCGGGGGCCGCCAGGGAGGGGGTTTTCAAAGACCAGGGAGTTGGTACAGAGCTCAGAGAGGACCCGGCGCTGGCGCTCTCGCCCACAACGTCACAGCATCAGCCGCCGCCGCCGCAGCGGCAGCAGCAGCAGCAGCGGTCGAAGTTGTCGCGCAGCTATGTTAAAGTCATCAACTCGAGCATCGAGACACACGGGGTCTACGGTTACCTGGCCAGTCGCATCATTTCGTACGTGATGAACCTGTCGCAGGTCAAGATCCAACATCCCATCTACTTCATGCGCCACGGCGAGAGCTACTATAATCTGGAAGACCGTCTCGGTGGCAACCCGCCGCTCACGGAGAAGGGAATGCAAGACGCCGAGGGGCTGCTCGAGTTCCTTAGCTCGCTGAAGTGTCACCTCGAGCACGTGGACCGTGTGCATCACGAACAATATCCCACACATCAACCCGTTCAAGCAGGATCGATCGGCGGCGACGAGCGCTGCGGCTCATCAAAGCAGCTGCCCCACGCGAACACGGCGGATACGCTGGAGATATGGACGAGTCAGCTGCGACGGGCCATTCAAACCACCGAGCTCAGCGAGCGACTGTTGGGTATTCGCACTCTTCGCTGGAGCAGCCTGAACGAGATTCACGCGGGCATTTGTGAGGACATGACCTACGCCGAGGTGAAGAAGCGCTACCCACTGATCGACTACTTCCGTAAGCGAAGCAAATACACATTTCGGTACCCCAGCGGCGAGAGCTACCAGGACCTCGTCCTTCGTCTCGAGCCTGTCATCATGGAGCTGGAAAACGCCGACAGGGTGGTGGTGGTCGTGGCACACCAGGCAGTCCTGCGCTGTCTACTGGCCTACTTCGGTAGCACCTCGGCAGAAAGCAGCATCCACCTCAAAGTCCCGCATCGCACTATATGGCGCTGCACGTATAACTCAAAGGGAATCGCCAGCCTGGACGAGTTAAAGCTAGACTGTCGTGGGGCAGGCCTCCATCATCCTCAAAACGAGTGCGCACCGATTCCCTCGTCCACAGACACCACTGCTGCGTGATACCGAATCAATGGAGACCAATCAAGAGAAAAAGAATCTTCGGATGACCTCAATCTTGGATACATATATATATATATATATATATTGCTGCAGCTGAAGGGAGAGTGAGTAGAGGGGCAACAAAACAGGTGCCACCATGACGATCCGAGAGCGAGGGAATAGCGGGGAGGGAGGCAGACTGGAGGGAGGGAGGGTTAGTCTTATTTCCACCGGGTTGGCGCGCTTGACAGTGTACGTGTAGCGGCCCTGCCCAGAGGAAATAAAAAGGAAAGCATCTACGCCAATGTCCTAGAAGCCTTGCATCACCTCCGACTTTCTTTGCTGGGTTGCTTGCCCCACAGAAGTGAACTTCATATGTCTACACCCTCATGTGTATCTCTGTGTTTGAGTGCTTCAGATGCTATGATGCATCTCGGTAAGTCCGTGGCCATCTTCCCTCCTGCTTCCCTAGCCCTCTTCCCCCGCTTCGGGATGAGTTGCAGGTACTTCTTTTTTTTGCTTGCCATATGTGTACCTCGCTTATTTTTGAAACAAAAATTTCCATTTTTGTTGTTGTTGCTGTCATTATTGCTGCCCTCCCCCTCCCCCCCTCCCCCCCTCGCTTATCCTCCTTCTACACATCCACAAAACTCATGACAGGGCTCCTGTCGACTGTAGCGCTTCTGTTGTCTTTCCATGAGCGACTGTGCGCGTGAATTTGTATTTGTATTTCTGGGAGCGGAGGGGAGGGAGACAGGGGGGCGGAGTGGGATGTTGTATCGAACGGATCATCCATACGCGTGCGTACACACACACACACACACTTCTTTTTTTGTATATTTATATTCATGTATCGCACATATAAGCGAAGGAACTTCCATTGAACCACCATCGTAGCACCACCAACTGAAGGCAACAGCAGAAGCCGAAAAATGTTTTGTTGTCGTTGCTGAGGTGACATGATGTGATTGCACCTGTGTTTGACCGATGAAGTGACGCTCTCTATGAGAAGCAGGGAAGGATGGGGGTAGGTTGTGTGCTTGGCGGGATGGCAGGAGGGGAAGGAAAGAATGGGAGGAGCTACACTTGGCTACTCGCTCTCTTTTTCTGTTTCTCTTAACCCACGATGTGAGCTATATGTTCATGCTCCCTTCCCTCGTGCTTTGCCCACTTCCTACCACCATACCCCACACATACACTCCTCCTTGCACACTCCGGGGATGTATGGAGGGGGGAAGGGGGTGGAGAAAGTGGGCAAAGCACGAGGGAAGGGGGAAGTCTTGTTGTTCCTCTCGTTTTTTTTTTTTTTTGCAGTCGAAGCATACTTAATAGCACCAGCCGCACACACAAAGCAAACAAACGCCATCATGACAGAACAAGAACGCGGTAAAGGGAGCATGGAGACATAACTGGACGTGGTATGATTTCACGTCATGGAGAGTACCAACCACTCGAGACCTCATGCTTCAATACGGACCGTCTGCCCTCCTGTAGAATGTAGGGAGGGGGGGGGGAGGAATCATCATCGATCGTCACCACTACTATTTCATTGTCTCCCTCATCTCTTTCTTTCTCACAAACACACACGCATGCCACCGGAAGAACAACAACAACAGCAAAAAAAAAAAAAAAGTGCTCCTCTGCAATTCATGTGTGGCTGGGCCAGTCCCGTGCCTGCGTATTCGTTCCGCACACCAACATAATTTGTAGGCAGCCCTGTAAGATATTACGCGCAAAACTTACAAAAAAAAACAGCAGCAGCAACAGCAACTGCACACATTGACACGAGAACGACTGAGTATTTTTTTTTCCTTTTTCACTCCTACTTCCATCTTGATTGTGCGCACGCAACCCCCCCCCCCCTCCCCTCCCTCCCCTTCGTCCTCGATACACAGATACAGACCCACCGCACAGACACAGATTACAGCGCTCGTTTTGTTTTTTTTTCCCCTGACCCCTCTTCCCTTGGTTGACTTCCGGGTGTCACAATCACCAGTGATAAGCGCATTCCACCTGTTGCGTTTGTTTTTTTCCCCGTGTGTGTCTCATTCCATTTTTAGATTCCCCTTTCGTTTCTCACTCGCTCACGGTGTGTTTGTGTGTGTGTGTGTGTGTATAAAGAACGAGAGACATAAATTGTTTTGGGGATTGTCGTGTATCTAATATATATATATATATATATATATATATAGATAGATATTATTGGCACTCTCATCACCCTTTTTTTTTTCTGTCGTTGTGTTGTTCCCGTTGCTGTTGTGGCACCCACTTATCCGTTTTGGATTCGAGGAGAGGAGTTTATTTTTTGTCTGTTTTTTTTTTTTTGGAACACAGTATGCAAACCATCTTGAAGGCAAGCTACCCAGCGCGTGTCTGGCGTGGCCGGTCCTGCTTTGCCACTGTCCATATTGCAGCGTCCGTACACGGCACTCCCACAGGCACCTCTGGTGCCTTCAATACGACTGTGATAACCACAGCGACGCCGCCTACCGAGGTTGTCACTGTGGCTTCCGCTGTTCTTGCTGCCACACCGCCCCCACTTCGTGCGCTGCGTAAGATGCACAAGATCTCTGATTCGCGTAGGCGAGGAGAATCTGTTACAGGGCTGCTGGTCGTTACTCCTTCCTCCCCTGTTGTCTCAACCCCGTCGTCGCTGCCGATGCGACTGGTCAGTGTCCCCCCCGCGCGGGCGATAAACACTTTGGCGTTGCAGGCCGCACCAGCCTCGACACAGCTCGCAATGGCCCCTGTACGCTTACTCACGCAGCTTGTGCAGTGGCGCCGACTACGTAGCTACTGTGCGTCGGTGTTGCCGTCTGCTGCTAAGATGTCACACCGGTATGATGATTGCTCGTATTTGTGGACTCTTGGTTTCCGTCGCTGTGTCTCGTCATCGCGTCGCTGCCGCAGAACTCGATGGGCGGTCGCAGTGAGACTGCTTGGATCGACGGCACACATCCAGTGCATGACACACCCACCAGCGTTGACTGCCCCCACCACGTGCTCCTGCATCTCTACGCCGTCAATCTTCTCTGGTGCAGCGGCAGCTTCAGCGGACCCCTCCAGCACTATCGCCACCGCCGCCACTCCCTCAGCAAGTCCCCTACACACATCGAAGCGGCGGTATTCCTCGGCAGGTCATGTAGAGGGTCCAGCCGCCCCCCCACGGGGCACATCGGGGTGCAGTGAGGCGCGGATAGAGGGGCCGGGAAGCAGCGCCGCCGATGGCAGCAGTAGGGAGCAGAAAAGTGCCGCTGAGGAGCGCGAGGCGGCGGGGGAGAATGACTTGGAGGCGGTGGCAGTGCCGTCCTTCGGGGAGATCTACGTTGCCTTCCAGACGCTGCAGCTTGTCCAAGCCGATGGCCATGTTGTGCGTGAGTGGACAGTGGCACATGTGAAGCAGGCTTACCGCGCACTGGCGAAGCAGCTTCATCCGGATCTTGCTGGCGGCGACGAGGAGCGGATGGAGCAAGTGAACACGGCGTACGACTTGCTCATGGGCTTGCCTGCGGAACTGGCTGACAACTACCGCATGTGGCTTGAGTCGGGCGGTGAGGCGGAGTTGCAGCGACAGCGCGCTGAGGATCAACAGGGCCTACTCCACGCGCGCTGGGTGTCTCGTGACATAGAGCAGTTTATCCTCGTAGGTTGGTGCACTACACTTTCTGGTTGTGCTTTGTACGCCTTATGGCGTACTTTCTGCGGTGCCTCACGGGCGAGTAGCTCCGTTGGTGGTACGGTGACTGCTGGAGGTCGCGTTGCTCCTGACCCCTGTGAGGTGCGGAGGGGCATCAGAAGGAATGGCGTGCACTCTACTGGCAGCCGACTAACACTCCCTTGGGCAGGCGCCACTGTTTCACGAGTTGCAGGTGTACATTACGGCGTGGTAAGCAGCGGCGGCAGCGCTCTGTGGATGCCACCACTGCTCTCCCTTCGCATAATGCAGCTGATGAAGGCAGCCGTGTCACGCTACGCTTTGGCGGTAGCGCTTACGCTGGCCGCGTGCGTGAACACTGTCATGTTGCAGCGTATTTTCCAGCGTGTACTCACCGGAGGCGGCGGTGCAGGTTGACGAACGAGAGGAGAGAGGCGAGACGACCGAAAGGGACCGCCTTTGGGGGGAGAGGAACAGAGGTGTGCACGGATGATGGGCAGTAGTGAGGCAAGCAGGCAGCAGACGCTCTCGTTTCCCCCCTCCCCCCCCCCCTCGGTGCACACCCGCACTTGCCTTTGCCCCCAACAACACTGGGTTCGGCCTCTTTTTTTTTTTTTCAAACTCCTTTCCGCTCCTCCCTCTCGACAACGGCTTCACGTCAACAGCATCAACGTATGCCACTTGAAAGCGTGTATGACGCAAGCTGTTCTTGTCTTCAGGCCCGCTGTATTTTTTTTTTTTTTTCCGTCTTGTACCCACTCCACCCGACAAAGGGCGGCGAGGCGTGGGGAAAGCAGATACAGATAGAAGAAGTATAGGAAGGAGAGATGGAGGGAGGTGGTGACGATGAAGGCAGCTCTTGCCTCCACAGTGTCCTCTCTCCTCTGTCCTGTCCTGTCCTGTCCGGCACGTGTGTGTGTGTGAGGTAAAATATTCCTCCTACAACATCCATTCTCACGGCCACAGTCGTAACAATAATAATGAGATACTATATAGTACACCTATATGTGTACTATATAGTACGTTCTGTGCATATGAGGCTGCTCATGCCACTGTTTCTTCATCCTATTCGCATCATTCCGAATTTTTCCTCCTCTTTGTACCTCAGCACACACCTTCATCTCCCCCCCTTTTTTTTTTGACTCAGAAATGGAGTGCAGAAAAGGGAATCGGTGCTCCTTGTATTTGAAGATGCGTTTCTTTTCTGTCCTTGTCCTTCAGTCAGTTTGTCTGCTCTCGGCATATTCATGCCTCCGTGTGTATGTGTACCTCTATTCCTCTATTCCTCTGGTGTGGTGAGGGATGGGACTTAATGAACAAAACATAAAAAGAATACGTAAAATTATTCTTCTTATGTATGGTTCTCCTCCTTCATGGACATATATATACATATATATATATATATATATATATATACGCAGTCGTGTTTGTGTCTGCGTGTGTTTGGACTGCAGCAGGGGCATCAACAAAAAGAGTGGTCGTCTCTCGTAGTGGTGACAATACTTCACTTAATGCTTGTATTCAATTAAAAAAAAAAAGACCGTTCATGCTGATAAGTGGAGCTGACTGTCATTGCGTGTCGGGAGAGATCAGCAGGAGGGTTGTATGCGACGTGAGCCGAGGCAGGAAAGAGAAAGGTGTAAGGGCGCGCAGTGTTTCACCACGGCTGATGGCCTCAACCACCTTGCCCTGCTGTTGGGTGTGTCCAGTTCCATTGGTTCTTCACCAACCTCACTGTCAAAGAAAAAACTTATTTATTTATTGTATGGGGGAGGAGGAAGGGAATGTGATGAGTTTATAATGAGGGGGGGGGTCTCTGTTGCTCAAATTCTTTCCACGCATGTCTGCTACAGGTGCTCCCCTCTCCCCTTCCTCCCTCACCAAACCACCTAACCCTACCAGCTAAACAACTGCCTTGTATTCCATCTCTCGGTATCTATATTTAAATATATATTTCATAATCCTCGCCATTTTGGTTTACCGTTGATACTGACAGGAAAAGATTTCCAGACGGGGGTGGCCCAACAAAGCGAGAGACGCACACATGGATTACCTCTGTGTGCGTCTCTCGCTTTCGGTCACTATGGCTTGCTGACTGGTCCTTCTTTTGGGTACTGCTTCGTTGCCCCCCGAGAGCACATATATACGTACACATTGTGCGGTGCGGGGATGAGGATATGTCATTCTAAGCCACTACACATCTTCTTTTTTCTCCCCCTGCATCTTGCTGTCCCTCCCTCTCCTCCTCCGTAGCCTCGGTTCCTGTGCCTCCTCACCTTCGAGACAACACTCGAGAAGGCCGAAGAAGAACGCGAATAATAAAAAAAATACACCGGGGTACAGTTGGAGATTATCGACCCGCTGTGAGGACCTGTTATATCTATGCTCAGAGCTAACATTTTCTGTCTGCCTCTGAGTCTCTCTTTCTTTCTTTGTGTGTGTGCATATGTAATGTAACATCATCAGAAAACGTCAGCTTTTATTCCTGACCCACCCTTTCCCATTCAAAAAAAAAAAAAGAATTAAACAGATTCACCCTCTGCCCCGTGATTGCTCCGTCTCCGCACGTGCAGCCCCTCGTCTGCGACCACCATGACGGCAAGAGCAGGCTGCCATCTGCACTGGGTATCACGTACTACTACCGTTCTTGTCTACTTGAGCCAGCATTCTCGCGCCGTTATGAGCAATGTCTCTCTGCGTCAAGCCCTCTTAGCCTGCTACCCCCTGCAATCCAGAGTGATATGCAGTGACGCGATGACGATCTCACCAGTGGTATCAAGCTCGAGGCACGTGCGCCGGACCGCCATCCCCGTGTGCGCGCCACGGTTAGCGCCAACGCTGTCCTCGACCTCGTCCCCGTCATCCGTCTCATCATCGTCGTTCTTTTCCTACTGCCGCAGCATGAAGACGGCATTCGTCACAGAGAGCGGCGGGTCCTTCGCTACGGCTGCATGGCTCACGGCGCGTCGTCATGCCGCGAGTGCCCGTCGCCCCACTTTCGTAGAAATTGCAGAGGCGCTGGATGTGCTCGGGGTCAGTATCGATGAAGATATGAAGGTGGTCAAGAAAAAATACCGCGAACTTGTCAAGAAGAACCATCCGGATGCGGGAGGGGATGAGGCGACAATGGCCCGCGTCACCGTTGCTTACGAGCGCCTCAACGAGCTCACGAAACGGGAGAGGGAAGTGTTCAAGGCACAGAAGATGATGTCCCATCATGGAAGCGGACCGTCCTCAGCTGCGTCGAGGCGCTACCGCCCCAGCCCATCGGGCGGCTTCGGGTATGCGGCGCCTAGCGGGCCGTTCCAGGCGCACGCAGCGAACATGTATGGGCAGTACTACCAGCAAGATGCCAACAACGCCTATCATCAGACGCACGGAAAGGGACAACAGGGCTACTGGAGTCACTTCCAAAGGCGAAGTGGCTTCACCGGCTTCACCGAGAACCCCTTCGCTAACAGGAGTCCGTTCAGCATGCACGGACAGGCGCAGCACGCCCGCTTTATGCCCTCCGGCTCACTGCTCATTAGAGGGTTCGTAGTGTATCTCTTTTTATCGACCATGTTTCTTTTTGCATACCGCTCCTACCGCGACTGGCGACACGATGACGGCTGGCGCATGTCAGAGAGTCTGGCACGACATGAACAAATGCAGGAGATGCACCGCATTCGACAGGAGATGAACGAGCGCGCGCGCGCCATGATGCTGCGAGACGGCGACGACGCAGCCACCGTCCTTAACGCCAATCGGCAGTACCTGAGGGATTCGCCTGAGGCTCGTGCACTGGAGCTGGCTCGTCAGCGCCGAATTCAGATGGCGCAGGAGCACCAAGGGGCTGCCGCAAACCTCCCCGAGCTGCGTGGGTGGCCTAAAATTGAGGAGGACAAGGGGCGCATCATCAAGCGGGCCCAAGACCCGGCAGGCGTTGTGTTTTTCGAGCCTCGCAGGGAGGACAATTTGCGTCGCCAGATCGAAAATCAACGCAGGAGCAGCGGGTTTGTGCGCGTTGGTGAAAGCAAGTCGCCGCCGCCGCCACCACCGCATTCGAGCGTAGCAGCCCATGGGGATTCTTCTCACTCGGCGACTTCATCGTTGCCTACCACAGGCATGACCATTCCTTTACCGCCGGAGACAAACGTCGAGTCGATCGTGATGAAGCCCGTCGGCGGCGAAGAGGAGGCGCAGGCAGTTATGCGCAACATATTCAGTGGTCTTCGCAAGAGTTCTTCTTAGGGGTGAACAGGGCTCGTCCACGTGCGCCGACGTCTTGCGGTGCTGCTCCATTAAGTGTACAAGCGTTGCAGTTGTGCTATGCGCTATCACAAATTGATTCCCCCCCCCCCCGGATGATAGTGATGAGAGGAAGTGCGTGTGTGTGTGTGTGATTTTGTTTGTTGCTTATCGACTGCCAGTCTCTCAAACACACACACACACACACACACACACACACAGTGAGAAAAAAGAGGTTCGTGGGGACAGGAAAAGACATTGTGTGTGTGTCTGTGTATGTGTTCGTTCCTGCGCGCGCCATGTTGGGAAGCGCGGCGTACATTTTTTCTAACTTTGAAAAAGGATCAATCCACCCGGAACGAGGTCACATGACCTCACAACTTTTCCCGGTGGCTCCCGTGCTCTCCGCCCCCCCCCCCCTCCTTCCCGCCTGTAGACTCACCCATTGGTCAAGCCGGAGAAGTGTCTGACATATGTATATATGTACTTATGCCCATTGCTACTGTTTGTACTCGGCTGAGATGGTTGGTTTAAGACTACGCATGTCGTCCACTCCCTGTTTGTTAACCTCTCTTTTTTTTTCTTTCTGTTTGCCTCGACCTCGTACTGCTCACGCACCACGGTCTACCTGCATACTACCTCCACCACACACACGCGCCACATTAACAAAGTCGATCAGTTCCAAAGCACAAACACCCAAAAGAGAATAAACATGTCGACATACACCATGACGAAGCTCACCACTTGCACGCTGGAGGTGTCTCCGTCGGTTGGCAGATCGCCTGCTGCGGCTGCCTACTCTTCAGCGGCGCACACCCCTTCGCCAAAGGCCCCCTCTGCGGCGTTGTCATCTGCGCCCGTGTGTGCTCCTCCTGTGCCTCAGCAGCCGGTGAAAGACGAGGACAGAGAGGGCAACGCATACACCGCGCAACTGGCGCGGGAACGGCAACAAATGATCGAGCAGCTTCTGAGCTCTGGTCTCGTGCAGACAGTGGACCTCCTCGAATTGGGCTTCAGTATTACAGAGCTTGATGCCGCAGGGGCGAGCGTTGCACCACGCCGTCACCCCAACCAGCCCAGCAAGGGTAGGGCGGACTCCATGAGAGCCGCGCGGCCGGCAGGTGACCGCGGGGAGGTTCCTCGGAAGCGTTGTTGGGACGGTGAGCTTGTTCATGCGCACTCCCAACAGGATGAGCGTGTGACACCATCTCCTGCTGTCCGTGGCACTGCTACAACAGTGTCCTCCAACCAAAAGTCGAGTGAGATCCAGAAAGCTACGAAGGCCATGGAAACACCTGCCTTTCTCTCAGAAGAAACACGCGCACAGAGCCTGCACACTGCCAACCTCGTTGAGACTACCCAGCGTTCTGGCGCCCCTGGCTGTGCGAGGTGGTTGTCCTACGAAGTTGCAGAAAACGAGGAGGTAGCGCCGACAGTGGCCTCGAAAAAGGGCGTTAACACGGCTCTCAACTTTAATGGCCTGGACGTCGCTGTGGCGAAGGAGATTGGGAGACAGCTGCAAATAGAAAGCATGCACAAGGACTACGTGAGGAGTGTTTGTATGCGCGAATACATAGAGTCTCGCAAGGAAGGAAGCACACCCTACATGTAATACGTGACAAAGGACGCACCGCGTTCAGGGATAGGCACTTGCCTCATGAGGGCGACCACAATCCACTTCTGAATAATCCCATGAAACAAAGTGGTCTCTGCTTTATTTTATTTTTTTCCGCCCCTTCCTCGCATCACAGGGAGAGGCAGAGCCGCCTCTCCCTGTCGCTGATTAATCAAACCTTCGCTCTGTTCGTCTCAGGTCTTACACCATCCCACAGCGTCGACGCATGCACTTGCGTGTCCACTGCTTCTTTGAAGGTAACACCCTCCAACCCTTTTTCATAGATCCTTCTCCCCCCCAAACATATATATATATAAATATGTATATATGAGACGAGGGGATGAGGAAACTTTTATAGATGACTACATAGGTGCACGCACACACGCACACTTACACATAGGCATGCGCACACGACCGCACATGACTTCTTATATTCACTTATCTTGACAAGTTTCTGGACTTGTGATTTTTTTTTTCTGCGTCTTTGATTCGCCGAACAAACCTCTCTGCCGCCTGGCGGCTGTATGTTCTCAAATTATCCCACTAGTGCCCCCCGTCTGTATGTATGTTGATTTACATGCCTTTGTTCTACTCTGATCCTCCGAGTCCGGCCTACAGGTCGGTGTGACATGGCGGTGTGCTCCTCTTTGCGCCCTCGCCTCGCTGCGTTTGCGCCTTCGAGGCTCAGTCACTGACGAGCCCACATGGGGTCGTTTTTTCTCTTACATGACATGTGGACGCCGCATCATCTGCCACCTTACCCTTCACACTCCCTGCAGGTCAAGCAGCCGCGGCCTTTGTCGCGTGCCAATAACTAATGACCTCCTTCCCCACTCTCCTCGCTCAACTCCCTGTTACCTTTTTCGCTGTTGCCACGGAGACGGTGTTGCAACTGCCCGCTCCATCTCTCTCACACACACACAGTCATCGTTATGTGTATCCCCATTTCCTTCAACAGGTCGTGTGGCTGCTTCAGTCTCTGGCCGAGGTCGACAGCAGCTGCATAACGATTGGTGGCGAGTCTTGTTGGTGTCAGCGGGGTGCGCATGGCTCTGCAACCCTGGAATAGTGTTCTGCTACCTTGCAAATCAAGGTTCTCGGCGAGATCGCTGCTTCCCAAACGCCCGCGCCGGGGGATGCCTCTCTGCGCCAGGCTGTCCGCGGCGCGGGGTTGGCGGGGCGCTGCCGGGTAGGGCGGCCAGGGCCGCCTTTGGCGCCCGCCAGGGAGGGGGTTCCTCTACTCGGCGCAAGCGTGCGAATTCGGGGCAAGGGGGGGGGGAAACCGGCATTGTCGCGGCGGCCTCTGCCAACCGGCCTGCCCGCGTCTCGTGGGCCTTCCCCGGCTTTCGTCGCGTGGACCACCTCGTTCCCGCATGGGGCCGCGCAGGCCACCCGCTTTTTCGAGAGTGGTGGCGAAAAAGTCATCCGTGACAGGATTCGAACCTGCAACCCTCTGATCCGTAGTCAGATGCTCTTCCATTGAGCCACACGGACACTAATTTGATTTGTTGTTTAATTTCATTCCATAGGAGGGCGTGGCCCTTCGGGTCCTGGCCTTCCGCGCCGGGCGGTTCTTCCGGCGGGGGGGGGCGGGGGTGAAACGACCCCCCCCCGCGCTGGCGCCGAGGAGAAAGAAAAAAAAAGCACCTTCGCGGAACTGGGGCTATTTCTCTAGTAACCCACACGCATTGCCAGCCCATCTGCATCCCCTTCGTTCCTCTGAGAGGCTTGCCGATTCTTAGAGGACAGACTTCACTTGCCCGCGGCTACAGAAGGTAGGGCAACAAATCAGCTTTTATCGGGAGGCGGTTTTCGCATCAGCTACAGAGAGGGAGCAAGTACAAAACACAAGAGAACCTTTGAAAAAACAGATTAAAAGAGACTCTTAGTGGAGAGCTGATCGTTCTGTGTCTGCAACCTGATTGCTCTATTTATTATTATGACTTTTTTGTTCTCCCCTCCCTTTTCTTCTGATCCAGGTTTTCGGCACAAGTACTTGACTTCATAGTGTTGCTAACAATGGAAGATAGCTCAAATCATATTTTTTTCATATCGGGCATCTCTAGAAAAGTTAATGGAGATGTTGTTGAAAATTACTTTCGCGACTACGGCGATGGAGTACATCTGCGACTTAAGCGGGACAAGAACGGACTATCACTAGGCTACGGATGGTTGACATTTGAACAGGTCGACATGGAACGCGTTCTAGTATCGAAGCATGTGTTAGGGGGATCACCAGTAATACTCAGGTATCAGTCGAGTAAAAAATCAACGGAACCCTCCCGTGCTTCTGCACCTCCGCCGTTACCATCCTCATCAGCTACACCGGCGACGGAGCCCCCAAAGCTACAGGAACAGTCCAATCATCACAAAAGAAAGAAAGAAGAACCCCTCCAAATATCCACGCATATACCTTCTCGGCGCACTCAAGCTCCAAAGGAGATTATTGCACCGATGCCCAACACATCTGCTGAAGCAGTAGCTCCACCGGTAGCTCCACAGAAACTGGAAACTGCACCCGTACCCTCTCACACTCCCGTGTGCCAGGCACCACCTTCGCAGCATAATGTTTTACCTCCACCAGGAACTCCAGCGCAACCAGTGTTTGTGTGCATACCACTGAGTATTTGCCCCGGTGCTTTTTTACACGATCCACGGGTCTTTTGCTGCACACTGGATCCTTCACATGTTGGCAAACTGAGTATACTAGCAACACCAACTTCGGGCACAAGTTCTTCAGAGAACTACTGTGTATATCCAACTTTCGCTGCCTCAGGCATTCCTCAACAGCAGCTTTCTACTTCTCCGCATGTCCAAAGTGTGTACTCAACAGCGCACACACTAAATTCAATGGTGCCATCATCTTCAGGTGTACCACCACCTCCAGGGCCACCACCTCCACAATCAACGGCGCCTATTCACGGCGCCGTGCCACCGCCGCCAGGACCACCACCCTCACAATCAAGAGCACCTATTCACGACGCCGTTCCACCACCACCTGGACCACCACCTCCGCAATCAACGGCACCTATTCACGGCGCCGTACCACCGCCGCCAGGACCACCACCCTCACAATCAAGAGCACCTATTCACGGCGCCGTTCCACCACCACCTGGACCACCACCTCCGCAATCAACGGCACCTATTCACGGCGCCGTTCCACCACCACCTGGACCACCACCAGTCCGAGGTGGCGTACCTGTAGCTTTTCTCCGAGCACCAGGTATTTCTGGTCCCCCTCCGCCACCCGGTCCGCCTCCACTATCTTACTCTTAGCAGACCATTTTCGGCCGATACTATTTTCATATATATAAATAAATAAATGAAAAAAAATATATATATATATTAATTGGTGTGTGTATGTAAATAAATATAATATGTATGTAATTAATATATTTATATATTTATATATATATATATATATTCATATACATATATGTTTTTCTATATACATTGAGAAAAAAAGATATATATGCTTCCCTGTGCGCATTCGGGTGGCCTTTGTAAACGATAAAAAAAAAGGACTTGACGAAGCAACCCCTTTTTTTTTATTGCTGGTAGGCGGGAGATGAGAATGAATTCGAAACTTCATGTGACTGCTTCGTCATCGTACAGCAAAGAACGCCTCGGCAAGGTAAATCTCTGGATTTACTGCTCTCGTCTCGCGTAAAATCTCCTTTTGTATATTTTGCACTTTAATTGCTTGAATTCAAAATGACCCAAAGAAGAGTAACGGAATTAAATTATAGATACGATTGTAATTGAACCCGGGCATATTTGCGGTGTATGAGGTAACTTGTCTTTGAATCTATGTAGTTTCAACAAGCAACGAAGCTCAAGTTTCACATCTTCTATTTCCGAGGCATGATAAAATATGGTATTACATAATACTCGTTTTCCTGTCTTCCTAAATCAATATGTGGCTTTTAAGTGTATGCTCTCTGGTATGCAACGCGGCTAAATAACATCATTCTCCACTGGTCGGGCTTATCTCTGCGGAAAATTCCCTGTGTGACTCACCTTTTTATTCTTTACCAGGAATTAATTTTATTTTGTTACTTTCCACACCTATTTCCTTCATCGGTATGTTTCTTTTTTAATCAAGTATAAAAGAACCTGATTGCGTGTCAACTCGGCAGACCTCATCCTGTTCGTTAAGCCCAACGGCATGGTTCTCCACATTTTGGTGAGACGTTCGATTAAAAAAAAAAAGAAACACAAAGGTGAAGGAAAGGTTTAAAGGCAACATTCTTTTTCCATTTGCCTATGAATCATGGAGTTAAAACAAGCCCAGAGGTCAAACCGTCATGAAATTTTTACTAGCGTTTTTTTCGATGAGCTGAAATGCATTATTGACACCGAGTTTCCCCTGCGTCACGACCTGGTAAAAAACCCACTGAGCTACGGAACAGCAGGATTTCGTTCCAATGCACAACTCCTTTCACCGGTTGCGGCACGTGTCGCCATGGTAGCTGCACTTCGATCCGTGTACTGCCAAGGCAAACGGCCAGCTGAATTTCAGAGTGCACCTTGTACAGTCGGTGTTATGATCACCGCATCTCACAATCCGTACGTGGATAATGGATTCAAAATTATTGATGTCGATGGTGGAATGCTTGTACCATCCTGGGAGGAGTGGTGCACGCGCGCTGCAAATGCGTCCACCGGAAAAGACTTGGAAAAGGTAATGAAGGACTGTATGGCGCACGATCCTGACGCGTTCCAGCCGAGAGAGCACTCGCGCTGTCAGGTATCTTTTTCGAGGGACACAAGGCCAAGCGGTGAGGAAATCGTGAATTCAGGTTTGAGAACTCTGAGTCTTTTACAACACACCACCGCAGTCTCCTATACACCAGTTTCGACGCCTCACATGCACTTTGCAGTCGCGAAGGCGAACGAGCTCGCGTTGCCCAGCGTGTTGGAGGCGCCTTCTTATTATCATGAGCTTTTGACGGGCTTCGAAGAGCTGTATCGATTTGCAAGCGAGGGCCGAAAATCAATCGGTGGAGGAGATCCACCACAGAGGCTAGTTGTGGATTGTGCAAACGGGATCGGCTCCCTGATGATGAAAGAGCTCTTTGCTGCCTCAGAAAAACACCTAGATTCTGCGGCTTTATCAACTTTTTTTGAACCGCATTTAGTAGACTGTAATGATCAAGATGAAACAATGCTGAACAACAATTGCGGTGCTGACTTCGCAAAGCAGTACACAACCCCATCTGCTGAAATGTCTGCGTGGCCCAGCACCTGTCCACCCGATGTGAACCCTACTGAGGCACATTTCTACTCTCTCGATGGCGATGCGGACCGTGTTGTCGCATTTTTCCATGACCCGAAGAGAGATTCCCAGTGGGTCTTCCTGGATGGCGATCGGATTTGTATTTTGTACGCAATGCTGCTTCATAAGTGGCTTGGCGCAGAGCAGATGCAGAGCTTGGATGTGGCTGTTGTACAGACAGCGTACGCAAACGGTGCAGCAACAGAGTTTCTTGAAAAAAAACTTCACATGCGGGTCTACACTGCTGCAACTGGAGTCAAAAATCTACATCCGATCGCGCAGGCGCGTGACGTAGGCATTTATTTCGAGGCAAATGGCCATGGTACAGTGTTAATATCTCCAAATGTAATTTCTGGGCTCATGTTGAGCGTGCCCGAAAAAAAATTTCCACTTGCTGCAATGCGGCGTCTACTTTCTCAGTGCTGTGGTGACGCGATAGCGGATATGCTGATGTGCGAAATCGCACTAAAGGCTTTGGATATGACATTTGAGGACTGGGCCGATTTATATATCGATCGACCTTACAAGCTCACGAAAGTCATCGTAGCGAACCGCGATCGGATCACGACTACCCCTGATGAGCGTCGAGCGTTGTCGCCTCCTGGCATGCAAGATGAAATTGATGCCGCTGTTTCTATGGCGATGTCTCGCTGTGAGGCGGCGCGGGCGTTTGTCCGACCCAGCGGTACGGAGCCCGCCGTTCGAGTGTATGCGGAGGCCACTGATTCGTTGGTGTGTGATTGGCTCTCCGAAGAAGTTACACGGGTAGTTGAGACGTACGGTAGTTGAGGCGTGTTTCTGTTTGGATTGTCTAAGCAGATGCATTTTTTTTTTTTGCGATTTCATTCACTCTGAGTTCCGTTCAGGATGGGGATAGCGCCCTATCCACAAAAAAAAAAGTCATTGAGACTTGCTCATTTCCTATTACTCTTCTTCTTGGTGCATGTCACGATTGTTTTTTTTTCTTTTTTTTGTTTTAAAAAGAAACTATCTCCCTCTTGCTTTTTCTCCTTCGCCGCCCAGGGAAAGACTCCACAAACGTTTCGGCAGCAGTGGAGAAAAAGAAAAGGAATATGAATGAATTCGCCAGCACTGTAAACATCACTTCTTTCGTTTCTTAGAAGAGACAAAAAAGAAAAAAAAAGCACTCCATTTCCCGCCACCGTTATTATTCCTTTTTTTTTCTGTGTGATGTCTCCCATGTTTTTGCTTGTGACATGGCAAGGTTGCAGAGTTTGGTAGGAAAAGCTTCTCGTTTTGTTGAGAGCATAGCTTTTTTTTTTCCCCCTTTTCTTCCTTTGGGACTACACTGACAAGTTTTTGACTATTATTTTGTCCTGCTGCTCCTCCTGGACATCGCCTTTTTTTTTCGAATCGCGGCAGGGGAAACAGAGAGGCGAATGAACGCATGTAGCGATAGCCGCGTGCACAGGTCCATATATGGTGTGTACAGTGACACATATACACATTCACTCGAGAAAAAAACAAACAAACCTCAAATTAAAGTTGCCAAACGAATCCACAACTGTTAGGCTTTAGAGAGGGAGAGAGCGGGTGTGGTGGTTTATCTCTAACGTGCCGCTGCTTCCCTTTCGCGTATCTGTCATGGCAGTGATGCCCGGTGGCTCAATGCTGTGATACGAGGGCACCCTCCCGGTCCCCCCCTTTTGCACACCCTTATAGTACTATTTCTTCCTCACATTGTTCTCTCTCCACATCCGTGCTAGGAGGGCGAAAGGAGACGATGCACGTGGGCAGACCCACAATGCGTTTTCCTTTATGTTCAAGAAAAGTTTTTTTTTACCCTGCCCTTGCCCCCCATTCTTCTCTCCCCCTTCATCTCACCTCTCTCTCGCTCCCCTTTGTTTTTCCTTTTTCTCACCGATCTTTATGTACATGTGTACACACACACACACACACACACTTGATTTTTTATTGGCGGCTGCCCGCAGCAACATTTTCAGACAATTCTCAAAGTCGAAAGTTGCACGAGGCACATCGGTCCGCAGACACTGCACACCTACAAGCATACACGTATAGATAGAAAAAAAAATATATATATAATATACTACATACACCCCCACACACACACACATATATATATATATATATATATATATATATATATATACATATATCCATATACGCACGCACATACACGCACACGCACAAACATACCGCTATATCGATTTCACAGAACGTGGAGGTGGAAAAACAAAAGGGCACGGGATCGTACCGGTGTCTTGATCGTTCTGTTGTTTTGTTTCTTGGAGTTTTTTTTTTTGTCCTTGACCTTTCTCCCCGTCCCAATTTTTTTTCTCGACAGGCACATCCAAACAAGTCTTCCCCCCCCATTCTCCCAGAGTCCTCATTGAAGCTCCGTGGGTGTCGCTGTCGCGGCTGATTTATTTTTCTTCTCGTTGGTTGCTGCATTCTGAAAGGGGGTCCGAGGGTGAATGAGTGAGTCGAGATACATATTATCCCCCCTGCATTTCTTTTTTATTCCCCTTCAAGTCCTCGTTTTTTTTTTTTGTGAGTATTAGAGAACTCCTCCCTGAGCTACGCCGTTGCTGAAGGGGGTTTTCAAATCCACAGAGAGAGATACTCAAGACAGCCTCCCTCCCTCTCCCCCCCCTTCCTTCATTTTCGCCTTGTGCACACGAGGAGCGTAGGGGTCAAGCGATAACAAAAAGAGCGAAATAAACTTTTTTTTTTCGAACTGGAAACACTGTAGCCCCGTGACGCGAGGTCAATCACAGCCAACCTTTCAGCTCCACCCCTTCCCCATTTTCAAGTTGGTTTCTTTCTGTTCTATTTACTTTTTCTTCTTTACAATAACACGCCCCCCCCCCCTCCCACACACGCGCACAGTTTCGTGACCCTAAGAATACATATATATATATATATAGATACACGCCTACTTTCTTTTGCCGCAGGCACGAAAAGGCTGAGGTGTGTGTGGGTGAGTCTGCCAACACAGAAGCGGGAGGGGGGAAGTGAGCAAGAAGAGGCAAAAGGAGAGAGACTGTAGCAACAGGAGAATACACTACCACCTAAATACAAGTAGTCTACTGCAAAGGATCACTCAAAAGAAAATATATTTTAGATCAGTGTTGGTGCGCACACCAACACTCAGGAGGCATTTTTTTTTGTTTTTCCTTATTTCCCCGTGAGTGAGCGTCGCTCAAATGACGCCGTTACGAAGATGTTGCGTGACGCTTCTTGTGTGTGTGTTCCTCATCTCTGTGGTGGCGTGCGCTGACGATGGCCGCATCGATTTCACTTCTGGTTTGGCTGTGAAGACGAAGCCGGAGCTCCCGCTCCTGGATGTTGTGTTTCTTGCCACCACCTCTGTGGGCCCAGACCGAACGCTGTACATCTCCTCCACGAACGATTGTCAGGGTCGAATCTCGCCCATCTGCACCCTCGGTCGCTCTCAGGTAGGTGTGAACTTTGACCCCACGACGTGCATCTTCAACGTCACATCGGCATCGCTAGGGTTGGACTTGTTGGCGGCACCAGAGATCCCTTTGCTGTATTGGTGCAGTAGCGTTACCGGAACAAATACCCCATTTGAGCAGCTGTACATGAACCGTGTGCAGCTCACACCTGGCTATGCTCACCCTGGGATGGAGGCCACGTTTACCTTCAACGAGGCGACCCCTGTCGGTACCACCGTGGGGTTCTACGCCGACAAAGACTGTGATAGAAGTTTGGCCGATCTTCAAGAGACGACGCTACAGAGTTCACGCAAATTGAAGGCTACCATCGGAACTCAGATGCTCACGTTTGTGTGTGCATCCATTCCAACTGTCTTCAACAACGTATCCCGCATGGCGTTGCGCTCGGTGGTGTACAGCGCGTCACCCTACGACATCTTCATCACCCAGGGCATTCGCCACCGTAACACACTCCTCTCCGCTTCCGCTTCCTTCCACTACGTCTCTCTCTCCTCTGACCCGCAGTGCCTGACACTGGCGCAGGCCTATCAGCCCGTGACAGGGAGCGATCCTAGGCTGCGGATCGAGGTTGGACGAGGGGAGTACTATTTCTGTGCTGTCATTGTTCGTGGTCTGGGGGGCGTTGGTGTTTTTGTGCCAGCCAAAACTGTCTTCACAGTGCTCGAGTATGGCATTCAGCCGCACACCATGTACGCTGCGCACGCCACCCGCATGTCGTTCTCCCTAGACAGTGCATCTTCGGAGAGTTCTTTGGAGGGTGCCCTCTATACCACCACGGCGTGTGGCGAGGACGGCAAAGCCCCGGTGACGGGGTGGAGTGCGGCGATGACATGGTCGGTTGGACTGACAGGAACCTACTATGCATGTGTGCGTACAAATAAGTCCATGAAACCGGATGATATCGGCTACGTTAATCAGGTGGTTGTCTCAAATATCCCCGCCGTCTCCCTCGCTCGCAATCCGGCTATCACAGGTCTAAGCGAGTTGGCTACAGTGACACGCAGCCCTCTCGATGATATGCCCTCAGCCGTTGTCGCAGTCGGACTGTCAACTACCCCGAACTGCGATACCATCTTCACGTCTGGTAACACGACAGAGACGGGCAACTCCGCATCTTTTTATGTCCCTGAAAGCGCACCAGGTGTCGTGTACTACTGTGTCTCGAACAGACTCACGGCAGACGCGAGCGGCGGTGGCAGCAGCGAGTCCACCACTGCGGTCTACTACCACATTGGATCGCTGGACCTGCGCACCTACAGCTTGTCCTATCCTCCCCTGCGCACGCATACAACAATTGAGGTGGGTCTGGACAGCGACGTGGTCTTTGGGGAGAAGACCTTCATGTGCCTGACACCTGCTCCTCTCCCCAGCGGCGGAGGAGGCGCCATGGACGACGGCGACGCCTGTGACGCTGCGGGGAGTGCTTTGACCATGGAGTTTGAACTTTCCGGTTTCATTACTACGCTCTCTCCCGTACTCTTCCCAGTGGAGGGCAATTGGCTGCTTTGTGTGCGGGAGCCTAGCGTAGCAGGTGAGGCGTATGTGCGACTGCGCACGCTGAGCGTATACGGAGACGCTACGGTGAGTCCAGGTGGTGTCATAGCAGGTCTCCCCGCCACGCTAGCTATCTCAGCGATACCACCGACCACAACGGTAAGCTTAACGACGGGCAGCGCCTGCTCGACTGGTATGACGGTGGTGGCTACAACACAGTCGAGCCTAGCAGGTACTGCTTCCCTGAGATTCACGTACAGAAGCCTCGGCGACCTTCTCCTTTGCGTTGGGTACCGTGGCGAGAAAGACTCGCAGGGTACGGCGGCGCAGCTGATGGGGGCTGGTACTTTGGTGAGCACACATGTTCGCACCGTTCCTTCTATGGCAGTGGCCTCCGAAGCGACGCAGCTGAATTTCGCTGCCCCCGGTGCTGCGTTGCTGAACGGTAACATTGCTCTGCTCGTGCCCCCGAGCGTTTCCAGCAAAAGCAGCCCGACTAGCTGTCCGACATCCGCAACTGCCGGACTTCTTCAGGTGCCCATCTCTATACCTCCTTCCACCACCACTGGCACGATCGCCGTGGCCTCCTTTACGCCCTCCATCAACACGGTGGGCACGATCTATCTCGTATGCGTTGGTGCAGGCGAATTGTTCGTCTCCGCAGGTACCGTGGCTATTATCGCGGCGCCGACTGTCACGGTCGAGCCGTCGCCACTCTCCTTGGGGCTCCCAGCCCACGTAGTTTTCAGTGGTGATGTCATGTCCCACTCCAGCGCAGACACATTTGCTGTGATCAAGGCCACAGAGAGCTGCACGTCCGACCTCAGTCGCGCGACAGTGTTCAGCAAGGGCAGCGTGACCCCTTCCACCGGTGCGGCAGAGGCCTTTATTGCGCCACTTCTCTCTAGCGCTGTCTCCTCTGTGCGCTTCTGTGTTGCGCAGAAAAAGGAACTGGTTAGTGACACTCTTGGCTACGCAAACGCCGGCACCACAGACCTGATCCAGTTCACTTCAGTGACCAGGTATGCACAGCGCGACCGACCAAACACGCTTCTTGGAAAGCCTCTCCTCAGCGCATCCTCTCTCTTCCTCGTTAAGTGCAACGGTGTGGCGTGTGATGCTCGCAACGCCGACACCGCGTGCACTTCCCCCACCGCGCCGAGGTACACCACCAACAGTCAATCCCCGCTGAGGGCTCCAATAGGCACGTACTTCTTGTGTCAGAGCGTCTCGTCCGTGAAGGCTGTCGTCGGCTCCAGCACGACGGTGGAGGTGGTGGATCCGTTTCAGATGAGCACGTCGGCTGACACCTCGAGGCTTCGTTTGTACGTACCGTTCACCGTGTCCATGTCTGGCGGTCCCGGCGGTGCGGACGCGCAGTACACGGTGAAGGCGCAGCCCGCGTCTGCGGCATGTGGGGCGATCGCTGCTGAGTCGCAGAGCTTTGTTATTGGTGGCGGCCCAACAGAGATCACCATCACGGACCTCCAACCAATGCAGGACATTCACTTCTGCGTTGAGCCATCACCGGTCGACAGCTTCGAGGTGCTGACGGGGACGCTGCAGCACTACATGGCGCCTGTGGCGGTGATCGGCGACCGTGCGACGACGCTGACGTCTGGCAGCGTGAGGAGTGGCGGCACGGCTGTGCTGTCGCGCACGGCGGACTGCCTGAGCGTCGTAGGTGGCGGCGGTGCGGCACCGATCACCGACGCGAGGGTGACATTCACGGTGGTGTCGTGTGGCGCGAACGCGGCTCTGACATCGCTGCACTACTGTGAGGCGGTTGGCGGCGGTGCGTACGTGACGCGCGGGCTGGTTGGGTTGCTGCGCTCGAGCGCGTGCAGCGGGGGCGCTGGCGCGAGCATCGCTGATGTGGATGCCGTGCCTGGTGCCGCGATCAGCAACTACGGGATTGACGCTGCGTACCTGACGAGCCCGCGACTGTCTGCGTTGTCTGACTGCAGCGCGCTGCTGGACACAAGCGTTGCGAGCGTTGGGTACGCGCCGGGCGTTGGCGAGCGCGCTGCGTTCCACGTGTGCACCACGGTTGTGGGCGACGCGGGCCTGAGGTTCACGACTACGCGCCCGACGCTGCGCGTCGCGAACTGGGTCGTGTCGCCGACCGCCGCTGTGAGTCGGTACAACGCGACGGTGGGCGTTGCTGCGGGTATCGCGATGCGCGTGGACTACCCGACGCCGTCGAGCGAGACGTT
>CM007327.1:397334-408686 GCA_000333855.2 Endotrypanum monterogeii
GCGACGCTGGCGGTTGCGCAGTTCCTGTCCGTGACGCCGCCTGCTGTGCAGCGCGTGGCGCCTGCTGTTGTGCGTGGCGGCGAGTACCGTGCGACGCTGGTGGTGGACGGCGCGCCGCCACTGTACTCGATGGTGCCTAGTGCGGACACTGGGTACACGCACAGCGCGTACTACGTGAGCGAGAGCCGCGACGTGTATCTGTCCGGCAACGCGTGCTCAAGCGTGCTTGTGGGAACGCAGAAATCGACGGTGACGTCGAGCGGGAGCGTGTCGTTCGCGACGGCGGGCATTGGGGCGAGCGTGAGCACCGTGTCGCTGTGCGCGATAACCGCTGCGGGACCGGCGACCGTGCTGTCTGGTGTTGTTGTAGCACCTGGCCATGTGTACCCGACGGCGCTGGTGTCTGGTGCATTAGGCGCGCCGGTGTACGTGCCGGAGTACCCGGGGACGACGTTCCAGCTGAGCGCGTCTGCGGGTGGGTGCGGGTCCGCTGCGGGGATGCCGAGCTTCACAACGGACGCGGAGGGCTACGGCGCTGTGGACCTCGTTGGCGGCGGCGGCGATGCGCTTGCGCCGGGCACGTACACGCTGTGCTACGGCGGTGTGGCGCTGGAGTCCGTGAAGCTGGTGCGGGCGTCGTACTTCGACGTGCGCGGGACGACGTTCGTCGTGGGCGTGGCCAGCACCGTGGCGTTGCTGCAGGACTTGACTGCTGCTGCGCTTGTGCCCGGGTTCAGCACTGCGCGCAGCTGCACGTCTGTGTCGTCCGAGTACGGCATGTGGACTGCTGAGACGAGCACGTCAGTGGTTGTGACTGCAGATAAGGTGTACACTGCTGGGCTGTACCTGTGCGCGCGTGCGCCGGTGAACGGGACGCTCGTCGCGCTGCCGGGTGCGTGGCCTGAGTCGCGGAGCGTGCAGTTCGTTGCGCCTTCGGTGCAGCTGCCGTCTGCTGGGTGGGACGCGTGCAGGACGTACACTCTGGACCAGTGCTATCCGCCCGGCGCGAGCGAGAGCGCTGCAACGTCGGTGCTAGCTGTCGTGCGCGGGGACTGTTGCAGCGCGTCGAGTCGGCGTTCGGTTGTCGGGGAGGCGAGCATGGCGAGCGGGACGTGCGAGCTGAGGCTGGACTACGACAAGGTGGCCGCGCACCCCGCGGGGTCGACATACCACGTGTGCGTCTGGGACAGTGCGGACGACTCTGTGTGCACGACTGTAGGCGAGGTGCGAGTGAACACGGACTGCACGCCCAGTGGTGACGGTGGCCGCGGGCTGAGTGCTGGGGCGCTCGCCGGCATCATTGTCACCTGTGTAGTTGTTGGAGTCGTTCTTGTAGGCTTATTTGTGTGGCTTCTCCGTGTCTGCTGCTGTCCGAGGGCGGAGGTGGCCACTAAATCGGAGAAGAACAGAGAGCTTATATCGTTTCAGGGCGGAGACGACAGTACGGGGGATGTTGTGGGTTATGTCGTGCGTGGCCGTCACCCACTTCTCTACTACCCATCTGCAAACGCACTTGTGGGCCGTTCCGCAAGTACGTCCGTAGGGTATCCCTCTGTTACAGATTCGGGTCGCGGGTATTTCGAGGAGATGGAGGACGCTAACCGCGACCAGGTCGCGTTGCAGGAAGCGCGAGCGCGGTACAATATCCGACTGATGTTCGCCGAAGAGAAGAAGCTGCTCGAACTCGCGGCGAAGAACGACGAGGCGAATGCCGCAGGACTGGACAACACATTCTCCAGTGGGGATTCATACCTATGTGGTGTAGCACAACCGGAATACAGACGCGTAGAGAGCATTCTGACCGAGGATGGGCGGATGACGCGAGAGATGGAGCACCCTGTCAATACTGCGTTTCCCTATGACACCAGTGCAGTCGAGATGGAGGATGCCACGCTGGATCTCCTTGAGGAGCGTGACATTGACCTGACCGCAGACGCGATGATGTCCATCGACGAGGACCCTGTCACAGGTGCACACCTCAAAGTACGTAGCCAGTCTATCGAGAGTGCGCCGTACACGGAGCTGGCACCCATGGAGAGTTACCTGACAAACGACGATTTTGAAGAGCAGGAGGAGCGCAGTGCGAACAACATCGCGGAGGCGGACACCCCTGAATCGGGAGAGGGTGAGCGGTGGAGGCTGCCGAAGGACAGCGACGACGAGGGAGCGCAATCACAGCGCGATTTTGTTGTGCGGCACTTCACGAACCCAGTGTCGTCCAAGTTGCACCATCGGTCTTCGCCGGAGCGCGTTTTCACTCACAGCCAACAGCGCAGCCCCAGCGTGAACGAGCGTGACGGCAGAGACGAGCAGCCGCACGTGGATCCACTGTCCACAGTGTCGTGGGTGCCAAAGTCGCCCTCCATTTCCAAAGTGCACCCGAGCCACCGTCGATCGCCCCACAGCGATGGGGTGAGCCAATCGCCCAACATTCACATGAACGTCGTGCAGGGGGTTGACGATACCGCCTCCGTCGACCCGAGCGATATCACTCACTCACCAATCACGAAGGCGGGGGTACATGACCTCTCGGGTGAGGGACTGTCTGTCGACATTGCCGGGGCACCGTGTTCAAATGCTATCTCTGGAGATGACAGGCATGACGAGAGCGAGGAGGACCTGTTCAGTTACACGACGACGCAGCGCTTCTATGATGAGAAGCGTTTCGTGCTCGAGGAGGAGAACATCCGACGTCAGCGGTTGTGCAACTGGGAGGAGGAGGAGCGCGCACAACTGGCGCAAGATGAGTTCAGTGGCTACGTTGTATTTTCTTCTGCCGCTGCAGACGGCGACACTCCCTACGCGTCCTTTGAAGGATTCGAGAACAACGATGCCCATTTCAATGCCTGCAGCCACTTGGAGAGAGGTCATGACGGCAGTAGAGCGTCTGATTACGATGAGGACGACGAACAGGCGTACTACGCTCCCAGTGTGCCGGCCGCGCTGCCATCACTGCCACGAGCACCTCGCCCGCAAACACTGCAGAACGGTGACTACTACGTAGTCCCAACCAGCAGTGCGCCTATGAATTGAAGCCTCGCTTCTTGTGTCGTCATGATATATATATATATATATATATACATATGTATATATAGTTATATATACATCTATATATAATTACCGGTGAAAAAAAAATCCAGCTTCTCCTTGGCCTTTTCGGTTGTTACTTGAGTGCTTGACACATAATGATTTTTGTTTTTCACCTACTCCTGAAGGAGGGCAGCGTAGGAGATAGACGATGGGAAGAACCCTTCCCCCTCTGCCTCGCGTCTGCTTCTCTGACCATCTTCCCCACTCATTCGCTGCACTTCCCTCCCTCCCCATTATCGGCTGACGTGTGTCTTGGTTAGCTACGTCAACCCTCTTTTATAATTCTCTGTTTTTTTCCCTTTGCTTCTTTCACTTAATCATATATATGTAGATGTATATATATATATATATATATTCACCATGTTCGGTGTTATGTAGTGTAGTGAACTAGATCGCTCCTCTACTTCTGGCGTATGTCCTCTATTCCCCAGTCCGCTTTATGTCTTTTTGCCCCCTTTTTTTTTTTCTGTTTTCCCGCGTGTGTGCGTGCGTGCGTGCGTGCGTGTGTGTGCTCTTTTATTTCCTCCTTTGTTTATTTGTTGTTGTTGTGGGGATGCTTGTGGGCCAGTGCAAGAAAAAAAGGATTTGACGCTGAAGATCCCCTTCCTTCCCAACCCCTTTCTCCCTCATTCCTTTCCCCTCCTTTTTTTCTTCACGCGTCTGTGATGCAGATACACTGTGGAGGGAGGAAGGTGAAGGAGATGTCGCTTTGACTGATTTCGAAAGGGATGTCACCTCGATTCAGACACGTGCACGTTTTTTCTTCCCATATATTGAAGTTTTTTTTCGTTTTTTTTTATATCTGTGCTGCCGTACTCCCCTTCTCCTCTTTCTTCCCCCCCCCCACTCACTCATTCACAGGCCCTCCGCGAGAGGGTGTGATGGTGGGGCGATTTGTGTATTCCTTTCTTCCTCTGCTCCCTTTGTTCTTCGGACGCACATTGATATCCTACCCTACATATATATATATATATTATTTGCCGACATTCTCCCTGAGCTTCGTCTTCCTCGGGTATCTTCTCCCCTCTTTTTCTCACACCTTTTTTTCTCGCTATTACTCGTTTTTATTTTGACTCCTTTCCCATCTATTCCCCTCCCCCCTACCCCGTAGAAACATGCGCGGACACATGCACATAGAGGCACAGGAGAAAAAAAAAACAATGGGTATATATGTATATATATATATATATGTATATACTCATTTATTTATTCATGTGTAAAGGAAAAAGTGCAACGGATTCTTCGAAATAAAGAGAGAAATTCCTATTCATGTATACATGTATCTATCTATATATGTATACGTATTCAGGTATGTGTATATATATATATATGTGTGTGTGTATACGTTTATGTATAGATGGTCGTATAGATAGATATTATTTAGAGAGGAAATGGGTGGGCGGGGGGGGGGAGGGCAGGCAGGCAGACAGGCAGATGGAGTCGTTCGTTTTTCTGTAGACCTGCTCAAATTCTTCGTGCACCGCTTCATTCGACAGAACTACGCACACAGCAAACGGTATATGCGTATGCATATGTCGATATACCCATGCATGTGTTTGTGTGTCTCTAAGTGTGAAAACACTTTTCCTGTTTCCTTCAATTGCGTTTGCTTCAGCGATGACTCAAATGCTTTTTTGTGTGTGTATTTATGCTACGTTGTATTTGTGTATATATATATATATATATAAATGTTGATTTATGGATTCATACTTTGTATACACGGAAAGTACACACACGCACACAAAGTCTCCGTAACTATCTTAACTGGCCGATCGACCGACTGGCTGAATTTTTCCCCTTAGATCTTTTTTCTATGTTTTTCCTTTTTTTGTTGCTTTCTGTAGTGGGCAGCTGTGAACTCCGCTGTTGCTTCTCGTTCTTGTAAAAAAACATGTTTTGTCGCTTTCCTGTTTTCCTTTTATCTTCGCCCGATGAACACACACACACACACACACACACATATATATATATATATATATACGGAGAGGGTGCTTTGGGGGGGGGGGTCGTTCATGGGTCTGCGGTTGCGAAGCAGGCATTTTTTTTTCTTCCGCCCGCCCGCCCGCCCGTACCCCTTTCTGTGTGTGCATTTGTCTCTTAGTTTATTGTGTCGTCTCCGGAGGTTCATGCTGCCCTCCTCTACTTCCCCTTCCATCTCTCCTCCCCCCCCCTGGAGATGAGTTGTATGACGAGTACCCACATCATGGCGAGGGGTGTGCGGTAGCCTCAAGTTGGCCAGGGAGGAGTATGCCATGCAGGTGGTATGCAAAGGGGTGCTTCATCCGCATTTGAGCGAACCGCCTTCTTTAAATAAAAAAAAAAGTGCCCAACATGCATCTGAACCACTTGCTCAATCCCACACAGCAGGCATCACCGCTGCCACCATCTGCCAGGGCCCTGGAGGGGGGGGCATATGTTCGAAGGGGGGGGTATGTGATAATCGAGGCTCCAGAGAGGCAAGGGAAATGGGGTTGTGATTGCTCTTATAGATGAACTAATGTGTTTACGGGGGATGTTCACCCTTTCGCTGGAGACGGATTGTTGTGCTTGCCTGCGATCTTACAAGTCGGTTGTGTGTTTGATAACTATATATATATATACACATCTATATATAATTTTTTTTCGAAGAAAAGCATATACGAAAAAAAAAAACGCACCTTGGCACACCACCACTAGAGGCAGGGGTAACAGGAGAAGTGTGTGTATGTGGGGGGGGGGCTGACCGAGGGAAGCTTCCAGTGATTTCCCCATTTCTTTTTGGAAGGGGGAGAGGAGTAGGTACGCCCAAAGGCACTCGGAAATATGCAAGGTAAAATGTGTCATAACGAAAAGAACACAGACACACAGAGAGGGTTGATACGTGTGTATGTATGTGTGTGCACTTGTTGCTGCAGGCTCTGCTATCTAGTCCAGCTTTATTTCTTATACATCTGCACCGACTCACCTCTCACCCCATCTTGTACGTCGTCGTATCTTCCACTCTTCCCCCTCCCTTCCCTGTTTTTTTTTTTTCTTGATATCTGTACTACGCCCACACTTTTCCGACTGCGTACGTTCGTTGCAGGTGTGCATCCACGCGTGTACACACACACACACACACACACACACACACATGTGGATATATACATACGCCTATATGTTATACGTGACACTGAGTTTTACAAGACATCTGTCAGAGCCCTCGCTGCCATCGATTCCCCCCCCTTCTCGTCTTTCACTCTTTTTTTCCCCTCGTTCATTATCCCTGACTGCCAGGCTGGGTGTGCGCGTTTTTCATAATTACTGTCTGCGCTCGTGCCTGCGCGCGTCTGGATGCCTCTACACTTTTTGTTCTGGGAAACTTGACGGCCACCAAGCACTCTACGCGTGCGGAGTCCACAGAGCGGGTGACGACGCAGATGCGTCACCCTTGTTCATCGCATGATGTGATCATATAAAGACACACACAAAAAAGAGAGAAAGTAAGACGAACAATAACAAAAAAAGAGGAGGTACTGTGTCTCACCTTCACCCGCCACCTACGCCCCCATCTTTTTGTGTGTGCGTGTCTGCTGGACAGGGCAAAGAGGTGGGCTGTGAGTGTTGGGGTCTCTTGCGTGTGCCAGTATACATATACATGAATATATAAATTGAATAAATAAATATACATATACATATATATATATATGTATATGTATATGTATATGTATATGTATATTCTCGTTTCTGTTTTCTCAACGGCTGGCTGCACTCCTCCGCCCCCCTTTTCTCCTTTGCACCCGCGTTCTTTCCAGTGAAAAAATATTGCGCTTATGAAAGCGATGGGGGGACCGTCCTCGCCATTGCCTTCACTGGTGTGTGTGGGGCTTTATGTGCTGGCACTTGTCTCGATCCTCATAGGAGCGAGGGACGTCTTTGGTGCTTCTACTGCGTCGATTACGGTATTAACGACACCGTCGCTGCCGCTCCTCGACGTACCGTTTCACGCTCACTGGTCAGATCTAGACAAAGGGTGGAGTTTATATATCTCCCTTCAAGGCAGTTGCGGCGATGTCTTTAGGGTGTCACCGGTATGCACGCTTGCTGGCGCAGTGCCTGGCAGCCGCTTTGTGAACGGAACGTGTATATTCACGGTGACAAGTGGTGCACTTAATTTCGACTTGATGTCACACCAACCCCTACCTCTGCTATACTGGTGCAGCAGCGCACATCCCGGAGCCTCGTTGGGTGTCCTGCAGATGAGCGTAGTTGCCACAACACCTCTGTATTTCTATCGTATGGAGGACAACGAGCTTCACTTGAGCGATGCTACACCGCTTGGAAGCATCATTCGCTGGTCTTCGACGCTGAGTTGTGACAGTCCTTTGGAGGACCACAAAGACGTGATGTTGTCCTATAGCCGTCTTGTTACACTGACATACACTGGATCTATCGTGTACGTGTGCGCCGCCGTCCCTACCGTGCTGGGGACCATAACAGCCATGTTACCCCGTACAACTGTGACAGGTGTCCGCCGCTACACCATCAGTCCCAGGCGTGGTGTGCGCCATCGCACCATTGCAATGTCTTCAACGGAGTTTGGTCCAGCAAAGGCTGCTCTTTCTACTGACGGAGACTGCAGCACACTGGCACAATCCGGGCAAGTGGTGGCACAGATCGAGGGCTTCGACTTTCGCATCGAAGCCCCTCTCGGTGTGTACTACTTCTGTGTTGCCATGGAAAATGATGTCTACGCGCCGTCGAGCAACAGCTTCACTGTGGTGGAGTACGACGTGCAGCCACACACCATGTATGCGGCCCTTGAGACTCCACTGAGGTACACCTTGGATGCAACTGGTCGTGAAGCTCAACTGGAGTTGGCTCTGTCGAGAAGGAAGGACTGTGCCGGCAGCTCGTTGGTGATACCTTGGGGAACGTCGCTGTCATGGACTGTGCACTCACCGGGCACCTACTACGCTTGTGTGCGAGACCGCGGTGCGGAGGGGACTGCTGGATTTACATCGGAGGTGAGTGTGTCAAATGTGCCGACGCTGACCTTCTCGCCATCGCCCTCGGTACTGGGGCTGCCGGTCTTGGTGACGGTCAGCCACACACTGAGCAACCAGGACTGGTTCAATGTGCGCTTGTCCGCGAACAACTCGTGCGACCCGACCGGCGCAACGGGCGCCACGCCACGTGGCAGCGCCACCGCGACGATCTACGTGCCTCTGGGAATACCAGAGAAGGTGACGTACTGCGTGTCCAACCCTCTGAGGGTAGACGACGGCGACGCCGGTGTTGTCTTGTACTATCCACTAGGCACACTATATACACGAGGCTACCGCGTGGGCCACGGTGCGCTCCGCGCGAAAGTCCAGACGACGATAACGCTGGACAGCGAGGTGCTGCTCCCCGGTGGGACTTCTGTGGTACTTGCACAAGCGACTGCCGAACACGACACCTGCGTGCGCGCGATGGCAGTCGCTGGCGTTGCCGCTTCAGGAAACTCGATGATGTTCAATGTGTCGGGGGCGTCTGCTGAATTGTCTCCCGTGATGTTCTCCTCGCCAGGTACGTGGCTGGTGTGCGTGTACGCTGGACACGAGACAGATGATAGCTATATTGCTGTTGCACAACTGCAAGTGCACAGTCATGTGGCAGTTGTCTCGCCGACCGTCTTGTTGAGCGGCGTGAAGATGGAAGTCTCTGTGTTGCGTGTCTTGCCTGGTGCTCCGGTGGGGGTGACGTCAAGCAGCATGTGCGGTCTAAACGCGGATTGGGTCGCTAATGGTACCGCAAGTGACAGCGGCAGTGTGACGTTGTACGTGCAGGCCGCCTCGGAAGAACCCTTGCTGGTGTGCGTAGGGTACCCCACGGCGTCGGAGTCATCGGTGGACGTTGGTGTCGAGTACGTCCCTATCAGTGGACTTCAAAGCTTGCGGGTACGTGTGTACCCGAACATTGTGTACGTGAACGAAACGACGACACTAGGGTTCGCTGGTGTGAAGGGCTTGCCACCGGCCTGGTACAGTGCCGTCTTCGTCCCGGACGCCGGGTCGTGCACTACAGATGACAACCACTTACCAAGGATTATACTAGTTGCACCCGACGCAATATCGACGACTGTGTTGCACGGAACTGTGCGTGCTGGTCAATTGAAGGCCAGCACCGTATACCGCGTCTGCGTAACCGCCAACGTTGACAGCGGCTATAACGACGCTGGTATTGTAACCGCGATGGAGGTTCCTTCGGTATCGTCGGATCCGTCGGTACCGGTGCTCGGGTTGCCAGTGCAGCTATATCTGCCACCGGGGTTCACAGACGCCACTGCCGTGACGCTGTATGTTGTGGTGAGTGGCAACGCACCGTGCAGTGGCGACATAAAGGGCACCGATGTGCACGGACACGGCTCTCTGAACCACAGGAGCGGCGCCGATATTGCGTTTGTGACGCCAGCGCGTGCGAGTGGCGTGTACACAGTGAACGTTTGTATAGGCTCTAACGAGAGCCTCGTACCCGATGGCCTCGTAGCGGGCAGTAGTATCTCTGGAAACCTGGGGTACGCACTCGCCGCGACGCTGCACTTGGAGCAGTTTCATACCTCGATGAAATACCTGCAGCGCGGGTTGCCGAACTTGTTATCTGGCGCCCCAATGGTCGCAACAGGGTCGCTGTACATCGTTGCCTGCGACAGTGTGGAGTGCAGTGAAGCTAGCGCTGACGACGTCTGCCTTGCAAAGATTTCCCAGGGTGCGACGAGCTCTGCAACGGTTGTCCTGAGTGTGCCACTCGGGCAGTACCTCCTGTGCCAACACGCAACGTTGGGCAGCAAGACATCGGTGGTCGGCGCAAACACGACGGTGCAGGTGGTGGATCCGTTTCAGATGAGCACGTCGGCTGACACCTCGAGGCTTCGTTTGTACGTACCGTTCACCGTGTCCATGTCTGGCAGTCCCGGCGGTGCGGACGCGCAGTACACGGTGAAGGCGCAGCCCGCGTCTGCGGCATGTGGCGCGATCGCTGCTGAGTCGCAGAGCTTTGTTATTGGTGGCGGCCCAACAGAGATCACCATCACGGACCTCCAACCAATGCAGGACATTCACTTCTGCGTTGAGCCATCACCGGTCGGCAGCTTCGAGGTGCTGACGGGGACGCTGCAGCACTACATGGCGCCTGTGGCGGTGATCGGCGACCGTGCGACGACGCTGACGTCTGGCAGCGTGAGGAGTGGCGGCACGGCTGTGCTGTCGCGCACGGCGGACTGCCTGAGCGTCGTAGGTGGCGGCGGTGCGGCACCGATCACCGACGCGAGGGTGACATTCACGGTGGTGTCGTGTGGCGCGAACGCGGCTCTGACATCGCTGCACTACTGTGAGGCGGTTGGCGGCGGTGCGTACGTGACGCGCGGGCTGGTTGGGTTGCTGCGCTCGAGCGCGTGCAGCGGGGGCGCTGGCGCGAGCATCGCTGATGTGGATGCCGTGCCTGGTGCCGCGATCAGCAACTACGGGATTGACGCTGCGTACCTGACGAGCCCGCGACTGTCTGCGTTGTCTGACTGCAGCGCGCTGCTGGACACAAGCGTTGCGAGCGTTGGGTACGCGCCGGGCGTTGGCGAGCGCGCTGCGTTCCACGTGTGCACCACGGTTGTGGGCGACGCGGGCCTGAGGTTCACGACTACGCGCCCGACGCTGCGCGTCGCGAACTGGGTCGTGTCGCCGACCGCCGCTGTGAGTCGGTACAACGCGACGGTGGGCGTTGCTGCGGGTATCGCGATGCGCGTGGACTACCCGACGCCGTCGAGCGAGACGTTCTGGAGCACTGCAAGGGACTGCAGTGTGCGGACGGCGGGTGCTGCGGGGCTGAGCGGCTCGTCGAGGACAGCAACGTACGTGACGACGGGCGTGCGTGGACTGGTGTACGTGTGCACTGTGTCTCCCCTGAGCGGGGCGACGCTGGCGGTTGCGCAGTTCCTGTCCGTGACGCCGCCTGCTGTGCAGCGCGTGGCGCCTGCTGTTGTGCGTGGCGGCGAGTACCGTGCGACGCTGGTGGTGGACGGCGCGCCGCCACTGTACTCGATGGTGCCTAGTGCGGACACTGGGTACACGCACAGCGCGTACTACGTGAGCGAGAGCCGCGACGTGTATCTGTCCGGCAACGCGTGCTCAAGCGTGCTTGTGGGAACGCAGAAATCGACGGTGACGTCGAGCGGGAGCGTGTCGTTCGCGACGGCGGGCATTGGGGCGAGCGTGAGCACCGTGTCGCTGTGCGCGATAACCGCTGGGGGACGGGCGGCCGGGCGGTCCG
>CM007327.1:419508-431310 GCA_000333855.2 Endotrypanum monterogeii
TGTGTGTGTGTGTGTGTGTGTGTGTGTGTATTTTTTTATTCATCGCTTTTCTGGGCTCCCTTATTATTATTATTGTCTCCCCCTTTCCTTTCCCCCTCCCTTCCGACATATTTTCTTTCTTTCATACTCTAGAGAGCAATTTCTCGGTCCTTCCCTTCCTGTCCCTCTCCTTCCCCTGTTTCCATTCCGCTACCTGTAGCCTTCTTACTTTTTTGGGTCCACCTCCCCCCCCCCTCTTGCCCCTCGTATCGTGTACCACATCGACATTATATCATCTCAAGTTGTGTCTCTTCCTTGCTTTTGAGTCTTCTTTTTACCGTTTCGTTCACACTTTTTTTTTTTTCTTCCCACTCCGTTCCTTCACCGGCGCTCTTGAAAAAAAAAAGGAAAAATACTCGTGTGCACCTCGTCTTCGTCAAATTTCTTCTCGGCGTACTCTTCTTCCCTTCCATCCCCACCACAACGCGCACACATACAGAGACGTCATCGAGCCTTGTTCACGGTTCTGAGTAGGCCTGGTGTTCCTCCTACTAGTTTTTTTTTTTTTCCCCTCTTCCTCCTTGCGTGTGTGTGCGGGTATTTGCCGGCCGGAAAAGGGAGGTCTCCCGCCTCTTCTCTTAGTGTACTACCCTTTACCCTTCCGCGTCACAAATATACACCTCACGAAGGCCTCTGGCTGCCCTCCCTCCCTCCCTCCCTCCCTCCCTCCCTCTCCCCTTCTCCATCTTCCCATTGGCTTACCATTTTTATTTTGTCTTCTTTCTCTCGATCGTTATTGGTGCTGTCTTTTTTTTTTTTCCTTCCGGGTATCTTCACGCACGCTTGCTTTTCGTCTACTTCGTCTGCCCTTACACGCACATACACCTACACGCACACACGAAAAAAATTGCGTGCCCTGTGTATTTGTGCCGCAGTCGTGACTGCGTGTGCGCGCACGCGCTGTTTTTTGTCACGTCGTTGTGTGCGTGCCGTGTTCTACTCTTCTCACCTGCAGCGGTCTTTGTTAGTTTTTTTCCCCTTCCCTTTTCCCTCTCTTTATATAAAAGCAAGCAAGAAAGCAAACAAAAAAAAACAAAAGGAGCAGCGTCAAACGACGTTTCTGCCCTGTAGGCAAAATAAAAAAAAGAAGCGTGCCTGCGCGTGTACTTTTTTTGCTTTAAAGGTCGATTGGACTACAGTCGTCTTCTTCCCCCCCCCCTTCCATTGCCGCCGCCGCCGCCGTCGTTGTTGCCGCCTCTTTTTTTTTTTTCGTATCCATTTTCGCTCTTGACGTTCTCCATATTATCAAAAAAAAGTTTTATTTTATATTCAAAGGCTTGATACAGTGTATCTACAATCCCTTTGAGTGGTGGTCTGCTTTGCGTGCGTTACTTCGTCATCTTTCGTTTTTTTTTTCTGTTATCGAGTCCTCTTGTCGAACTTCATCTCTCTCCGGCTGATCTGCCATTCCGCCACACCTCTCTTTTGTGTGTACGCGCGCTTTTTTTTTTTCCTCAATATTATACAACATAGGGAGAAAAGAACGTCATGTACACTGCCGCGTCGGATGCAGCGGCGGAGTCGCCCACCGCGTACGAGTGGCGCGTGTGGGGCTCTGATTCGAGTGCGACTTCTTCTCAAGTAAGGATCGATGGCGCCAGCGATGTGTCAAAGGCCACCGCGTCGGGGACGGTGAGGTCACTTGCATCTCTTTGGACCGACTCTCGTGATGGCCATGCTGTCTCTAGCGCTGCTGTTGGTGCCTTAAAGACCTCATCGATTCCACCCACGAGCGACGAGTCGGAGCAGCTCTCTTCTTCTGTCTCCCCTCGGTCATCAGCAGCGATGATACACACCTCAACTGTACCCAGCAAAACCTCATACCAGGGCCCACGCTTCTTCACCGGATCTGCGCAGCCCGCAACACTCGCGGTGCGTAGCACCAACGACAAGTCTGTTGCTTTCCAGCAGTTGTCCAACACTTCAGCCGGCGTCAGCACACACCGGAAGCGTCCTCATGGTGGCGTTTCTGCTGCTACTCTAAAATACTCAGTTGCATCGCTGGCGACGGAGTCACAGGACTCGGAGATGGCTACCGCTCCTCACGACTGCGACGATGGCGACGACGATACTCTGAATATCATCAAGGAGAGTATCAAGCGTCAGCTGGTCGGCATCGAAGAGGATGAGCGGGTGAGCGAGACGACACCGAGAGGATTGACTCATGCACTACAAGAGTCATTTCATCACTTACCGAGACCCCAGCAGCGTAGTCACTTGGCCGTCTCCTTGCCAGGCGGTGCCGTGAGAGAGGCTACAGGTGCGTCTCGGACGGGGGGTGATGCTCCCATCGTTCAGATCAGCACTGCTGCCGCGCCCCCTGCTCCGCGGTCGGCTGCGGCAGCTGCCGCCTCTCCGCAGGGGGATGGGTGCCGGATACGCTGCTCATCATCCGCTTCAGCTCTGGAGCAGCCAACCGCCATCCGTGTAGGACAGTCCTGCGTGCCGATGTCGGGCTTGTCTGTCGCAAGTGGGGGCAGTAACGGCACGAGCAACTTCCATTCCCAGATGTCTTCGTCCTTGGCGCTGTCACACCTCGCCCAGGTGCCTTATCAGAGGACTGCGCAGCTGACGACACAGCAACCTCCCCGCCAAAACCATCAACTTCAGCAGCAGCAGCAGCAGCAAACTGTCGTATCTGCACTGTGCCAGCCGTATGCTGCAGCATCCCGCGCAACGATGTTCGAGCAGCAACGTCAACCCCCGGGTACCGTCGTTGGCGGCACGGCCTCTGACGCGAGTACTGGTGCAAACATGAGTATCCGAACTGGTGGTCTCCGTGTCTCGTTGCCAACCACCGCGCCTCGTGCCATGAACGACAACCGTTGCTCAGGCGAGGTGGTCCAATCATCAGTCTCCGCTGAGACCGCCCGTCGTGCCTGTCTTCACAAGGATCCCAGTCGTGGCGCCGGGGCTGGCTCAGTGGTGGCGGCGACGGCAGCGCTCACCACACCCCCGGCGGTTACACTGTCTTCGGCATCGTCGGCGCCACAGAGCGGCTGTGTATTCTCAGAGCGTTCGTCGTCGTCGTCGTCGCCAGGGGAAGACGGGGTCAATGCAGCACTTCACCACCAGCACTCGAACCACCAACACTGGCCACCTCATCAGTTTCAGCCGGGTTTCTCTGCGGCGCATGCGAGCTTCCGTCAGGATCATCAACCGGGGGTCGCGACGGTTCATCTGGACAACTCAGCGAAGACGCACGCCATGGCAAAGCACGAGGAGGAGCGTCTTCAGTACGACGGCGCTCCACACCCACCGGCTCCTGCGCCAGCGCAGTCACAGCTACTGTCACAGCAGTTACAGCGTGTACAGGATCCGTCACTGATGTCTTTCCAGGCTGGACCACGGTTTCCCAATCTACCCCCGCATCTTCAGCCACAGCCGCTCGCGCAGGCAAGCCAGCTATCCCACTCCCAGCGACCCCAGCCACAGTCTCAACAAACACAGCAACACCAGAAAATCGGGGGCTCTGCGTCGTCGTCTTCTGGTGCCATGATGCCCGGCAAGATGTACGCTTCCACCCCACATGGACGGTTGATTTCTCTTACCCCAGACGGAGTCCGAGTGGCGCAGGTGGAGCAGCCGCAGAACGCACTGCCGCCTCCGCCGCCACCGCCGCCGCCGCCATCAACTGCTACTAGCTCCGCTCTTTCTGGCAACTACATTACCGCTAGCAACTACTCTACTCTGTTTTGTCGCAACAATCCGCTGCACTCGATGCGCTACCCTGGCTCCGAGTCGCACAACGCCACGCGACTGGTAGAAGAGGCTGACTCAACTGATGTCGATAGGGCCAGTGCAGCAGCCACAGGCGTTAACACCAAGCGTCTGAGTTCTCAGTCGTCCAACACAAACGCCAGCGCCTTGGAGTCGGGAGGGGGTGTCTCCAGTTTCCTTGGTGCCGCAAAGGCCCACGGCGAGGCAGAGGCAATATTCACAGACACACGTGTCACGGTGTCCTCCTCCGGGACTAACCCCAGCACTCCGGGCGTAGACACCCAACCTCTTCCTATCGGTCGTGCAGCTAGTGCGGCTGGTGGATCGGCGTCAGCGAGGAGTGCAGTGGGTGTGGATCCTAGCAAGTGTAGCAGTGTGGCGGTATCTGTGAGCTGTGACAGTCAGTCACCCACGACTTCAGTGGCGTCGGCTTTTGTCCGAGGCTCCAACTGCAGCTCCTCCTTTGGTAAGCATGGCCAGTACTTTGGCACCCAGCCAAGCATCAGCTCTGTGGCTGGGGGTAGCTGTCCGCCGTACATCCCGATGTTTCCGCCGCGCGATGACAACCGCTCCACCCCCTGCACTGGTAGTGCCTACCACGCCACCCTCAGTCATACTCCGTTGTCAGCATCGACGAGCAACAGCACCATGATGTCTTCGTCATTGGTGGTCAAGCCAACGGCCACTGAACTAGATCGATACGCAGCGATGAGCACGCCAAACATGCTGGTGGTGCCGTCGATGAGCCCGGCGGCAGGCGGCTGCAATTTGCAGATGGCGGTCAACGGAAACGGTAGCGATAAGGGTAGTGTTCACAGTGGCACTGGAGTGGCCAGCGGTCAAAAGTCAGCGGCAGCGACGAAACAGATGGGGCAGAACAACAACGCGCTCGGCAACACGGGCTCACTCATGCAGCTGACCACTGGGCTCATGCCCTCAGACAGTGGTTTTGTTTCGGATGTCGCGGGCACGGCTGCCAGCGGCCATGCTACCCGCTTCGCGCACGTAACACCACATCCCACGTTCTCAGCCTCTGCATGCCCTGCCCCATACGGCCCAGGGGCTGCACTGTGCTCCGTGAACGGGAACGGTGGCTCCACGTATGGATCAACGCATGCGCCGCTTCCTACCCAAACGGCGGGTGGCAATTGTTCGGTGTCGCGCACCGATCTGTACGCACCGACCGCGAGCCCAATGTGGACTGACGCTGTCGCCTCGCCAGTGAGGCACGGCCCCTTGGGGCCACCGCCGCCACCGGTACAGCAGTCGCCGCAGCTACACGTGCAAGGCCGTTCTTCTTTGCCCCCGACGCCGCACTCCTCTCTTGGGGGTTGTCCGGGCACTGGTGCCGATACCTCTGTCATGGCCACGGTACCCATCCGAAATACCGACGGTACTCTCACTGCTGTTTACCTTACAGTACCTCCCCCCTTCTCGCACTCAGATGCGGGAGTTCAGTTATACTGCCACACTGCTCTGCATCAGCGGCGCCCGCCGACGCAACCCTCGCCGCCGTCACTGAAGCAGCCGCACCACCACCACCAAGGCACGCCGACAGAGAAGCAGCCGGGTGAGGTTTCCACGGATGACGAGATGTGGCGGCGGCGGCAGCAGCATCAGGGTATGGCTACACTGCAGCTCGAGCATCATCGCCAGCGATTAGAAAGTGAACTTCGTCAGGTTCAGCTTCAGCAAGCGCAGCAGCAGCAGCAGCAACATCAGCAGTATGCACAGCCGCATCCGCATCAGTCCTCGCTTCAGCCGCTATCATCTTCCTCCACTTTGGTCCAGCCGGCCATGGTCACGATCGATGGACGCATGTACAGCATCGTTTCGGCCCCGTCCGGAGAGGTGTTTATAAACAATGGACAGTCGTCTCGCGACTTGCACTTGGGCGATGGGGATGTCGCTGTGGGCGACGGCGCGACTGCAGCAGAGGGCTGCGGTCAGATCGCATCGCCTCAGTTTCGCAATCATCCTGGCGGGAATGTGCCCATCTCCCTCCGTTCGCTGTTGCCGCCACCGCCACCGCCATCACCACAGCAGCAGCAGCAGCAGCAACGCGTGTTCATCCCTATTGCAGCGGACAGGGGTGCTTTGAGCGAGGTCAATGCTTGCGCTCCTGGTGGTGTTACCCATATCGCAAAGTCGTCCCCATCCGGACCGAACGTCTCGCATATGATGATGACGACGCCTGCGTTGCATACAGTACGGTACGGATACTAGAGGTTTACAGTGTTCGACTCTCCCTTTAAATTTTTCGTTTTATGCTGAGCAGTTCGTGCATTACATTTATGCAAAGGAGGCGGGGGAGGGTAGGCGATGGAAGGGTGGTGTGTGTGTGTGTGTGTGTGTGTGTCTGGTGGTAGTGGTGATGATAATGGGAGAGAGGGTGCATAGACTAGCAGTGTTGTTGCATAATAGCGTGAAAAAGATCGCAGAAACATGACCGCCTTTTCTCTAACCTTTCGTACGACTGCTGCTATGCGTGATGCCTCCAGGAGACTGTCTTGTGCCCCCCCCCTACTACACACACACACACACACACATTCGATATTTACAAATAAAAATATACAACGGGACACTTACATCAATATTACCTCGACGTGCGTTCGTCTTCTTTATCCAACTTTTTTTTCTTTCTTTCTCATTCCCCCCCCCCCCCCTCCCCCCCTCTTGGTCTGCACGTGCGGTGGATTACTTTGGATGCCCCTCTTCCCTCCCCCTTAGAGGATACGCACACACGCACACCCATAATGTTGATGCACACATATAAATGTGTGCGTATGTGTATGTATGTACATATGAGCATTATGTGTGTGTGTGTGTGTATGTATGTGTGTGTCTGTGGTCGCTTGTAGACTGGTGCGGTTGGTGATAGTGCGCGGCGATGCCGCTCAACAGAGTAAGTGTGCTGTTTGAGCGGCTGCCCAGGGGGTAGTGGTGGTGGCGTGCGTGCGTGCATCTTGGCCCGCCTCCGTTATTCGAAGAGTTGAATGCGATGAAATGAGATCGAAAACGGGCAGGTCAACAGAGCAAAGGGAGGTGTAGTCCGTCTGGGACTGCGTCAAGCTCTTGTTGCTCCCTTCCCCCCGGATCACTCTAATTCCTTTTTGTGTGCTCACCACCCAGCATCTTCAATGACGCACGTAGGCTGACGAAATGACGACGTGCCACAACCAGTGCTGTGCGTGAGTGGTGGCGCCGCTTGCTTGTGTCGAAATGCTTCAATGTCGCTATTCGACCATTGCCGTCCTTTTTTTTTTTTCTGGCTGAGTGAGGGTGATTGGTCTCTCTCCCTCTCTCCCTCTCTGCCGCTCCCTCTCGAACGTTTTTGTGATGGCTACGTATTTATCTCCTCCACGCATTACCTTCTGTTTTCCTCATTTTTCTCGGATTCACACACTTTGCATTTGGGTACAATCACGCCTACACATCCATGATGCCAACTTGCATCTTCCTTCTCGCGTCATTTCTGTGTCTCCTCAAAATTCATAAATATATACTTCCACACACACACACACACACACACACACACTACTTTCTCTCGGTGCCCGCCACGAACAGAAAAGGAAGTGCTGCGATCCCTCCCCCTACTCTCTTCTGTTGTCGTTCTTTGTTGAGTATTTTTGATAATACCCCATCTCACTTCGCCGTTGTCGCCCCCTCCTTGTTTTATTTTCTCTCTCTTGTCCATCTCCTTCGGCTTGTCTCCCCCTTTTTCCCCCAAACCTTTTGCGTGTATCGCCCAGCTCATGTCCCAGTCGCGCAGTCGAAGTGGCAGCCAGAGCGGCACCGCCACGGGGAGTGACTCAGGCAGTGCCTCGGGGAGTCGTAGTGGCAGTCGCAGCAGCTCCAACTCGATGCGGCTGCCAGGGCCTACCGCAGCACCGGCAGCGGTTTCCGATGCGGCCTTCGCGTCTGCTGCTGTAGCTGCCCCGGTCGATGATGCAGGACAGCCACAAGCGCAGGAAAAGGAGGTGGCTTCCATTTTTATCGGAATGGGCCCCGCTGGTCGGACCGTGACATTGTCCGAGCTGACGGATTACCTGAAGTCGAAGGCTATTGACCCGGCCAACGTGAAGGACGTGCGCCTTCGCGGCCGGTGCGCCTTCGCTGATACCACCACGGTAGAGGAAGCACGCCACCTGATCGCGGAGCTTGACAATCACGACTACAAGGGCAAGTTCCGCTTGGCCGTGCAAATGAGCAAGCAAACCATGGCTGAGGCCAAGGAGAACAAGCGAAAGCGCCAGGAGGTGCGCGCTGTCAAACCGGTGGATGAGAGCCGCTACGTGAACGAGGGACGTCAGGTGTTCGTGAATCTCGGTCCTGCCGGCAAGGAAATCCCGAACGACGTCATCCGAGGCAAGATCGAAGCCATCTGTCCGGTCCTGCGCTTTGAGCGCCGCGGCTACTGTCTGTACGCCGACGTGCCCTCGGCAGAGGACACGAAGCGTGTGGTGGCAGCGCTGAACAACATGATGATTGACGATGTACGCGTGCTCGTGCAAATCAGCACCATGGTCCGCAAGCGTGAGCGCTCCCCACCGCGTGTCCGCGATGTTGCTCGCCGCGGCGGCGATCGCCACGATCGCGATTCTCATCGCCACCGTCACCGCAGCGACAGTCGTGAGGTCCGCCGCCGTCACCGCCGCTCACGTCGCAGCTACACTCCTTCGTCGCGTAGTAGCTCTTCCTATTCCTCGCGCAGTCGCTCCCGCAGCCCTGCACACAGTCGTGGTCGACGGAGCTACTCGCCCGACTCGGTGGATTCTCGCGACCACCGCTCGCGTCGCAGTCACCATGGAGGGGACCGCCGCCGTGGCGTCCGCACTGAGCGTGTCGTGGACCGTCGCGAACGTCGCGGGGGTGACCGCCGCCCTCGCCGCTAAGTGGGTCAGTGTTTGTGCTGACCTTGTCCTGAGAAAAGATGCCCACCGAGGTTATCCACTTTGTACGAGGTATGAGTAGAAAGGGGGTACATACAGAGCAAGTTAACTTCCACCCCTCCCTAAGAGGAGGAGGAGGAGGAGGGGGGGGGCAGCGGGGGCTGAGCGTCACAGCCGGCCATCCGATGTTTGGGCGGGGGTATGCGGTTACGTTCTCTGTGCGGTGTCCCCTCCCCTCCGACCCTTCCTCATTCGTTTTAGACCTATGTATTCCTTTCCTACCCTTTTCCTGTATGTATGTGTGTAGGTGCGTGTACGCAGGGGGGGGGGCTTCTGGTGCTGGGGAACATATGATTCGAAGAAGAAATGAGAGCGAGACTGTGAACGTGAGAAGATCAATTTGAGCCATCTTTTTTTTTTGGGGTGGGGGGGATTTCAGTTGCTCGATGCGACTCTGATGGGGTGAGGGTAGAGGGGCAACTCGCTGCACGGGCTGCAGATTGGAGGGGATAGAGGGCCTTTCTGGCAAGGCTCTGTTCCGAGACTAGCCAGCTTACCCGTGTTTGTGTCGTCTGTTTCTGGGTTTACTTTTTGCACACATGTCCCATGTCGCCTTCATTTTGATTTTCCCCAAGCGTTACTGTTGACTTTGTCCGCTTGCGTGAAGCAACGCGGTGTGTGCCGTGATTCTCTCGCACGAACCGCGTGGTACGTATTCAAAAGATGGCTGACGTGTGTGTGTGTGTGTGTGTGTGTGTGTGTGTGAGGGAACGGAGGTACGGGGAGGGGAAGGGGTGGGAGACCCTTTCCGTTCTACACATCCTGCCGCCACGAACAGGCAGTTCCTCCTTTAAAAAAAAAAGTGACAGGGATAGAAGTTGTAGTACAGCAGAGCGGCGGGTGCTTTGATCAACGGGCACAGGGTGTATGCGCATGTGTGTGGGGAGTAGGGTGAGCTCCTGCCCCTGTACGTGTATACGTTTTGGATGACCGGTTTTTGGTGAACATGGAGTGATGCGTGTTGGGAGGGTGCGGTGCAGTTCGGTGAAGCAGATTCATTTTTAGGTTCCACTTGCCTCCCTCTTTCTTTCTGTTAAGCAATGGGCTGTGTGTGTGTATATATATATATATATAAATGCCGAACCTTCTCTTTTTTCTCTCGGTGTTTTTTGTGTGTGTGTGATTGTGTGCGAGTACATCAGCGGTGAGGTGTCAGTGAATGTTGGTGTAAGATGGCGATGGTTCATTCGGAAGAGGAGGGAGGAAAGCACCTCGACCGAGGCTGAACTGCCCCTCCCCCTTTTTTTTTTGTGTCTGTGTGGTAGCATCAATGCTGGCTTTCTTGCAATATAGAGAGTATATATATATATATATATATATATTTCTTTTTTTTCTCCCTCTCTCCTCCTCTCTCACTGATTTCGTACACATGACTGCTGTGAGGTGACTGTCGTTACAAGGGGCTTGTCTCTGTCGCTGTGCATGGTGGTGATGATCTTTTTTTTTTTTGGGGGGGTAGTTGATATGTATGGGTGGGTGTCATATGATCTCCTATCGTGGCTTCTATGATGTTCTTTTTCCGTGTGTCCCTCTCCCCCTCTTCTTTCTCCTCTCTCTACCCCTCAACTCTCGTCTACTTTCCACCCTCCTCATGCCTCGTAGCAGGCTCCCATTAAAAAAAAAAACTTTAATCATATATATATATATATATATATATATATTTGTATATGAAGAAATTGTTCAAGTGCGTGTTGGTTGGTGTGAGGAGAACATGTCGTCATTATAGCCCCCCTACGACACGCTGTGTACACGCTTTTGTCTGGTGCATATCATGGCGGTGTGTGTGTGTTTGTGTGTGTTTTTTTTTTGTGTGTGTTTTTGTGTGTGTGTGTGTGTCTGTTTGTGTGTCTATCTGCATGTGTACACACGTTAACACATTAAATTGAAGTGTGTGCTCTTCTAAGAGGGACTACAGGTAAGCGAGCAACCAACAACAAAAAAAACAAAAAACGAAAAAATGACCACCGGGCAAATTTAATAAAAAAATGTACTGTAGAGCTCACCGGGCGAGAAAAGGTGGAGACGGAGGGCTATGCACCAAAGGTCAAGGACAAAGGAATGGGTGACGTGTGTATGTGCATGTGTGTGTGTGTGTCTTCCCTCTCGTAGGCTGACTTCCGCCCCCCTTCTGCATTGTATTAAGATAAAATTACATGAAGGTCTCTGTCTGTCTGTCTGTCTGCCTGTGTGTGCTTGGTGTTGCTGCCCGAGCTCGTAGCACGGTAGGAGCGGCATCACGCGATGTAAAATGTACGTTCTCTTCCCCCTCCCCCTCCCCTTCGGCTCACTTGGCTCCCGTGTGAAGAAGAGGTGTGAGAGAGAGTCAGGCTCATTTTTTTTTCTTCTCCACTTTCACGTATTCCGTCTCTTCCCCCCCCCCCCATCAACCCGCTCCATCTCTCGGTATGTATCGTTGCTACAGGGAACATTGGAGCGTGGCAACCGAGCTGCGCTCTCTCCCCCCTACATACAAACACATACACACACGTATATATATATATATATATACATATATACTATATATGTATATATATATATATATATACCTCCCGTCGGGTACCTTACAGTTGCTTTACGTGGGTATTTAGTGCCTCACATTTACTCCCTTCCTGTGCTTTCCTCAAGGAGAAAAAAAAACAAAAAAAAAGTACATGAGGGGAACTCATACACTTCTGACACAGAGAAACACGCTACATATTTTTGTATTTGAAAAAAAAAACGTCCACTTCCGAGAGGTGCACTTACACACATCCAGTAAGTTATTTCTCCTCATCGTCCCACAAAGCACTCATTTTCGGCGCATCAACACAGCGAATACACGTGCAGACGAAAGATCTACACTTTATGTTTCATCGGTTATTCCCTCTTTACACACACACACACACACACACACACACACACAACGTGTCACCGTGGAACAAATAGGCGGCTTTGTCGCTTGGAACAGGTCAGAGATAAACACAACGAGATAGTTTGCAGGGATTTTCCGGCGCGAGAAAGAGGAAGGGGGAGAGACATCTATCTATAGATATATCTAAAAAAAGATCTAGGTTGCGCCTTTGGGGCCGCTATCGGAAGCCATATATATATA
>CM007327.1:431806-445061 GCA_000333855.2 Endotrypanum monterogeii
AGTATATATATATATATATATATATATATATATATATACACACATACTAAATATATAGGGGCCGGGGAATGTGTAATTGAAAGCCCTGGAATGTTTATCAGCGCGTAGAGGAATTCTGTACTTTTACACCTACACGCACCTACATATACATATAACTATATATATATACTATATATATAACTATACATATACATACTATATATATATACTATATATATAACTATACATATACATACTATATATATATACTATATATATATAGTTATATGTATATGTATATATCTTGATACGGCCCCACATACACCCATAAACTCACGTATATGTAGCTTCTCCCTGGTATCATCCCTGTTTTCTCGTCGTTTTTTTTTCCTTCCCTCTCCTGATTACCGCTCGACTTATCTTTTTGCTTCTGGGCTGTTCCTCCTGCCTCTCTTCTTTACTGTGTGTGTGTGTGTGTGTGTGACTGTGTGTGACTGTGTGTGACTGTGTGTTTACTTGTTTCCATTTTTTATTTTCTGTATCTCCCTGTTCATCTTTTTTACCATTTTTATTATTGATCCCCTTCTTTTGTCGTTCAGGCGCTGCTCCATTTGTACAGGTTCTCCTCTCACTCTCACACACACTGCGTGCGCGCGCGCGTGAGTGTGAGAGAATTTACTTGTTCCCCCTTTTTTTTTCTCTTGATCCTTTGCGCTGTGCGTGTGTATGGAGAGCACCGTTGTCTGTTAATGAGTGCACGCGTGTTTCTCAAGTGAAAGCTGGCCACACGTCCATCGATTCCCCTCGCTACCAGCTTTTTTGTTTCTTTTTTTTTTTGCTGTTGTTGTTGTGGTCTCCCTCGTCCGTCCTTACTTACTTCTCCAGCCGTAATCCTTCGCTGTTCGATAAAAGGGTCACATTAGGGGAGATATTTGGCTTTAGTGGAGGGTTGTCTTTTTTTTCACCATCAGCTTCTGTCGGCAAAAGGGAGCAGTTGCACACACACGCACACACACGCCATCACGGGAGGGGGAGGAGAGTGAGGAGGTGTGTGACAGGTCTGTGTAGGAGAGAAAGCGTCACGTACACGTCATTCTTCAGTAAAGAGTGGTACTGCCCTATCGCACAGGGACGCGTCCGCGTTGCCACCAACAAAGCAGCGATGGACTCGGTCTCCCGGCTTAGTGAGTCAGCGTGCGGGTCCTTTTCTGATGCGCCACGGGTCTTTTGCGTGGTCTGTGGTACAATTAACGATGACATGGTGCTGCGTCGGTCAGGACTGAAGTGTCGTGGCTGCGTAGGAAAGTCTTCGAACAGGCGTTACGTGAAGCTCCAGAAGAAGCAGGCGAAACATTTTTTATCTCAGACATTTTCGGCTCGAAGTTCGTCAGCTGGTTTAGATGCAAACTCCTTCGTCCCATCCGGCGATGGCTTGCAAGAGGCGCATCCGATGTCCAGTTCCCTGTCCTCGTCGGGGCTGCCACGCCCGGAGGATTACAGCAGCCGCACCGCCATGCCCAAAACAAAGACGTCGGCCTTGCACCCCATCGAGGAGTACATCAGCGGTACCTCGGTGTATCGTACTGCAGTGAGACACGTATGCCCCGGGGCCAGAGGGGCTAACAATGCCGATGGCAGCTGCAGTGGTGATCAGGAGACGCTTCTCGAAGGTGCTGGTAGCGTTACCAGATCCACATCCGAAACACTCAGCAAGGATCAGCGAGAGAGCTCCCTTGCACACGGCTCATATCTGAGCTCGTGCTCGGTCACTGGCGACACGCTTACCCGAGCGTCGGCACCCGTGGCACTGTCGTCAACAAACGGCAGTACGCAGCACCAGAAAGTGGGTTCAAGGAATGATGGCACTCATGGCGCCGATCTTCTGGCCAATCGAGGGTATCCCGAGGCGTTGTCTGGCGTGACGCGTGTGCGTGGTGTAGACCGCTGCAGTTGCCTTTCTACAGGCGCCAACCATGCTCCCTGTGAATCGTTGACTTCCCGGAAGGCGGCTCCGTTCCGCCTGCCGCCGCGCAATCGGTCTCACGCGAAGCAGGATCCTTTCATTCCCGCACGGTCTGGGGTCGACACGAAGGGATCCGAGGAGTGGGCAGCCCCTATACAGCACAGCGGGGGGGCTGGAGGCACAGAAAATCCGAACACCAAGGCAGCGTCGCCATCACAGCCTCTTGCCGTATCATCTGCTACAGCACCGGCACCCACCACCAAGTTGACTTCGACGACCGTCCGCTGCGTCTTGGATGAGGACGTGATCTCCGAGTCCTGGAGCGGCGCGTGCAGTCGTGGCGCCGCGTTTTCCGTCGAGCCATCCGATCCGTATCTTTCCCATCCCCATACGCCACACAACGGCGTTGCAACATCTCCAGCGCTGAGTGTCAACCGGCACATCGCAAATGCTTCGCCGATGAGGCTGGGGGAGGCACAGTGCACCGCTACCCTCTCACTCCTCGCATCACAGGAAACGATTTTGGATCCACCGGCCCCGCGGGCGGGAAGTGGTCTCAACTCCAGCGCGTCCTCGGCTTTTGACTGCACCATCAATGCGCGACTGACGGCCGCGAAATCGCGGGCGAAGAGCAGCACCAATACTCAGCAGCAACGCGAGTCTTCGCCTTCAAGGCATTGCTCTGATTCAGTGGCACGGCTTGCTGACTCACTTGCAGGTGTTTCGATGCCGCACGTCGACCCACACGAGGCCCTCAACAGAGGAGCATACTCGCTCCTTCGTATGCCACATGCCAGGACTGCCCCTGCTCTCAATAGCAGCGCTCACAGCAGCTGCTCTAGCGACTCCGAGTCATCGTGCTCAGAAGGCATCTTCGACGGCACCCCTAAATCTTCGCAGCCCGTTGTCACGTCTTCGGATTCACCGGCGGCTGTCACTGGTGTTCTTGCTGCTGTCGCTGGAGGTGCCGTCACGGCGAAGGCGCGTCCAACCAGCGCCAGCGATGCGAGCGTTGCCGTGGTCAAGGGCGAGCGTGGTCACAAAAGAAAGATGGAAGCAACGCAGCCTGGGAATGCTGAGAGGAGTGAGATCTCGGGCAAAAACAGTGCGAGCCACGGGGTTGCGGCCAATCGGATTCGCAGCAGCATCGATGCACTACGCATTACTGTCGAGCAAGTCGCACCCGCGCAGACCGTGTCGGAGGCGTCCGTATCACCTTCTCGTGGTGGGGATGGTTCACTGCTAGTGGGGGTGTCCAGCAACGACGAGAACAGCGCTGTGAGCGGCGACACGCGAAGCCGCTCGGATTCCGCGCGCAGCATCTCATCCCGGGCACAGGACGGCTACCAACGGCATGTGTACGTTGTTGGCCAAACCGGCAGATTTACCGTGACACGACACACTCGCCAGCCCAGCGGTGGCAGCGACTTGTTGGCCTCGGGCAAGTCCAAAGGCACATTACATCGCAGTCGGAGGAAGCACAACACTGCCGGCGAAGCTGTCGGTGTTGGCACACAGGAGGTGAAGAGAATCATGTACTCCCTTGTTCTTCACCACCGGAACACCAACGAGGTTCTCCTGACGCAGAGGCGGCGTCTTTATGCGGATATCATACCTGCGCTGGAGCGCGTCAAGACGGCTGCTGGAGCGAGGCTGCCTGCGATGCCAATGAGACGCTTGCCAAGTCTGCGCTTTGCCACAGATGCGTTCATTGAGGAGCGCCGGAGCGAGGTTGAGGTGTTCCTGCAGGCCGTCTCGCAGAGCCCCGCTCATATTCGCCACCCAGACATAGTCAGCTTGCTGGGGCTGGGTCCGTACCTGAGGGACGCCGCCGGCGCTTCGGCGAGTGGTCGCCGTCGTGACGCAACGAGCACCCGTTGTTTTCATCGCTCCTCTGGGACCGTGGGCAATGGAATGGCACCCCGCTCAGACGGCGGCAGCAGCCCCGAGCCGAGGCAGGGGGGGCGGGCAGACGTTGGTACTGCCTCGCCGCAGTTTTATAACTGCGCAACGAGCGGTGGGGCTGACGTTAGCGGGGCGGCTGTGGTCTGTGGCCCCGATGACACGGGCTTTGGGAACGTAGTCCGTGGCGACCTCACAGAGGGTGCGCTGAAGGCTTACCGTGCATCGGCAGCAGAGGATGTCGGAGGGATTGATGGCAGCGGGAGGTTTTCTAGAACGTTGAGTTACTGCAGCATGCAAACGACAACTTCCTCCGTGATGCGGCGCCGCAAGCTGGATGATGTGACCATGGAGGATCTCGAGCACATCCAGCTGGGCAACCTCATCGCACGCGGTACCTTTGGAGCTGTTTACCTGGGGCTCGTGCAGACGCACCGTGGTCCGTTAATGGTGGCTGTGAAGGTAATGACCATGAGTGAGTCGGTCACGCCTGCAGAGGTGGAGAGCCTACAACGCGAGCTGGATGTGCTTTGCACCGCCCAGCATAAGAACATTATTCGCTTCCTCGGCAGCCTGCTTAATCCCGCGACACGTGAGCTGCGTGTCTTTACCGAGTACATGGAGTGCGGGACTATCCACTCCCTCGTGCACCGATTCGGCGCGTTGACAATGCTAGCGATCCAGCAATACATGCGCCAGATACTCAGCGGCCTGTGCTACCTCCACAGCCTCTCCATCGCACACCGCGACATCAAGGGGGATAACATTCTCATCACCAAGAACGGTCGCGTGAAGCTCTCGGACTTTGGTAGTAGTACCGGCATGCCATGCAACGCGTCCGCGGCTGCCGATGCTGGTACTCCGTCCTCCTCCGAAGACGGCAGCGGCGGCCTAGGGGGCTGTATCTCAGGTGATGGCGCCCTTGTCGGCTCACCGCAGTACATGGCACCCGAGGTGATTCAGGGCACCGTGAAGTCACACACCGCGGCTGACATGTGGTCACTGGGCTGTGTAGGTATTGAGATGATGGACCGAGCCATATGGAAGGAGAGCGCCAACAAAAACCCGTACGTCTTCCTCTATCGTATCAGCCGCAGCGGGACACCCCCGCATGGGTTGCCGACAGACGCTGAGCTAACAGCGCTCACGGCGGAGGGCAAGCCGAAGGAGTATGAGGGATTCTCGTTGTACTTGGACTTTCTCCAGGGATGCCTGTGCGTCAACCCAGAGCAGCGCAAGACCGCCTCAGAGCTGCTGAATCATCCTTTCATCACATACCCGTATTCGAAGCACCTCCGCTGGATGCCCCCGGCAACGGCGAAGCCGTCCTCCCCCAATCCTTCATGATGGAGGGATATGTTGGTCTTACCTCATTCTCGGGACTCGTGTATGTATGTATGTGTATGTGTGTCATGGCGTGTGTGTGTGTGTGTGTGTGTGTGTGTGTGTGTGCATGTGTGCTGTTGGGCTTCGATTTACTTCGCTGGTAGATTTTTTCACAGCTCTTGGATTTTTTTTTTTTGGCGCGCACCCGAGTGTGCTGTCGCTGGTGTGTATTGGTTGGCGCCTACCCACGCATCAGCCTGTGCTCTCTCCCTATGAACTACACATATCACACTTTTTTTGTTGCCTTTTCGCTCATGTCTGGCGAGAGGTACTCATTCGTGTGGATGTCTACGTGGCGACGGCCTACGATATCTCACGGGGTCATGATGAATCACCCACTGTAGGTGTTTCATTCATACATCTCCTATCAACACATACACAAATATGTTTGTGTGTGTGTGGGGGGGGGGGGGAGCTGCTGCAGCATCTTTGTACCCTACCCCTCTTCCTTCCTGTCCACTGATACAGGGGGGCTTCTCCGTGACTTATGAAGTACATACAAGTAGTGATGCGATCGTCGTCATTATTATTTCTTTCCCCACTTTTTCCACTTTCTCTATCTACGCTTTCTGATCGGTGAAGCACCGCCGATTTGTCTTCTTCTCCCCCTCCCCCTCCCCTTCCCTCCCTTCCCCTCCTGCTTTCCTTCGTTGCTTTTAGTTGGTGCTATCGATTCCGAGGTGGTGTAGTAGTTTAGTGACGGGCTGCGGCTGGCATATGATCGTAGCGTAAAGTTTTACCCCCTATTATTGTTTGGCACGCAGTCAAATAGATATATATCTATATATCTATATATATCTATATATCTATATATATATATATATCTATATATCTATATATATCTATATATCTATATATATATATATATCTATATATATATATATCTCCCTCCCCTTTCTCGATCTTCCTCCTCCTCGTCCTGTTTTTTTTTTTTTTTCTCTTGTCTGGGCCCCTGTGCCTCGTTGTGCGAGACTGTGTTTTCGTGGGAAGAGCGGGGAAGGTCTTAAAGAGGGTGGGATATATGCAACCTGTACGGCTACAAAACACAGGACACCCAGTTGCCGGAGGAAGGACGACAGCATCAGCGTGGAGCGCTGGTCACCACGACCGCGAAGCGGGGCGCTGAACGGAACCCTGTCTCAGTGAGAATCAAGTGACACGGACCACCGACAATACAAGAGAAAGTAAACCCGTTAGGGGAACGAGCGTACACGCCACGGGCGCGCTTGACAAATAAAACGAGCGTCTCTCATTCAAAAGGTGTGCAAGACACGAAAAATTTGAGGGCGTTGCACCGTTTTCTCTCCACCGTACGCCAAGCGGGGTTGGGTGGTGGTGACGCAGCGACAAGCAACATATAAAGAAAGCGGGGCAGAGGACTACCAACGTACACATACAGTACACACAGTAACGTCTACCAACTTTGAGTGTGTGCGTGTGTGTGTGAAAATTGTCGGGTGCCTTATTCTTCTGTTGTGTCTACAAAGGTTATGTGGGTGTAACCCCTGGGCCCTTCGTGTGTTTGTTTCTGTCCATTGTCTTGGAAGGGGTGAGAAGGGGCTGGGGCGTCTGTCGATATATATCTATATTTACACACACACACACACATATATATATATATCGTTGTTCCCCACTATTTTTCCCTTCTTTTTTTTAAATTTTTATCCCACTCTTTCCTTACAGCATTGACGTCTGTTTGTTGTTCCTGCACAGACATCTCCGATTTGGTATTCTCTCCCTCCCTCTTCTCTGCTTTTTTTTTTTGTTGCTCAATTTCTTTTGTGTTTGTTTCCCCTTCTTGTCCCTCTTTTCCACACACACACACATCTACACCTAGTTTGTTCATTGATATACACACACGCTTCTTTGATTTCTGTGTCCGCCCGTCTTGGCGGGTATAAACATTTTTTTTTCTCTATCGATGGTGTATCGGTGGACTCATTCAAGAGCGCCTCATAAAGGAACAGCGATTTTTTTTTAAATTTTGGTTCCCCCCTCCTCCCCATCTTCCTTCATTCCCCTGTACCCTATTCCCCCTCCCTCCCCCTCCTCCCCTCCTCCCACCGCGAATCAGTAGCAGCATCCAACCATTCTGCCTCGCCCATTTTGTTGAAGCGCTGACGGAGGCGGAGACGGAGGGGGGTGGGGTGGCATGCGTGCGAGCCAGGTGCGCAGGCTTGTTCACATTTCTCACCAAGGAACAGCGTGACATAGACCTTTGTTTTTTTCCTATAAATATATATTACGCTATCATATTTGTTGTGTGTGTGTGTACCCTTTTCCTTCCCTATATATATATATATATATATATATATATATTCGACGTCTTCTCTCATTTTTGTTTTTCGCTCGCTTCTGCTTTCTCATTGTATTAGATATTAAGGCAAAACACCGACAACCACAAAGACACCGCGTCGAGTTGACCACATCTCTCATTTTCGGCCGTTGACTGTTGACTACTCTCCCCCCCCCTCTTCCCCATCTCCTCGATGGCAGCAGTTGAATCACGAGGAGGAGACGGTGCCGTTGAGAGGATCCCAGTGTCCATGAAGCGACCCCTCTCTGAACAGGGCCCCTCACCAGCGCACCAGCATCACTGCACGGCCGCGAACGTAACGTCATCGCCGCTGGGCGAATCCGGCGTTGTTGGCCACGACTCAAATACTAATGGAATTGCTTCACCTACTCGCACGACCGCGACTTATGCCCCTGCCCGAGTCCGAGTGGAGTCCTCCACACGGCACCAGCTCCAGCACTCACCCCAGGAAGGCAAACGCATGCCGGCGAGGGGTCGGTCGATGACCGCCTCATTTGTGACCAGGGCAGCTTCGATCGACACCAGTGACCAAAACATCCCCCCCACTACGGCTCAAAGCTTTAAGAGAACACCAAGCTACATGCAGCCCACGCAGTCTTCCCTGCGCTGCGCATCTGAAGACAACACAAACAAAAATCTTGCATCAGCGCACCATTTTCGGATTCGTGACAGCAGTCCCAATGGTGCCATGAGCGATAACGTCGACGACGACGACGGCGGCGGCAATGTTTCTAGTAGTGCATCCTCCCATCGTTCATCGCAACGTGTCCATGTGAGAACGCGAACACTGAAGCGCGCTCCTGTCATCAAGAGCGTTGTCCAGCGGGGGGCGTCGCCACCAACTCTGACCAAGGCGACTTCGGACTCACCCGATTCTCCAAACATGCGTAGAGCGCAGAGGAGTACCACAGTAGCTTCACCCGCCTCCCTCGCGTCTCGGGGAGACTTGAACCGCACTGTCACCTCCGATATCGGTCGAACCCGCTGCAGTCATGCGGCTCCACCGTCTACATCAATACAGTGCAGCGGTGTCGTCCATGAAAACGCGGTAGTGTCGCAGACAGGTTCCTTGTCCTCTGGTGCGGGAGGCAACCAAGGCCGCTCTCCGGACCACAGAGGCGGCGGCGGCAGCAGCAGCGGCACGAGTATTGATGAGGATGTCGCTGACAGTGCGAGCCTTATCTCTTCACAGTCGCTATCGCTGACGATTGTCACGGTCTCTGATGACAACATCACGGAACTGTTGGGGGCGATTTCTCTGTCGCAGGACATCGGGGCCTCTGACAGCCATACCCAGCACAAGTCCCTGCAGGCGGAGCAGCGTTGGTGGAACTACAGCAAGCCTCGTAGCGGCGCTGCCTTTGCGAACAAGGGTGGCTGTAACGGTGGAAAGGCGCTTTCTGTCGCATCTGAAGTGCGCCGACGAGTTGAACACGCGCCGTATGGCACGCAGTCGAAGAGCTTTCCCGTACAAAGCTGTCCCTCCTCCCTCGGCATCACACCCAACGTTCTGACGCGAGGTCATGGCGGACTACAGCCCAGGGCACACCGCGGTGACGCCTCGCCAAATGCGGCGCAAAAGCGGCAACGTAACGGTGTTACTGCTTCGAACACAGTGCTTCTGTCCACTAAAGTCCCTCGACGGACAGGTGCACAGATGGGCGATCGGGTGCTGCAACCAGAGCAGGGACGCAGGCCACCGCCGGAGACAGCGCTGCGGACTCAAAGTCTTCAATTAAGGGATGAGGGTACGAAGACACCCCCTGTGAGGTGTGCTCGCTCCTTCGATTCTGAGTCCAGCACCGGCAGTCCATCTGGTGGAGCTAACACTATCGATAATACTTCTATGGGCGCTGTGAAGGAGCGAGCCGACGACGACGACGTCAATCGCAACGCCGCTGCTTCTGCCATGCAACCCTGCGTACCACGGCTGGCGCTGGAGCGAATTCATGCGCATCGCGAGCGTCAGCGCGCCCCTGCCGGGGCATCGTACAAGGTTGCTCGCCATATGGTCGGTGTATCGGGTCGAGACAGCACGACCTCGTCGTCGAGCAGCTCGGGTGCATTGGATGTGACTGTCTCATCATTGACGGACTCCGCATGGCCCAGCAGTCACAGCGGAGGTGCTGGTCACAGCTGCACCTCAAAGGAATCCCCTATTGTCGACGTGTTGGGCCTCATGGATCACCAGGATCATCTGAATGGCGCGGTAGTGGTTGACCACCAACATGCTTCTTCTTTGTCTGCGGGTGCACCGAATCAGCATTTTACTGTTGCACAGGGCGTCTCGACGTACCCTAGTCACACGAGCATGTTGATGAGCGGGAGTGCATCTGACAACAAGGGAGGGGGCGTGTGCGGCAGCGATCAAACGAGCACTGATGTCCGGGGCCACAAGGCGACATGTTTGCAAGTGACAAGTCCGCATACAGCGCCGTCGAGGGACTCACCCACAGCGGCAAGTCCGTCGAAGGCGATTCAGGGAGTTCATAGAAAAACTGAGGGTGCAATGCGTGCGGAGGGGATTACTGGCGTTAATCAAGGCGTACGCGACATCGACGTTGATCTGGCACACAGTCAACAGGTGCCGGAGGCGGCGGACCTGCAGCGGCGCCCTGCTGACATGAGGCACAATACCAAGTGCTGTCTGGTCATGTAACCCACCAGTACACATGCACATGCATAAAAAAAACACACACACACACACTTTTTTTAAGTGGTTGACTGCACCCCAGACTCTATTCGACTGGGTCCGATATGACCCACAACCAGGGTCACTTGGTTCGGGGCCACGTGAAGGGAGGAACAGGTGTTCGGGGGGGGGGGCGGCCGGCCGTGCTGACGGGTGGGTGGGCAGGGTCACGCGTGAGCGGCATTGCCCAAGATACACTGCTGTAATAGCATGTCGCCCTCCTCTTCTTCTTCCGAGTCGATCCCATAAAGCGACGATCCTTTTTTTTTTTTGTGTGTGTGTATTTGTGTGTATGTGTATGTGTATGTGTATATTGACTTTCCACAATGATGTCCTTCAATCCCCTGTCCCCTCGATGCTACTTGCACCCTCCCTCCCTCCATCTCTGCCTCCATCTGGAGTCAACCCTCTATGAGACCTTCGAGAGGGGCCCCTGTCAGCAACACACGTGAGGGTGAGGAGAAAAGTGGAGGGGGAAGCGAATGCCTCACAGTCGAGTTCTTGGGGTCCCTTGACTCAACGCGCTTGTTTGCCCTATGTAGCACGTGCGTGGAAGCACAAGGCGGCGCATACTCTGCTGAGGGTTGAGCTGTTGTGCCCGAGGTCAATCATAAGTATATATATATATATATATATATATATATACACATGTCAACATGTGGTATTAAATAAACGTAAAAAAGTGCGAGTGCGCCAAGCTAACTCAGAGAGGACGCACAATCGCAATCAGCTAGAAGAAAGTAATAAATGAGGGATTAAAAAAAAATCGGCGGCGAGCAAGAAGTGGGATGGTTGCATCCATGTCTTCTTTCTCAAGTCCGCCACCCCTGATGGATGAGGTGGGGCGTAGACATGCAAGAAGGTGTCTATAACAGCCTCACATAGGCACGGTGGACACGTATTCATAGTGGCAAAACAGGTTTTTATACACACAAGAACATATTGATGCACACACACACACACACACACACATACACACACATACACAGGTCGTGAGAGTGTGCATAGGCGTCCCGCTTTTGGAGAGCCAAAAAAACAAAGGATAGAAGGAGAGAGCAGCAAATTGCCAGGGCATGCATTTTTCTCCCACCTTCATGCTCCCTCTCGGTTCTCCACATGTCTGCTATTTTTTTTTTTTTCAATACACCTTTTCACTTGGCAACTTTTCTTCCTCCACCGCTTCCTTTGTATCATGATCTCTCCTCCTATATAAAAATATATATACATTCACACACATATATATATATATATATATCAATAATAATATAATATCAAATTATTATTATTATTATCAAACAGGTATGTGCTGTTGTGTTTTTGGTTCCTCTTTTTCTTGGTTGCTTTAGTTTTTTGTTTTTTTGGTGTGTGTGTGTGTCTCTCTCTATCTGATCCAATTTGTATTTTCACTTTCATTTTATTATTTATTTTATTATCTTCCTCCTCCTCCTCGTCGTCCTCCTCGTCGACGTCGACGTCGTCGTCGTTGCTGCTGCTGCTGCTCTGTTTTTGTTGCCAATTTTGTCGACATTTTCCCAGAATTCGCGAATCATCGCTTTTCTTTTCCTTTGTATTTGTCGTCTTATCTTTCTCGTCCTTCTCGAGGGGTTGACAGCAACAGTCAAGGACAAAGCACAATACACATTGCTCATACTCCATTCCTTTTCAGCACCTTCTCTCTCTCACATACACACACACACACACACACGCACGCGCACACGCACACTCATCTACTTTTGAGGATAGAAAGGAGGGCCATACAGCTCAAACGGAGGTCTTCTGTCCGCCGCCCCCTTTTTTTTTTACCTCGTCTTTTCATCCGCGTCGTCTTGTATTCTACTTAGTCGTTCCCTGCGTTTTTTTTTTTGGGGGGGGGTCACGGTGCACTAGAGTACCGCGCTGTCTTCTTCTTTTAGTATATCCCCTCGTTGTCGTTGTTGTTGTCGTCATGGGTGCCCCCAAACGCCTCGGCAAGTACGAACTAGGCCGTACCTTAGGTACCGGCAATTTCTCGAAGGTGAAGATCGCTCGGGACACGGAGACGGGTAAGGAATGGGCCATCAAGGTGATTGACAAGGAGCAGCTCGTGCGGGAACGCATGGAGGAACAGCTGAAACGTGAGATTGCCGTCATGAAGATGCTGCGTCAGCCGAACATTATTGAGCTGCACGAGGTCATGCAAACAAGCCACCACATCTACCTCGTCCTGGAACTCGTGACGGGCGGCGAACTCTTCGAGAAAATTGCGAGTGCGAAACGATTTGATGAGTCGACGGCACGCCATTACTTCCACCAGCTCATATGTGGCATCAACTACTGTCACCGCCAGGGCATTGCTCACCGTGACTTGAAGCCGGAGAATCTTCTGCTGGATGCGAACGATACACTAAAGATTTCCGATTTCGGTTTGAGCAACCTCCAGCGTACGACCGCGAGCGGCGGGGGTACCATGCTGCAGACGGTCTGTGGCACACCGAACTATGTTGCGCCGGAGGTACTGAAGGAGCAGGGCTACGATGGTCTGAAGGCGGACATCTGGAGCTGCGGTGTTGTCTTGTTCGTCATGATGGCTGGTTATTTGCCATTTGATGACGAGAACGTGAATGCGCTCTTCACCAAAATCGAGCGTGGCGAGTTCCGCATGGCGCGCCACTTCAGCGCTGACGCCCGCGACCTCATTTCCCGAATGCTCACTGTTGATCCCCATGAGCGCATTTCCTTAGACGGGGTGATGGAGCATCCGTGGTTCATTGTAGACTGGAACCCAGATATGTTGACGCAGGGCAAGAACCGATCGGTGCCAAGCGCGACGGAGGCCAGCGATAAAAGTTGACGAACGTAGACCAATACGTGCCCACGCGAGGTTCTCCTCTGTCCTCACCTGAAGTTATATATATATATATATATATATATATATATATATATATATAGTACGTACTACTACTACTACTACCTCCTTCCCTCCCTCCGTCGTCGTTCGTTACTTACCTACTACGTACGTACCGACGACGACGTACGT
>CM007327.1:445081-467268 GCA_000333855.2 Endotrypanum monterogeii
GACGACGGACGGACGACGACGACGTAACGTAAGTAACGTACGAACGTAACGACGACGTACGTACGACGACGCGTCGTCGTCGTCTCTCTCTACGTACTAGTATATATATATATATATATATATATATATATATATATATATATATATAGGCTCACACTTCATCCTCCTTCCCCCTCCTGCGCTTGTTTTCCCACAATTAGCCACGCACAGGTACGAATAGATCTTCATGGATTCACGGCTGCGAAAGGCGGGTGTGGGTAAGTCGAATGGATGGAAGCTGGGGCTGATGTATGGGTGAAGGGCACGCAGAGCGAGCGAGCTGGGGAGAGGGAGGAACGATGGTAAGGACTGTGCAGAGTATGAGACATTAGATGGAATAAAGGACTAGGGAATGTGTACACTGTTATGAGCACCACACACGCGAAGCAGTCGTGTAGGTACGTGTGTACGTGCGCATGTATGTATGTATGTATGGATGTGTGTGTGTCTGTGTCTGTGTGTATATGTATGTGTGTGCATGGGGAGAGCTGACGGAGATGCACACTAGCACTGCTCAGTGTGTGTCTTCTTTTTTTAATTATTATGTATCATGTATGATTAGGTCTACTCTTCCCCCCTCCCCCTCCCCCCCCTACACACACATGCATACATACACACACATATATATATACATACATGCCGTAATGAGCATCGCATATACAGACGCGTGTGTGTGTGTGTGTGTGTGTCTTCTCGTCCCGTATGCTTGAAGAGACCACTAGCCAAGTGAAGAGGCAGCCAACTGCTGGAGGGTGGGAGAGGGGGGGGGGAGGGAGGGGGCATGTGTCGAGGAATTATACGCTGGGCATCCACCATTTCATTCGATTTACGTGATGTCATACTCCCTCATTGCATCACGTCATCTCCGTTGCCGGGTTAAGTCGATGGGTCGCGTAGGCACCGTGTGCGGCCAATGAAAGTGAAACAAGGAAAACAAAATAGTATGTGCCACACAGATGTGCTCAGGCGCAGGGTGGGAGGGCCGTAGCGGCGATTCACCATGGACGCAGAGTATATATATATATATATATATATATATATGTGTCTTGTGTGTTTTGTTTTGTGATGGTCTGTGCATCTATTCTGTGTCTCCCCACATTTTTATTTTCCCTCGCCGGTTTCTTCTACCTTTCCTTCCACTTTGTTATTACTAGTAGTCGTGTTGATTGATGCGTAAGCACTAGCCGAGGGTCGTATCACGTTTTTATTTTAAAAATATGTTTGTAAACGTGTGGCCTCTCTCTTGTTGTGGTGCTCTTGAAGTTTTTTTTTTTTGCGTTTGTGTGGGGGTGTGTTTGTATTTCGTGCGTTGGTGTGTCAATAAAAATCATCGGGGACGTGGCTCTCTCTCTCTCTCTCTCCCCCCGTTTCCCTCTTAACTGAATCCTCGACAGAGTTTCGGCGACAGGTGGGGGGGGGGGGAGGGAGGGAAGGAAGGAAGGAAGGAAGGAGCAGGGAGGCTTCGAATGACTACCCCAACCCATTGATACTTGCTCCCCCGCTCCCTTGCCCTTTGTGTGTCACTCATTCACTCCTCTGCCAACCTACCAGGTGCTCTTTCCCGTTTTTTTTTTTTTTGTGTGTGTGTGTGTGTGTGTGTGTGTCTCTCTCTCTGAGAAAGAGGAGAGTCGTTGTCACCTTTTTTTTCTTTCCTGTATGTGTTTTGACCTCCTTGAGGTATTATGTGTGACTGATTTTATAAATCTCGCGTGCGCTTGTGGCCCTTTCTGTGTGCTTGGTCTTTTTGAGGTGAAGAGGCATCCCCGTTGGTCCAGCCGATGGGCCACCCCCCCCCCCTCCCCTCTCCTTCCCTTCCACTCTACACCTTCAGAGCTTTACGTGGACAGAAGAAAAATATGCCTGAAAGAAACTCGACTCACTGCGCGATCTATGCCTTCGTCTTTATTTACTGATGATGTTTTTTTTTGACAACGGGGCTCTTCCTTTTTCTTTCCCGTTTCTTTCCGTTTTTCTCTCCCCGTGCTCGGAATGGGCGGCGGGGTCTCTATGGTGCGCTCAGCCCCTCTTTTTTTTTTTTTGCCTACTTTTCTTCAGGCATTGCTGACTTCGTTCTTTTTCCTTTACCCTCTTCTACTGCGCACGCGTGCGTTTGCGTGTTTGTGTGTGTGCGCTGCCAGTGTGCAGGCGGTGTGGCATGTATATTGGCAGTGGGCTTTTTTTTTTTTAAAGGAGGTTACCTGTCCGCGCCACCCGTCCACGCTGCGTCCACCCCCTTTGTCGTCCGCGTGCTGCAGTCGTACGTTCCGTCTTAGCCTTTGGGATGATTGGACAAATGCTGTGATGCAACTTCGTGTCTATACGAAGGGTATTTGTCCATGTTTATGTCTGTACAGGTCTTTCTCTTTCTCTCTCTCTGTATGTGTGTGTGTGGAAGCATTTGGAGGGGGGTATGGGGGGAGGGGGTCCGTGCTGAGGCTAGGTTATATATCCGTACTTGAGGTGTACAGCCACGAACTCACCAAAAATCAATGCGAAGGGCGTGTTGAATGCTTAGAAGGGGGAGAGGCGGATGAGTGTGTTGGCCCACACGCCGCCATTCAGAGAGACGCATCTGGTCTTTCCTCTTTTTATACCCAGTCATGTCTGCAACCGCATCGCTTCCGTGTTTTCATCCCTTTTCCCGCTCTTCCCCTGCTTTGTCTCGATTGAGGATGAAGAGGCTGATGTTGATACTCTCACTGCGATAGGTTAACCTGATGTCGTTTTTTTTTTTTTGGTGCTGTCGGTATGAGTTGATGCTCCTGCATACCTCTTCCTCTGTGTATATGTCTATGTCTGAGGGTGTGCATATCTTCCGTCTCCATTCTTCAGTTGTAATGACCGGTTTTTTTTCTTTTTTTTTTTGAGAGGGGTGGGGTAGAGTTGCGTACGCCGTCCATATTTCCTTTCCTCTTTAATGCAGCTCTTCACGGTGCCTGTAAAAAAAAAGCTGAACGGCTGCCAATACGTATCGGCTTTTCTCTTACCCCATCTATCCATCTATCCCCTTCCTGCGTGTGTGCATATGTCTCTCTCTCTCTCTCTCTCTCTCTGTATGTATGTATGTATATGTGTGTGTGTGTGTGTGTGCGTGCGTGCGTGTGTGTGTGTGTGTGTATGTGCACGGGGGTTGGAGGAAGGACCTCAGGCTCTGATCTTCTTTCACGTGTTTGACAGTTGCAATACTTCGCAGGGTTGAGAAGCATCAGTGTGTATGTTTTGGCTCGAGAGCGCGAGAGCGGGAAGCGGCCCCTCCATTACTCCTTCAAAAGAGGGGGGCGGGCGTCAACAACTACTCTAGGATCTTGGTGAGCTACTAGGTGTATATATATATATATATATATATATATGTATATACATATACGTCTCTGACGAATCCGCGTCAACAGGTACCTGCACCTATTGTGCCCGAGCTGTACACCTTCCCCCAGATGCCGTGATCATCTCTACTGCTTTTTTTTTTTTTTCTGGTGTGCACTGAGGAATATATACGCAGCTTTGATACTTTTGATTTATATATATATATATATATAGACGACGACAACGTGAGCAAAGCATATGAAAAAAAAAAATAAGCCCCCAAAGACACACACACACACACACGCTTATATATATACAGAGAGAGAGAGAGGGAAGGAGGAATAACCAATAGTTATTAGGTAAGTTGCAGTTTCTCTCTCCTCCTCGTGTCTTGTTGTGACGGAGGTGCCTCTGCCTCTGCCCCTGCCTCTGCCTCTGCTGTGGCTGTTGCCCCTGTCACCAAGACAAAATTCCCTTTTTTTATGCACTGGTTACTCTCCATGAGCTTCTGCTATTGTAATCTCCCTTTTTTTCTTTTTTCGCGCATCTTCCCTACGTTTCTCTATGTTTGCTGAGAGGAGTGGGTGGACGGGGGTTCTCTACCCAACGCGACTGGGCGAGGTATACACGAGGTGACCGGGGTGGCAATTGCTGGGGCTCTGCGCACTCCATTTCTCTCTCCCCCCCTCCCTTCCTTTCTTCCTTTCTTCACCCACAAACGCCGCTGCACCCACCGCTCTATTCCTTCATACCCACGGAGCAGATCGACCTCTATCTTGTTATCAAGGCACCTGCAGACAAGGTTGGCATGCACAATTTCTTCCGTTGCTTCCCTTTTCTTTTCTCGTGAACCAGTATCCTACGCAGTGTAGAGAGGCGCATGTCCGGCGCCACCCAGAGGGAGGCGTATCTGTCGCAGCGACCATGCATCGCAGGCGTGCCTCCTCGTCCTCTTCTTCTTCCTCAGATGCTTTGCACACCTGCATGTGGGACTTTGCACCGTTGAGTTGTGCGGCGTCTACACCTTCAATGCCTGTCGACGGGCTTCTGACTAGGCCATCGAACGTGTTGGCTATATCGAGTGTCGACACACACCCTGTGCCACCTGTACAGGAGCCGCTAGTTCCTTCTACCCGAACGCCATGGAACCCCTCATCAGAACCTGCTGACAGCGCTGACCGAGCTCTGTCTCGCACTACACACACTACCCACGACATCCTTGCCACTGCCACCACCAGCACTGTCACAGGCAGCGGGGGTGCAGGGGGGGCTGACGCACCGCTAGGCGTGCCTACTGACTGCAGCACTATCTTTCATTCGTTCCCTGACGCAGCGGTGGTTGATGCTGGCAGGTCATCGGGTGTCTCGACGGCAGACGCAAAAACTGAAGAGGGCTACGCACCATCCGCCGCTCCACGCCCCGGCTCGAAGAGGTCCAACTCCAGCGAGTGGTCAGTGAGCCAGCAGCGCCCTCGAACCAGCCCAAGCCGCTTCCAGCCGTCGCTCTCAGCACGCCCTCTCCCTTCTTCGGCGCCGGCTCCCACCACACACGAGGATTCAGGGCAGCAAGTGTCCATTGCGCACGGGAGGCGTCTCGATATTTTTTTGGATTACGCAGTCACAGCCTCTCGTGCCGCCTCGCTCCCACAGCCGTCGGTACCTCCTGCCACTCCCTCGAAGCCAGGTTCGTCTGCTGAGCGACCTCGCTCGAAGTTCCAGGGACGGCGTGCGGTGTCGGCGTCTACCGACCATCTCACCTCAGACTCCCCCACCCCCGGAGCATGTTGCGTCTCTGCTCAAGCGGCTTCACGCTCGGGGCAGACTTCTTCCCAGCTTCCTTCGGTCAACAAAACTCGACAAGGGTCGCAGTCGTCAGCCGTTGACGCCACATTAGCGATGTCGTGCTCCTCTCATGACCCCTGTTCTTTAGGCGGTGGTCGTGGCGCGAGCCAGGGAAACGGGGAGCCGCCACAGTACACTTGCACTCCGGACTTTCTGCGACTACCGGCGTCCGGGGCAGCGACAACTACCACTGCTGAGGAGGCCACGGAGGCTCTGACCTCAAGGATCACGGAGGGCACACCCAACACACGAGCAGGGGACAACCTAGCCACCTTTTTCTACCCTCAAGATACTTCTGTGAATGCTGGGGGGTTGTTGCGTGGTGCTGCCGGTGGCCGCACACGGTCCCCGCGCTGCCAATCACAGCCGCAGAGGCCGTCACTGGCCGCCTCCCACCGCTCCTCGTCAACCGCAGAGGATGGTCCCTCAAAGTGGCCGCCCCTCCCACGCGCACAGTGCACTATAAGAACACGCCTCATGGTCGGGGGCAGCGGTGGTGCTAGGCGAGGCAGCGTCGATTCGGCGCCTCCTATGAATCACCCACTCGCGTCTGCACGATCGCCTCTCGAGAGGCGTCCCGATGTGTTTCCCTCCAGTGCTTCAGCACAGCTATTGTTTCCCTCCGTCGGCGCAGAGACTGTGCCTCTGCTTGCTGCGAAGGAGTCGTCATCAACCGTAAAAGCTACCTCTCAGGGTGCCGATCTTAGGCATCAGCAGCGTCACCCCGGCGTTTCAGGTGGTGCACCTATGCCTGGGCTGCTTGATGGGTTTGGCGATAGATTCAATGACGTGGCTGAGCTGCGGCAACGCCTCCTCACAGAAGATTTCTTCTCCAACCCGCTCCGTAAACTCCGTCGTGATGGGACGTTCCCATGGAAGTTGACGATCAGCGTGTTGCTGCTTCTGCTGCTGCTCGTCCAGGTGACGTGGTATCACCTTCCTTTGGACCACGCCAATGAGGCGATGCGGCTGGCCATCACAAAGCAATTCACGCACGGCGACACGTACTACAGCAAAAGCGAGGGGGACATCGTGTCGGCGCCGACGGCGTGGATGGAGAACCTCTACACGTCGATTGAAGAATTTATTCAGGTGTACTACAACCTGACCAACGCATCTTCTGCAAAAACGAATTACCTTTATAGAGAGGCAAATTCCGCGGATCCAGGCAGGTCGAATAGAGCGCACACCATCAGTGAGGTCAAGGGTGGTGGAAAGGGCAGCGCGGTGGGTGAGGGGCGATTGTGGCGCCTACGTGATGAGTGGGCATCACCTTTGTCCTCACTGCGGGCTGCGCAGGCGCGGCGATCGACAGGCCCGTTACGGGACGTCGCTGTGGCTACCGAGCCTTGTGCGGGTTTGGCCGAGGCAAGAGATGCTCCTACCGGAGAAGGCTTGGGCGAGTTGCCGCATTTCCGTATTCCTCTATCGGACATCGCACCAGTCTTGATGAGGGTCGAGGTGGACGTGTATTCCTCCAGAGAGGGAGCCGACAACGTAAACTTCGAGCTGTCTCCGCTTCAGAGCTCCGCGACGTCTGTGCGGCACAGCCCCAACCCTACACACGAAGGGCAGCTTGACTCTGCCGACGACGGCGGTCGAATGAAATCTGCGGATGTGGGGAGGCACAGGCGCCGTTGGTTGACGTTTTATGTTGACGCCGATCGTCCTCTTGGCCCATTTATGGAGTATCAAATGTCAGTGCGAAATTCCCGCGAGGCTCAGAGGCGGGGTCGGCAACGTACTGCCGAACCGAAAGAGAAGAATGCCACTGATCCCTTCAGTGGGGCCGACGGTGTAGCCGTGGGTGATGTGCCTGAGCACGACGATGTTGCTGAGGGCCCCGCTTCGAGGGAAGGGATGGATGCTGCCTTGTCTGCGGTCTGCATGCCGCGGTACGACGATCTAATAGGTCGTTATTACCTCCCCTGCGTCTCGATGCCGCCGACCACCCTCCACCCGGAGGCGGAGGCGGCCGCGGCGCCAGACGCAGCGACACCTATCGTTACTGAATACTCTCTCATAGACAACGTGCATCGCATTCAGCTGGAGGTCACGTTGCGTCACGAGATAAGTGAAGTGGGGAACCACCTTGCAGTCCTTGCGGGTGCGCTCCACGGTGTGCCCTTCTCGACGAAAAGAGCTGCAGGTAATGCTAAGCCGTTCAGCGTGGCAACGGCTGCCGTCTTCCAGTGGCACGTCTTGAAGGACATAACGGTGCACCCAGGAGGTCTGGTAGAGACACAGCTTCGTGTGAGCACGCGTGTATGGACACCGGGGTCATCTCATATTTTTTGTATGCGCTACATTATGGCGGTGCTGCTGATTGTCTTGGCTGCGATCGCGATAGTGCTGCAGCTACGCGCACTGCAGCGCATTTTTGACTACAATCGACGACTAGGAAAAGATGACGAAACGTTTCTTACGCAACTGCCTCCGCCCTGCACCCCTGTCGACGGTACGTGTGAGGCACGGTTGATGTCATCACATCACGTCTCGTCACCGCCCCTCTTTCACGTCAGAGCGACGGTCCCATACGAGTGGGGGATACCCGGAAGCCCGGTCGATGCTCCTTCAGGGGTGCCGGCTCGTGGTGCTCGCGCCACGGGGTGCATCAATGCCACTGCCGAAGCGGCAGCATCTGCGTCTGTCAACGTTACCCCGTCAGGTATCACAGCAGCGAACTACGGGACTATGAAACACCACCATGACAATTCTTATGCCCGTCGGCCAGACGGGCGCTCGGAGGCAGCGCTGTCGTCGTCACCACGGGCAGACTGCTCCCTCCGCTTTGTTTCCTCACCGAGTCCAGATGACTCATCTGTCCCTCGCTGTGGTGGTGGTCGGCAGAGTGGTGCAGTCAACACTTCTGCGTCTTGCGATTCTCACCGCGAGGGTTCCGCGTCGTTCGTGCACACCCGGGAAAGTGCCGAGCGTCATCAGCGCCCAGTTGACTCGAGTGTGGGCCGTGGCGTCTGGCTTTCTGGTACGTTCCGGTGGCTCCTTTGTGGGTGGTGGAGCTCGCCGCTTGGCACGTTTACGCCATCATCGGCGTCCTTTCCACCGAGCGCGCCAATGACACACACGCCGTGGCTCGAACAGAGATGCGACGATAGCACTGGCACCCGAGCTGGGGGTGTTCCCGTATCAATACCACGTCGCTTTTCCGTCCACATCGGAGGCACTCCGGTGTCGGCCGTCCCCTCGAACGTTTCCTTCTCATCTCTTCTTCAGACTCCGATTACCCCACAACAGGCGGAGCGCATCATGGAGCGTAGCTACGTTGATGTCCACGCCACGTGGCGCCGTTACCTACAACAGTCAAAAGGAGTTGGTTGGCACTGGGTCGCCATTGTTTCGGCCGTCATCATTCTGTGCTATGGTGCTCTCCTATTGGCTCCGCTGCAACCCTTCGTTCAAGTGTCGCAGACGAATGTGTACAGCATGTGGACGAGTGTACTGCTCGGTGTTGCAGCACTTCTATCTTGTGTGCAGCTGCTGAGTTATCTCCGATTTTTTCCTACCTTCTACTTTCCAGTGATGGCCTCCCTTCACGTGGTTCCTAAGCTGTTCATCTTTGGCCTCTGCATTTCGCCGTTGTTTTTAGGCTTCGCTCTTTTTTTTGTGATCGCGTTTGGGGACCATTCAGGAGGAGACTTCTCCACTCTCAGCTGGGCGAGCGTCCGCTTATACTTCATGACGTACGGCGACTTGCTGCTTCCGACCATAGGAGTGGCAGCGAACACCCCGTACACCGTGACAGCCTTCCTTGCTGGGGTCCTGGTTGTATCCTTCGTACTGATATTTTTTCTGATTATGCTGAACATGGCGATGTCGATCACGCAACACGAGTGGCTGCGGTTACGGAGGCGATTCGGCGCCGCCCTGAGCACCTCCAGTCTTCTTTTCTCCATCAGGAGCAGATCGGAGGTGAAGCGGGAGGCCATCGAGGCGGTCCGTGCAAATTTAGAAATCCTATGGTATATGTTGAAGGAGGATGAGGAAGAGCGTCAGCGGCAGGCAGCAGCGGCAGCGCGTTCGCCGTCGCCACCGGTGCTGTACAATTTGTCTTAGTTCCCAGCGAAACAAATGCGCGGGCGGGCTGTGGGGATCTCGGGCGAGGAGATGGTCGGTCGAGGTGGTGGCAGCGTCATCGTCGGCGCTGCGACGGGGGTGGCACCTTCGTTGGATTCTCTGAGCCGAAAAGGAGCGCTGCCGTGGAGTCCCTTTCGAGGTTCCTCTTCTGTGGGTCACAAGCGCCTGATGCGCGAGCTACCCCCCCTCCCCCTTCCCCCGTAGGGACCTCTCCTACGGCGATTCATCCGCAGACAGTTTTGGTCATGCGTGGGTCCACTTCGTTTATGCTGCCGGCACCCGCTTTAAAATATATATATATATATATATATATATATTGGACTCTCATTAAGGGTTGCGGGTTAGGGTTCTGTGGGCCATCTGCGATGCTCATTTCCTCTCCTCCTTGAACCTTTGCCGTGCTTCCCCTCGGCCGCCGTTATCTACTTGCCCCTCCCCCCTCCTCCCTCGGCCCCCGTGTCTTTCCGGGCTGTTATCGCTTTTTCATTATTCTCTCTAGGGTGACGCATCCCTTGTTTTGTGATGCTGCTTTCACGTGATAGGTGAGTGTATGAATATAAATAACATTATATATACATAAACGTATATTGTCTGTGTGTGGGTGTCATATTGATCTGATTTTGTTGCCATACCGGCCAAAAAAACAACAACAATAAGGAAACGAATGTGGTGTCTCATCGCAACAATTGACCCCATTCCGTCCCTCTCTGCCTGCCCTCTCCGCTTTGTATCCACCCCCCTGCATCGTCTCTCAGACAGACATTGACATACGCATTCGTAGCGATGCCTGATCAATTCGCCTCAAGGCGGTCTCAGCGTGGGAATTCTACCAACACCTGTTTGGCAGGTTGCCCCGCGGCTGCTTTCTTGATGCCCCCGTTCGTTTCCCTTTCTAGCTCAGAGCTCCCGTCGGTGGTGAGTGAGGGGGTTTGAGTGAGGCATTCCTTAGTCGGTGAGCGGCCCATCGTTGTGTGACCAAACAGTATCAAAAAAAAAAAAGAAAAAAAACGAGGGAGTTGCCAGTTGCAATTCGTACCGACGCACAACCCCCCCCCCTTTTCGAGATATTCGACTCTCTTCCCTCACCATCTATGCGTGTAGCTCTTCTCTACTTCACCGTCGTGTGCTGCCCTTCTCCCCTCCTTCGACATATACCCCCACACACACATATGCATATGTAGATATCCCCGAGCAAGGCGCACCTCCACCCCGGTATGCGTGAAGGGGTATATCGAGGTCACTTTGACGGCTCTCTTGTCGGCTGTAGCATATGCCCGAGTACGTGTGCACTGTCTGTGCCACACCGGCATGTCTGCTGCTGTCTATCGGTTCAGCGCTACCCCTGTCCAACATTCCTGCCGGCGATGTGCACACTCCAGCACAACACAACGCGTCGCATGGGGAGCGGCAGCCTCTCATAAAATTTTGCGTCCTGTGTGGGGGCGCGCTACATTTTCGTTGCCATGTGCCGCTGGACGAACATGTAGCGGGTGCAGCGACGACAACACAGCTTGATCGATGGTGCACCGTGGACTCCGGCCGCTTACTGGGCTCTCCCGGATTACCAACTGCGATGGTGTCGGTGGGTTCCATGCAGGCCGCCATCCGGGCCTTAACCCATCACCACCAGACAGAGACGAAAAAAAATCAGCAGGAGGTGAGTCGTATGAAGGCAGTGCTGGCAAAGATGCTGCAGGGCCCTCCTCCTTCCCCGGCATTCGAGGGTACATCCTCGAGGGTTACTGCACCTCAAGCAAAGGGTGCATCTTCCAACAATAGAGGTGGTGATTGCAATTCTTTTTCTAGTTGTAGCAGTAGCTCTGTCATCAGCGGTCGCTCTCGCACACGCTCTCCATCGATCGCGTTACCAGCTTCTTTTAGAGGAATACCAGCGCTCTTTTCAGATCAGGCGACGAGTGTAGCTCATAGTTCACTACCGCTGCAAAATTTGGCACCTCCACGCTGCTCTCACACAATGCCACGCGACTCCTGCAGCTACGACAGCGATATACAAGTTCCCGTGTGTGCTGCTGCTGCTGCTGCTGTCTCTTCGGATGATGCCGTCGCATCCGCAGACCTCGAGAAGCGGTCCAACTCAATCCGTAGTGTTGCTTTCCTAAAGGATAAGCAGCCTCGTGGTTCTGTATCTCTCAGAGAGCGAGTTGCCGTACCTGTTTCCCTGCTTCGATCCTCCAGCAGCGCCGGTCAACGTCACTGCCACCAACCGCGGCAGGACGAGCACGCGCACCTTCGAGAGGCATTACTAGAACAGTTATAGAAGAGCTGGCAATGGGGATGCTACACAACCGGCGAACCTGGCCATAATCTGTCCCTGCCCAGGTGTGTGCGTGTGTGTGTTTGTATTTCTTTTTTTTCCCATCGCACTGTTCCTCTTCACCCCCCTCTCCCCTCCCGCTATCCGTTATTCGCGCCTTTAGATGAACTCTGTGTGCATTCACATACAGTTATATATATTATTTATGTGTCTGCTTGAGTACATTCCACTTGGCAGTGGCTTATGTTGCTCATACCCTCCCGTTCCCTCCGTATATATATATATATATGTACCCCACACGTCTTCAATGGCTGCGTCTCCCTTTGCATAAAAAACAGAAGCGGAGAAATGACTTGAGCAACATCTGCAGCTGCAACAACAACAACAAAAAAGAGGGATGGAGGGGGTCTGGTCAGGGTGTGACTACCATCTCTTCTTGTTGATGACTTTCTGATGTACGTTGCGTGAGCTACTGCACCGACCGCTGATCACGGGGTGCGAGGGATTCCTGAGTGTGACAGCCGTGTCTGTGCTTCCTGACTCCTCTATCCGCCCCCTTTTTCTTCTCCTTCTACCCCCCCCTTTTTTTTTTCTTCACCAGCGTTGCACTCCTCCACGCAGAGTTTTTATCGACCGAGTCAGCTGCGCCGCGTTGTCCCGCCCCCTGTCATGAGGGGTGTCACTTTACGTCGCCAACAGCGGCACAGTCATCAGCCCAATGCCCCACAGGGCAGCGACGCACCGGTGTCGCTGGTGTTCCGCACACACGGCGACAACCTCTCAAAGGCTGCCTTCCTCTTCTGCCCCAAAAATTTTAACTTGGCCAACCCCGTCGCCGCCGCACGTCAAGCACCGGGCGCCTCTGCCGACACCTCGGCAGGGTCGGCTTCTGTACTCGCTTCGGTGCCGTCAGTAGGTTCTCCGATACCCCCATCGAGTCATCATGTTTCTGCCTCCTCGCCACAGCTGACCATGCCGCATGAGGGGAAGCGGGGCACCGCTGCAACGTTGCCCTCGGTCGCCACTGAAAGCGTTCAGACGCTTGTGGAGGCCATTGTAGAGCTGCGTCCCTTCTCTCAACCGTTGCCTCACAGCCAGGGCGGCTCTGGGGGTGGTGGTGGTGGGGGAGGCGGCGGCCAGAATGCGTCTGGTTTGGCCCCCGTCAGCCCTCTGGTGAACTCTTCCGCTGACGGGGCCACCGCCGCCCGCAGTTTTCCCGGACGCACGCCGAGTATTCCGTCTGTCAAGAACAGTTCCCATGCTGATGTGATGGGTCTGTCGTCGGTAATGTTTCCCACGTCCGCCGGCAGCTTCGGTGGTGGGGATGGCGCGAGTGTATCGCTGGGGCATTCTCTCGCAGCCGCTCGCAGCGGTGAGTATTCCAACCCCTCCGCCGCCTTGGCGCGCAGTGGTGCCTCATCCGCTGCGAATGTCGGCAGCGCTGCGCCAGGGGGCGCTTCGGGCATCAACGCAAGCATGTTGGGCAACACCAGCTATAGCACTTCACCAATCAGCAGTGTCGCAAGTCCTGCTGCCGGGGCTGGCAGCGGTGGAGCCGGTAGTGGTGGCGGCACGTCGGGCGGCGGCGCAGCAGCAGCAGCAGCAACTGGCGGATCGTGCTTTCTCATGCACCCCTCAGGTGGGTGGATATGCCGCGCCATGGCGTTCAATGAGAAAGAGGTCAGTCACGCCAACGGCGCCATTAGCGTGAGTCAGTCTCTCACATCCAAGTGTGTGCTCATCAATGAGGTGGCCAAGGGCAAGGTCATGGCCCGCATCCTCAGCTCCTATCAGGACGTACAAAGGCGCTACGGTCTTTCTCACGTTGAGGTGACGGTGGTCAACCAGTACCTCAGCCGATCTGACATGTTTCTCATATCGGAGGCGCTTCGTGAGCGCATTCTCTATGAGGGCGAGGAGACACACCTCTGTGGATTTCGCATCCGCGTACGAGAGATGTTGCAGTCTGTTCCCCAATCGCTGGGCAAGGCTTCGACTAGTGCTGCCGCTCCCAGCGTCAGCTCAGGTGTGCCAGCCTCTAGCCTGTGTATGAATGCATCCTCCGCATGCACAGCACCTGCCGTTATATCCTCCACCGGCAGCGGTACCAGCCCGGCAGCTTCTGCTGCAGGGACCTCCGCGGCCTCGGTGGCGGGGGCTAACACCCACGTCCGCGTCGGTTGTGGCATTGTTCTGCCCAATACCCGCATCAACTTTCAGTCCCTGTCGCCAGTGTACTACATCCTTCTTGAGCTCTCGAGCGAGATGTGGGAGACGGCGATGGATGGTCGTATCGCCCTCACCCTGGCGATCCGCAAATTTCTCAGCGAGCTGTTGCTGAAGCAGTTGCCGAAGCGCAAGGCCTCTCCCCTCATCTGTGTTGTCTTCACGGGGCGGCTAAAAAAAGAGTTTCGCTTTGGCCGACACAGCGATGTGTTTCACATGTTGGAGTTGCCGCGAGAGCTGCGCAATAACGTAGATATTGTAGAGGAGATCCGCATGCACTGCGAGGCGCTTGTGCAGCGTGTGCTGCGCGAGTTCCAGGAGACCGCGCGGCAGAAACTGGAGGCAGAGTGTTTAGCGTACCGCGAGGCGGCAACAGCGTTTCACTCGGTCTCCAGTGACACCAAGAGTCTGAGAGGCAGGCCAGCGAACGATACCGAGGGCCAGCACACCGCACAACATTCCTTGCAGGAGACGGGTATGAGCGAGATGTTACCATCCGCTGGCTCCGCGAACCAGCTTCCGACAACATCCGAGGCCCTACAGCGGAGCCGCGCTGGTGCGGTGTTTCCTTCCGCTGCTGGTGCAGTCACCGAAAACGCTTTGGAGGCCTACTTGCAGTCCCGTCAGCGCTACATCGATAGCATCACGGTGCAACAGTTGTTTGTACACGCGAAGCAATCGAATACACTTGAGGCGCTCAGCATTCTGCTAGAGAGGTGCACTCACAACTACATTGATCGAAATCTCACGCTGTGCGGACACGCCGTGACGGTGGTGTCCGCTGGAAAGGGGTTTTACCAAGTCACCAACAACCTTGTTCAGGTTGTATGTGCTCGGCTACACGACATTGGGCTCGAGAAGGTGCATGTTGTCTGTATTGGTCGTCCCCCCCTGCATGCTACACCGCTTCTCGAGTACACGTCTCTTGACGACACCCTGCGGTCGCAGTATCATCTGCACAGCTATGTACCATCAGGTGCCACGGCCGAAAAGCGCAGAACACCAGGTCGCGTGCCCGCCTCCTCCGTATACCCAGGGGAGGTAGGTCACTACTACGAGACCCCCGAGTGGATGTCGGTCTTGTTTTTCAATGCCTCTCTTCAGAATGAAAGCGGAGGTGAGACGGTGTTCGAGCTCCTCCCCAAAGAATGCTGGCAGCGGCAGCACTCAGTATTGGCAGCCCTCAAAAGTTTGTGGCCGGCGCTGCCACAACCGCAGGGACAAACACGGTGGCAGCAGCAGCAGCAGCAGCGGCTTCTGCTGTTGCTGTCTCAGTCGTGCTCGGTGCCGGCACTCTCGTCGGGGGGTGCGGTTGGTGGCGGTGGCGAGGAGGATGGTAGTTCCGTTCCCAATGCGGACGCCGAGGGCGGCATCGGTGGGAGGGGTGTCGCCGCGACGGCGCTAGACTCCTGTGGAAACCCCGACCTGGCAGCAGAGGAGACTTCCCTCGCGTGCTGCCACGCGCCACTGCTCATACCTGGTCTGGGGCTGCGCTCTTACCCCATGCCGGAGGTGACACTGCCTGTGCATGTCCAATCTCCCGACGATGCCCTGCTATACGCTCATGGCTTAGGCGGCGGGGCAGCAGGGCCGCAAAGCATTGGCGTACCCCCACGGGGGGCTGGTGGCCTCCCCGTGGCTGCATCGAGCTCTGGGTTTTTGTTTGGTAAATCCCATGTACCTGTCTACCCTCAGTCATGTACTGCAGATCTTTCTAGTGTTTCGTGGACCGGCAGCATCAGCGCCGAGCCCGCGCTTTCACCGTCGTCTCCACTCGGAGGTGCAAAGGGCAAGGTCGCGACAGCCAGCCGCTTCGGCACCGGTGCGCCGTTGCCAACAGTCGCAAAGTGCAGCAGTCCTCTGTTAGTGCGCAGCGCAATGGCAAGCAGCATGTTGTTTACCTCTTCAGCTGCGGCCCTGACTCAGGGATCGTTTCCACACGGCGCGACTGGCACGTGCACCCTGGCCTTCCAGGGCACGACTAACCAACAGGCGCAGATGTACCAGGGACTGAAGCCGACGCTCTCTTCCCACACAGTGCCGACCAGTTGTTCCTACAGTCCACTCCTGCAGCACGCACAATATGTGCAGCCAGTCTACACGTTCAACAGCGCGATGTTCCCCGGCGTGGGTGCGCTGGGGAGTGGTATATCAGGAAGTGAAACAACCCCTGCCTCGGTTGCCGCCGCTACAGTTGGTGGCACCTTCCGTCTGCGGCGCTTGCGTACTGGGTCTTCCACGGTGTCGGGTGCAGTGTATCGCCACCTCGCCGCCCCGGACAGGAACGCAGGCCAACGCACTCGGGCAATGTTGGTGGCGACCACCACTGTTGGCAGCAGCCACCCACATCACCCCAATAGCCTGCCTTCCTACTATGCAAACAGGTGCAACCCAGCGTTGCAGATTAGTCTTTCGTTCGATCACAAGACCACCGCAAACCCCGAGCAACACTCTTTTGGCGCCTTCGAGCACTCCGTACGCAGCATCGGGTCGTCTCTGCTGTGTCGCGACAACAGTGTACCTCACCAGGCAACAAAATCGCTTCGAGGCCTCGATGGCAGCCCTAAGTCGAGTATGAATTCTATCGTCACTTCCATGACAGCCGCCGCAGGAACCGACACCGGGGTCAGCCGCCGCCGCAGCAGCAGCGGTTCCCATCGCGCCGGTGGGGGGCTGCGGCCTGTGCAACTTCGCCTCGAGGACGGCCATGTGTATCGTGACGTGATGACCTTGGCCGTGTCGTGCGCTTCTTGTGCATGGTACTGCCTCCACGCGTCAAAGCCGCACCAGGAGAACGTCAGCGGTGCAGCCCCGGTTTCCTTCAGCGGGAGTTCCGCCCCCACGAGCGTATCTGCAACGCTCAACATGGCGGCGCGGCAGGAATGCGGTAGTGGCGGTGTCGCTGCGGTCTGTGTTTCGGGCGGTTCATCGCTGTTGAAGACCTCAGCCATGGGTCGCGGGCTCGCTCACCGCGAGGAGCGGCCCCGCACTCTCAACGACGACACCACCACCGCCCTTGCACCTGGTGAGTCTTCTCGGAGGGATTCATCTCTGCGGCTGCCAGTGAGGAGTTGGCATAAGGCCTCGAGCAGCACGCGAAGCGACGCTGTCTTCTGCGGCTGCAACGTGGTGGATAGCGACTTGCGCAGCGGGTATCTCATCCTGGAGATCACCATCAACGCGGCTGTGCTGCCGCGGCTGTTTTGGTCACCTCTACTTGTGCTCAACGACAGCTATTGGGCACATCTCATGAGCTGCTTCACCGGTCGTGATGACCGTCTCACGTTGGATGAGGAGCTCGAGTTTCCCACCGAGAGCGACCGTAACGACGACGATATGTTGACTATCAGTGACAGTAGCACGGACGGTCTGTCGCTTCCACTGCAAACCAGCGGGGGCCGGGGCGGTCGTAGGGGAAGTGACGGGGGCCTGCCAGGTTCGTCGGCGGCGGCTCCTGCCATGGTCCTTGGAGGACCTAAAGAGGCCAGTGGCGGCACCCATGGCGGCCGTGGGAGCAGTGGCGCTGGTGGTGTTTACCATTTTCAGTCCGTCTTTCGGCCAACGGAGGTGTTCTGCCGCTCCCATTCTGGTATCACTCCCGATGGGCGTACGCTTATCATCCCCACGCACAGCAACAGTCTTCACTTTCAGTCCCCTGAAGAGCTCCTGCTCCGCGTCACTCCACATCTCTTCGTGTCAGCCCCGGACGAAGGCGGTGAGGTGGCGCTGGGCCATCTTGACCCAGCGGTACCGGGTTCTCCACGCCATGGCAGCACATCTGCAGTGGGCAAGGAGGCGATGGTGACGAAGGCAAAGGCCCAAGAGGTTTTTATGGTGCCCCGGCAGCTTCCCAGTAACCTGGGGGGAGGGGGCCACACGTGTGTCGCGGCTGCGGGTGTATCGACGAGACGGCAGAGAAGCAGTGAGGGATTTGGCGAGGGAAATCAAGAAGTGGAGAGGGTCCTTTCATCGTCAAGGATGAGTGTCGCTGTCGCCGCCATGCCCACCCCTGCGGCTGGCTCCGGAGTGAGCGAAATTCGAGTGGCGGCTTCCCCGCATCCTCCAGATGCAAGCCTGTTGTTGTGCAATGGAGAGACGGCTCGGGGTAACAGCACCAGCAACCGAGATAGTTCGTTTGCCGCTAAGGTAAAGGGTACAGCGGTAGCTGTGTCGCCGACACTCACACCTCTCTCGTCGTCTTCCCGCACTGTTGATGCGCTGGAAAGTTTGCAAGTCAGTCCCGAGGCGTCGGTGCCGGTAACACTAAATGAGACGTTCTCAAGAGGGTCGTCATCGACGCCACAGAACGGCAGTTCAGTGAGCGGTACGTTGGCTCTGCCAACAGCTCAATCTCGGCCGCTGCGTCTGCCACCTGTGGCGACCACCACGGGCACCCCCATAATGCCAGCAGGGGCGCAACCACTGTCCTTCCCCCACGTAGCCACTATGCCTGTGACGTCGGGTAGCGGACTGGGAGACAGCAGCATTCCTGGGCCATTGCCGTCCTCGCTGACTCAGGACGCTGCGATGCAACTCGCAGAGCAGCTCCCAGGCTTCGGAACGCTTTGCTTGGATGAGGTCCCGCTGATGCCCGGCACTACAGTCACTGTGGGTTTCGTACAGCTGCGCGACAGCCTGCTATTTGCGATCAAGCCGATCAACCCCCTCCGGCAGGGCTCCGAGGAGGAGCAGCGCGAGGATCTGACGGGGTTGGCGCAGCCGGCTGAAAGTGTGAGCACCGCCACAGTGTTGCGCCGCCGCTGGCAGTGGAAGCACCCTGATGTAGCCTCCGAGCTACCAAATCTTGCGAGCTGGACGCGTCTGTGCACCTGTCGGCTGCTGCCTCTCTACGGCAGCAAGCCGGCCTACCCTCCAGAGAGTTTCTACAGCGTTTCCCCACACCAGTACACCGTGACAAGCCCCGGCAGCAGTCAGGCAGACGCGGTGGAGGAAAAACGACGCCTGCTGGAGTTTGTGCTGCAGCGTCTTCAGCAGCAGTATCAGCTGGTCGTCGACAGCCCTGGCCTCGCTGCCGGCTCTCAGTGGCCGCGCGCTGATGTGTCTCCCAACGCGCGGCTGGAGATGTCGCTGGGGCACCAGACACACACGCTGAAGCTGGATGAGACGGTGAAGACGATCTCCGTAACGCGGATGCTTCACCGAGGCATGTACAGCAACGGACAGGTCACACACATGCTGAGCTACCGCTACCTACTCTGGAATTACCTGGCAGACGATTTTTCTGTTCGTGAGGTGCACATGGAGGCCCAAGTCGGCGAACGGAATGCCTTCCGTTGGGAGGCGCTGGATCGATGGTTGCAGGAGCGGCCCAATGCGTTCATCCCCCGTGGGCTAGACGTGTGGATGCGCTCGCGCGAGGTGGCTGTCGTCCTGCTTCCTGAAGATGCTGCTCACCCTCCGTCGTACGAGGAGTTTTGCCGCTTCATTGGTTACCGTTTCTCGGTACACCTCTCGACGCATGGAAAGGTGACGTGGAAGCCGCACCGGAGCCCTGTCTCGCTTGATATTAGTGGAGCAACCCCTCTGATCTTTCCCGCTCCGCCGCAGCTGATGGATGTGGTTCTCGTCCACGACAACCCGACAGCTCTCGACACGCGCAACGTTATCGACCGCGTTACTGGCCGGACTGTGGCCTTTGACGTCTCGGTGCAGGAGCGATTTATGAGTGTCGATATTAGCCTGCCGCAGCAGTACCATACACGCTGTTGCTACTTCCTGAGGGTGTCCTGGTTGGCCTGCGCGGCCTCGATTGTTATGGACTGGATCGGCTCTTTCATTGCAAACGCCTCGCGTTTTCATTTCCACGCGGTTCCGGTGGGCTGCTACTACCACAGCCCCAAGACGGAGTCTCTGACAGCGCACTACGACGTGGAGGCGGCATCGCTCGAAGAGGAGCCGGCGCTGCGTCGCTCGCTGATCGAGTTGCTCCTCACTCCAGCCTACCGATACTATGCAGATACACCCGTCATCACCCGCAACTGTCGTCTCGTTCACGATAGCGGCCTGTGCTACGTGATTGTGCCGCCCAGTGCGAGGACGGTGGCGCAGTGGTATCAGAACACATTGGTGCGGCAGGGCTCTGTGGAGCAGTTGGAGTTGTTGGCGCTATTCAAAGGCGCTGTAGCGACGGCGCGTCAACGAGCGGCGTACATCGTCACTGGTGATGTCATCGCGGATAGCGTTTCTAGTTTGACGACGGAGCCGTTCTGAGGTTTTTATTCTCTTTTCTGATGCAGAAGCACAATGTTGCCGCCGCTGGTGTGGCATAATCCACCGACAGGAAGGGGGGGGGGCTTCTCGTTCTCTCCCCAGGGTGCATCATGTTCCTGGCATGATATTGTACATGTTCACCAGTTGGGTCCTGTTCGTGGTCGATGAGGCTACAATGGTCTTTCATGCCCTCATGGTGTAGGAAAAGAAGGAGCACGCGACCCTCTCCCCAAGTATTACCCTTTGATTTGTCTATCGATGCTCGAGACTGGCAATGAGGCAAGATAAAAAAGCGCCCACCCCCCTACACATACAAACACACACACACACACCGAAGAGGAAGGGGGAGGGTTATGCACATCCAGGGAGATCCTGAGAGGTCTGTGCGAGGCGGTGGACGTGGTGTACTTAGGGACGTTTTTTTTTTTTTGGTGCAGTCTTGTGCGGTCGGAGACTCCCTCGTCCCTGCTACTTGCTCCACCACGTCTCCTGGGCACGAGATGTCGCCGCTGCTGGGTAGGGTTTGTGGGGTTTCTTGTTTCCTTACCCTCTTCCGCTCATCTCCTCACGAATCTTCGCCCCATGCACTTTCCCGTCGGCGGCGATGCGTGCACGGCATCTCCATATGTGTGTGTGTGTGTGTGTGTGTGTGGAGTTCAGTCATGTGATGAGCTCGGTGTACCCCGAGAGTACCACCAGACGTTAAATAATTTCGCCCCCTTCTTTGACCCTCTTCAATTTTGCTTCACGTTCTATGCCCACGGCGCAAGTACACGCGCTTCAGTTGTTTTTTTTCCTGTTGCTAAACTCAACAGCTCTCTGCTCTGCTCTTCACCCGACTTCACCGCGCGACTGCCTGTTGCGGGGACGTATCACAACTGCGCTCTCCCCCCCCCCCCCCCTACACACACACTTCCTCTTCATCCCTATACTCGCCTAACTCTGCCTTTTTTTTTCCTCTACGCGTGATCTCGGGTTTGCAATCATGTCGGTCTCTAATGCTGCGTACCTGACGCTTAACGGCAGTTGTTTGACACCAGGGGAGCGGACAGCGCTACAGTGCTCGTTGCCGCTTTTGTCTCAGCGGTACCGCGGCACACCCGTGCAGCTGTGGGGTAGAATACATGGAATCAAGGCGTATTACTTGGTTGCGCAGGCCTTCCCAAACGGTGAGTTTGCGCCAGCCGTTGGCTTCTACAGTATCGATGGTGGAAGCACCTGGACAGCGCTGCCCACGCTGACGGAGGAGCAAGTGGCTTTGTGCGAGGCCCTCCGCGGCCCCTACCAGGGCAACCCAAACTACGAGTATAAAACCCGTCAGGATCTTCCCGCCGAAACGGACGAGGCAGCCGTTACGATACCGACTCCCGACGACATCCTGAAAAAAGCTGAGGAAGATATCGCCGCCGCCCGCGCCGCCGCTGCCGAGAGAGGGGATGACGATGAGGAGAGCGAGGATCACAGTGACGAGGAGGAGGAGGAGGAGGAGGAGGATGAGGAGGACGGCGATGCTGCCGTGCCTGCGCCTCGTAAGCGGATGCCGAAGTTCTTGATTGTTAGTGTCACGGAGGCCATGCGTGTAGCTCATTTGGTGCAGATACACGATGCGGACTGCCGCCTGACAGTACGGGGAATGTATATCCTACAAGACGGCGCCTCTGTTGGTGTGCGCAACAGTACCTTTGGTGGTCAGTCGCTGCACAACGCAAAAAAACCCTCGTGCTACGTAAAGATGGCTTGTTTGGGGAAGGAGGAGCGAAACCGCGTCCTCTACGGTCCCACGTACAACCCCCATACAGATTATCTGCAGCCTATCACCGACGATGCCCCGATGGGCGTGTGGTCGGTCAAGTACAACGCAACAGCGAACGTCGTGAGTGTTCGCAACCTCTTCTACGAAGGATCACTTTTTTGGTACCGTCCCGGTACGCTGGAGTGCGGCCAGATATACTGCGGCACCGGCGAGCGCAACTTCGATGTGTGCTTCATGCTGTAGACTTGGATGATCTTCAAGGTGCCGCGGACAAGAAAACGGAATTTTCTTTATATATATATATATATATATATATATATATATATATATATACTATACACGACGACGACGTACGAGAGCGAGTCGACGACGGGACGGGGGACGGGGGACGGGGTACGGGAGGTACGTGACGTGTAGCGAGTAGAG
>CM007327.1:467477-500236 GCA_000333855.2 Endotrypanum monterogeii
TATATATAGCCACGACGGAAACCTGCGAGCAGGGCTGCGACGCGGGGGGGGGGGAGGGGAACGGGTGAGACGCACGTTGTTGTAGACGAGAAGTGAGAAAAGGGCTTCTGGAAGGAAAGGAAAGAAGCCACAATTTGTGTATGTGTGTGTATGTGTGTGAATCACTTCTCAAGAGACGTGGCGCGTCCGTCAAAGTGCGCATCTGCACATATTTATTTCTACACCCATATACATATGTAAATATATATATATATATATATATATATATATATATGAGTGGATCTCGGCCTGTGTGTGCGCCTTGATGGAAAGACAGTTTTGCAGGAAAGTCCCTCCGTAGTGAACACTGCAGACGCCCTCTCCTCGCGCACGGGGAAGGGGAAAAGTGTGCTGCGATCCCTCCGATTTCTCCTTTGAGCTTCAAGTGCCGCTTCACCGACTGCGCACGAGACAGCACCCCCTTGAGAGCTTCTGTGGGTCTATGCTCTGCCCCCACGTCCGTCCGCTTAGCGTACTCAAGTTTCTTTACTGCAATTGACTTTGTTTCAATTTCACTGCGTTGTGCCTCTCCTGTGGGCCTCGATGGTGTGAGTGGAGGTGCGTGCGTGCGTATGTGATTTGATTATGGGGTAGAGACGTTCGTGCTGTTGCCTTCTGGTGAACTGATCGGCCTTCTGTCATGTACATAGTATATAGTCGATAGAAAAAGATGCGTGAAGCAGCAAAGCGCAATTGGGCGCATCAATGTAAGCGACCCGCCTTATCCGTTTCCGGCTCCTCTTCCCTCCTTCCCCTTTCTGTGGTCACACTTCCCTCGTTGTGAGCGGCGGGTGCACGACTGATTGTGCTGTGCCGGAATGATCTGTATGTTTGTGGAGTACGTGTGTTGACTTTAGTGGTATAAGGATAGGGGACGCACGACAATATACCGGCCTGTGTGTGTGTGTGTACTCACTTGAGTATGAGGAACAGAGGGCGCCATCGTCGTTGTCCATCCTCCGTACTGGAGTCGTCTTCACCTGCAGCCGTCCGCGTTGTACCCAATGGTATGTCTGCCACCCTCCCCCCTTTTTTCATTCTACATTTGCCTGCTTTTTTTTTTCCTTTCCTTTCTTTACCATCGCCTTCACGCGCGTGCGCATATCTACCCATATACACACAGAAACCCACACGCGTTTCTCCATCACTCACAACCAAGCAGCATGGCAAGTTGCAAACAACGGCGGCAGCGGCAGCAACAGCAGCAGCAAATGCGTAAATATTTAAAAGAAGGAATGCGTTTTTTTTTTTTTACACAGATAGGTAACAGGACTAGCAAGAGATGACGGGGGGGCTATTCCTGAGCCCTTGGAATCCTCTGTTTCCTCACACATTCACTTACTTGTGCACTAAAAAATATCGTCGAGCGCTCTCTCTCTCTCTGCCACTTCTTCATTCTGGATGGCCAGCAGCACCGAGTAATGCTGACAACAACAACAACAACAACAACAAAAAGACCGTGTGCGTGTAGGGGCTTCAGCGCACCACCACCTCCATTTTTCCCTCACCCTACTCCTTTCTTCCATTCTGAAGTCATCCAGTCTCACCGGTGCCTCAGCGCAATCAACGTGACGCTCAGACGATCACACACAGAGTGCGCTACCTCCTCTCCCACACACACACACACACACACACAATATATATATATATATATAAATATATATATAAATATATATATATTTACAACAACTCCCTCCCCTTCCTCCCCTTCCTCCCCCTCCTCAGAGGAAAGAGGAGACAGGGGACATTCTCACGGAAACATTTGGGCTTCGGTTGCTTGACTGCACCTTCACCCACGCCCTTTTTTTTTTTTGTTTTTTTCTGTTGTTGTTAGTTGAACCCGCACTATCACGAGTGGGATTTATTTTAACGCACGAGAAGGACGTGCGTGCATCACATTTCCGCGTGTGGTAGGGAAGCGGTTGGTGAAAGGGATATTCAGCGGTAAATCACCTCGCTGACTTGTGAAGAGGACCGTCTCTCTGACAGACACTCTTTACGCATATATATATATATATATATATATATATATATATATAATTTTCTTGTTGGATTTCGCGGAGTAAGGAGGCGCGGGCCGGTAAGCAACAGCTCACGCGATTTCAGTCTGTCTTTGTGTCTTTTGTATTTTTCTCACTGCGTGCGCACCCCGGCCCCTTTTTGGTTGCGTTCTGAGCAGCTTCGTTGCTTCCCTCCTTGAGTTTTATCATCGCCGACCTCATGCCCTCCTTCCTCTCATCGTCTTCCTCGGACAGTGACAGCGAGGATCGTGTGGGTGTGTCGTGGAGCGATGCTAGTGATGCTGTGAACTCACAGGCTGGAGAGGCCAACTCCAATGATCGGTCGCCCACGCACCAGAGAGAGGAAGGTCTGACCGCAGGTGGTGGCAGCGTTGTCGACTACGTCAGGAGCAGCGAGCAGCTAGAGCCCAAGGAGCGTATTCACCGCTACATTGATCGATGTATACCGCCGGCACTCATGATCCATCAGCGCACCACTGATGGATCTATTCTGGTGCAGTTGTGTGCGGAACTGGAGGAACTCGGCAGCCCCAACTCGTGGACGCGTCATGTACCCGCTACAGTGTTCGACGAGTACGCGGTGGGCAGCGAGGACCATGTGCGGGGTATCGAATCAACGCACCCCGATGCCGCCACCTTCCAATCAGGGCCACGAGTCGACCTCTTGGAGGCTGCTTATTACTCATGCGAAACCGTTGCCCACCCCGCACACCCATCTGTGACGGAGCTGAGCCGCACTGCAGAGTCTGGTAGTGCTTCCACCGTGCCCTGGTCAGCGTTAACGCGTCATCTCTCGTATGTGACGGCGCGGCTGCATCGAATGTTGTCACCCTCACACAGGCGCGTAGGCGCATACGTGCTTCCGCTGCGCTTTCAGGCCTCGGTGGTGCCGCTTCTGTACGCCTGGCTGACACACTGGCCACTGATCGAGGCCGACGTAAAATGTTGGCGAGGTGTTGCACGCTGCTTCATCGTGTCTTGTCGCGCTTCGATCCTCGATAAGGGATTTCCCGGCGCAAAGAGCGAATATTTATCTGGGTCTACCTTCACGCTTCCCTGGCAGCCATTGGCGGCATTGTGCCTTAGCGTGCGGGATACACAGAACGCTAAGTTGCCTTCGTGGCGCTCCGCGCTCGCCGCCGTTGTCGCCTTGCTGCCATCGATTTGTCGTCGTGCATCACCTTATTTTGGTGTTGACGCGGTGGACGGTCTTTGGGGCCTCGTGGCTAGCCACTTGGCACCAACCGAGGAGGGCGCTGCTGCTCTGTCCCTGTTTGTGCGACTCGTGCCTTACCAACACCTCTGCGTGCCGGGTGCCGCCGGGGTGGCGACGTTGGGGTTTTCCAAGGAGATTGCCCCCCTAGGAAAAGAAAGGGACGACAACTCTCAGGGGCGGCAGGGCGGTGGTGGCCCCTCTGCAGGATGGCTGTCTGCGCAGCCGCAGCTGACAGAACGTGCGCAGCAGCTGCTACACTTCCTGCTGGTGGAAACATTTACCTGGGCCCCCCCTGGACGACCCTCACCAGCGGTGGGGGTGCATAGCGTCAGAAGGAGGCAGTCAAAAAAATCGAAGGGGTCGCAGCCATCGCAGAAGAGGGCGGGGGAAGAGGAGTCTTCTTTTTTCTACCTCACATGGGAGAGGGCTGTGGTAACTTTTGCCGCATCCTTGGCACGCGCCCATCCTGGACTGGCTGGTATAGATGCTTTCGCAGAGCCTCTTTTCACCGCTTGGCTACAGGCCTTGCAGCTGCCGGTGGAAAGCGGCGCCGGAATACCAGGTGCGTCGGCTGTGGCTGCGTCCGCCGCCACTGTGCCACGTCTGGCGCGGAGCCGTGTGCCAACAGCTGGTTCGTCTGCCCACAAGTGGACATCGGTGCCGTACGTGCGACTGCTGAATGCATTCCCGGACGTAGTGGACTCACCGCTCTGGCGGCAGTTGGAGCGGTGGGTTCACGCCACCAGCGTGCTCGTGCGCCCGGGAATGCCATGCACCAGCGGCAGTCCGGCCGATCGTGTATGTGATTGCTACCAATCACTCGCAAGCGAGGCCGCTCGTCTTTGTGCACAAAAGAAGAAAGCGACGCAAAAATTGCAGACGTCACGCAACATCGGTTTTCTCGCGGAGTCGGGTCGGCAGACCAGCCAAGTGTCGGACGATGCCGTGAAGCAATCTCCTGCCTCTCCGGTGGTGCACCATTGGGGTCACGCGGCAGTGGAGAGGCTAGTGGGTTTGCTACTTCCGCATGCCGTAGCGTCGTTCCAGGCGCGTGCACGGCAGGCGCAGGGGCTGCTGTGTGCTCTGTTGCGGCTCTCGCCCTCCACCGTGCTGCCGGAGTTTCTTAAGTGCGTTGAAACAGGTCTCCGTAGCCCCACAGAGGTTGCGGCGCAGCGTGCGGCCTCAACGCGTCTTCTCACCTGCGCTGTGCCCACCGTCTTGGCTGACACGGTGGGCGTATCGTTGTCGTCATCCAGCACGGACGGCCGTGCTGCCTTGCTAGCTTTCCTACGGGAAACGTTGCCGTCGCTGCTCACCTTCATCGATCCGAGTAGCCTGGTGAGTGCGCAGCCTGTTCTTTCGCTGATCGCCGTGGCAACGACCCACGCTGCAGTCGAGGAAGTCCTGGGCAGCCTCGACCACGTCACAGCCTTTGCTGCGGACTATGTGTCCCGTGTGATCTCACTCTTCGCTGCACATGCGGACCCCAAGGATGGGCGTTTCCGAGGCGCCGAGGTGTCCGTCCGTGCGTGTCTGCGGGAGATGCCGCCTGAAGTTCTGAGAGTGGTGACGCGGGAGGTCTTACGGGAGGCGCAAATCCGTGATCACGGTGCTCGCATGGTCGCTTTGGTGCGCATGGTTTCTTCTTTTGCCCCAGCTGACGCATGGTCCTGTGCAGAAAAGCACTGGCTCTGCATCTTCCATGACTTGGCCTCAGACGATGCTGAGGTACAGTGGGCATCACCGTTGCTGGCTGCGTGCGTCTCAGAGCTCGGCGATCGTTCCCTCGTACGTGTTCACGCCGCATCCATCTGGCGCGGTGTTCAAATGCAGCTGCGCTTCCTGACCAGTGGGCAGCGACGTAGTGCGGCTTCGGAGGTGATGGAAGCTCTAATGAGGTCGCTAGTACGACCGCGGGCAAGTGCCACGTCTTATTTTCGTTTCTCCAGCAACAGCAGCAACGAACGGTCGTTATCACCGCAGATGCCGGGGTACGAGACGGACCCGTGTGGCCGTAGTGGAACAGGCGCTTCTCCTCAACCGTTTTCGCCCCCAAAGATCGGAACGGCAACGGAGGCGCGCGCGTATGTGGAGTGGCCTAGCGCTGTCGATGTGCAGGTGGCAGCCGATCTCTTCAACAAATCACTCAAGGACGCCGTCAGCGTGATGCAGGGGATCGCTGCTGGGGAGAACCTCAACACCGCTGCTGTGGGGTGGGCCGTGTCGGCTTCAGGCACTCATGAAATCTCGCTTCACACACAACTCTTTACTCGTGATTCTGCCACCAGCACCACACCCCCCGGCGGCACTGCTGCTCTGTGTTGTGAGAGCGCCATCGCCATCACGCCACACAGCGTTCTGGAGGGGACGCTGCAGTGGATGCAACGTCTCCTCATTGCCTGCGACTGGATGTTCATGGAGCGGAGACCATACGCTGGGACAGCGGATCCACAGCAGACGCAAGGTGTGCCATGGTGGGACGTGAATCCACGCTGCGCATGGACTCCCAGCGGTGCACCGTTTTATCGAGCTTCGTGCCGGCCAGCGTACACACGGTGTCAGCTGTTCGAGATTCTTTACAGGTGTGTATGCCTTCCCATGCTGCGTGAGCATGTCGTTGTCCCCTTGCGTCAGTGCGGCGTGGATCTCAGGGAGTGGTTTCCCGCCGCTACTAGCGATGAGACTTTCACACTGGCGGATGACAGTCAGGCGGTAGCGCTCACGATGCTACCACTGCTCCAGTGGCTTTCTTCGTCTGTTGTGCGGATGTCGCAGCAGGAATGGTGTCCAGCTTTGTCGTTCTCGCACTACCTTCGTCAGAGCATCTGGAGGCAGTGTCCATGGACGCGTCGGAGGCGACCGCTGGAATGCTGGGTTGCTCGTTCGATGCAGTTGCAGGTCGAGGCGGTGAGTCACGGGAATTTACCCGTGACGCAGAAAACCTTCTCAAGCATTGTATCGGTCCTTCAGGGTCTGTGCTTGTCTCCCCGGCGTTCGGTGAGACTCGGCGCTGTGTACCTTCTGGTGCACTCAAACCTCTTCGGCTCGCTTGACTGTCACTCACGAGTGAACATCGCACGACGAGTTCGCGCCGTGGCAACAGACATTGTCTGCCAATGGCAGTCAGGTCGGCCGTGTTGTGTGTCAGAGGCCGCCTCGGCGACGGTCACGCAGAAACTAGAGGGATCGCCCGTCTTGTCATCCACCACCACAGCATCTAGGGGGCGTGTATTTGACGGAAGCAGTGAGTCCAACCGCTCACTGACGTCCATGACTCAGGGGACCATCGGTGGTGTACCCTCCGCGGCGCAGCGCATTCACACACTTCAGGGAGCAATGGAGGGGGTGCAGACACTCGTTGCATCATTCGCGATGGGCCCTGGGCTCTCTGATGCACCGTCTGCGTGCGTGGAGTTGCTGCGTTTCCTCGTCTGCTTACCGGAAGAGCTCCGCACTGCAAGGAACGGTGTGCTTCTACCCCAGCTCACGGAAGGCGTGCGGAATGCGAAGTCGGTTCTCGTCCGTGGTGCTATCCGCTCTCCTGCGTTCACAGAAGATTTGGTCCCGCTGGCTTACCAGGTTGCTGCCACGTACCCAGCGCGCGCTGTGCTCTTGCTGTCGTATGCCCATCTCGTCTATTGGCCGTCTCCGCGTCGCTGGGTTGCTCTGCGCGCCGTGCAGTGCCTCACTCGGATGTCTCTCGCCTCCTACGTTGCTCTACGATGTGTGGCAGCGGAACTGTTGCACGCCGTGTCAGTCCCAGTTACCGTACGCGAGCCCACATGGACGGTGTGCACCATGGCAGCGAGTGTGCAGGTGATGTCGGCTTCGCTCTTGCTCTCGCCCGAGGCCTCCAGGAATGTGCTCAGTGAGGCGGAGCAGCTGGCTTACCAGGCTGCTGTGGCATCGATGCAGGAGTGCGTGCAGCGGCTGACCGAGGCATGTCCTTTGTTGCCTTACTATACTGGCACAAGGGGCCTTGTATTTCCGTTGAGGTATATTACAGTGCCCAGGTGCGCGGCAGCCGCGCTGGGACTGCAGCCAGTACAGCCATCTGGTGACACCTTGTCTTCTAACTGCGGCGCGACCATTGGCCACTCCTTCATGAATGCCATCACGTATATGCAACCTTCCAACGCTCCTGCATACCGCCGTCAGTGGTTCACAATGCTTGTCGGTGATACTGGCGGCAGCGTCGCAGCCAGCGACGTCCTGGGGGAGGAAAATCCTCGCTCCGTGGACACGGCGACAGAGCAACTGAGCCCATGCTCGTGGGTGCTGCAGCTTCTGTCACTGCCTGTTGAGTTCACACAGGTGCATGGCGATGCCCAGGTGGCGTCACCGAGCACAGTTGTAGAACTCCTTGTCTCCCTCTCACAGGACCCAGTGCAACGGAGCGCATCGTCGGCGCTGCCGTCTGCTGCCTCGCTCCTGCTCAGATGGGCCGATGATGCCCTAACGTCGTGGAAACACGGCCGCTCTCCAGATTCCGAGTTCGGTAGAGGGGGTGGAGAACATGTGTCTCATCTGGATATCAGCGGTTCTGGTGACTTGACCCCACCTCCTTCCGAGCGTTCCGCGGTGGTTGCCCCAACTGCCCACATCCTTGCTAATGAGGGTATCCAAGGAGTGCGAGCTGAGGAGTATGGTGACAAGGATGCCTCTAAAAATATGCAGGAAGACATCATGTATCAGCTTTTTCGCTCTCTGGCCATCGTGTCTTCGGCTGTGCTGCGATTGACTGCCCCACTGCATCCCGCTGCGACGCCGACCTTAGCTCAAACCAGCTTTCCAGATGTGGAGCTGCGTGCGAGGGCAGTGCGTTTTTTTTCGGACGTTGTTGTGGGTGTCTGCAGCTACGCTGCTGTGCCGCACCGTGTGGCAGAGCGGGTTCTCTTCCTAGCGGTCTCGACGTTGAAGGAGTCCCTGACGTCCGATGAGCTGGGGGATCTGGTGTGCGCCTTGGCGGGTCAGTTGCACAGTGCAGCCCCCGCACAATCAGGACACGCCTCCGCTGGCGACGTCAGTGGCGACGGTGGTGACACGTGGTCACAGAGACAGGAGCGTCTGTTGTTTTTCATTGACACGCTGCTCGGCGGTGTGTCGCCGGCGATTCTTTCCCTCACTCTCCCACGCCTGGTCGCTCTCGTCGACGCGCACACACAGTTTCTAAGTCTCTCGTCGGCGGGAGAGGTGCGGCAGATGTCGGCGGCTGTCGTCACGCGACTGGCAAATTTTTCTATGTTGCAGAGCCGTCTGCGAACAGAGTTCAGTTGTTGCAAGGCTTCTGCCGATGCGCTGGTTGCCTCGCTCGTGCGGCGTGCCAACACTGCCGTGTTGCAGGGGGGTCTTTCGTTTGCAGGTGACGGCGACGAAAACGGAAAAGGGCTAGCAAAGGCCAACTCCACTGCTTGTAACGACGTTTCGGGTGATGTTGCTGAGGCAGAGTCTCCGACTCCTTGTCCACGATCCACTTCCGAGGATGTGGCACTGCTCACCTTCACGGCGCTGTGCATCCAGAGATGTGACGTGGCGATATTCGAGTCACACGCATTCGAGATGCTTCGGCTTCTCTGCTGCTGCCTCGACATGAGTTTTACCGAGGTGCATCGACTCGGCATGGTGGTTGAGGCAGCTCTGAGTTCTCTGATGGCTCTTCGAATGCCCAAGTCGCTGGTTCACCAGATTATCGAGCAACTATGCAGTGTATGCCTCGGCACGGTGCCCTATGGCACGTCCCGACGGGCGAAGGCGGCGTGTACACGTGCGCTGCGTCGACTCATTTTCCCCAACCTGCACCGCATCGGAAAGTTTGCTGTTATGGAACAACTTTCTGCAGCGAGCCTCGCTGCTTTGATGCAGTGCGACTCTGGTATCCGCGCTGACGGTAGTTACCTGATGGTCGTACTTACCAAGGTCGCGGCCGAGGCGCAGACACGTGTCCTCGTGCAGCGTCTCGTCGAGGAGCTGCGTCATTTCCACCATCAACCAACATCTGCAACTACTCCGGCGGCGGCGCACCAAGAGGGGGGTGCATCCTCCACCAGTAATACTGATGCCGGGTTTACGAACCGCCGTGTGGCCCTCGTGCAAGCGCTCGGCGCGGTGGTGCTGGCCGACCCAGGGGCTCCATCCTCTTATGTACCCAAGGTGATGGTGCGGCTTGCGACCTGTGCGCGGGAGGGGGGTAACACAGAGTGCGGTCGTGTAGCCAAGCGGATCTTCGAGGAATGGTGGCATACGCACCGCGAGGGGTGGGAGCACGTGTACAGGTTATATTTTACGTTATCACAGGTGGACGCGATGTCCGATCTCCTCCTCGCTCCACGATACTATGTATAGTGGGAAGTGGACTGGCAGAAGAAAGAGAGGGATTTTGGGTGCGCGGGGGTGCCCGGGCAAATATGTGTGTGAGGTATCTCAGCAGCGGCGGTTATGGTAAAAAAACTTGTTTGCATAGTTTTTCTGCATTTTTTTTTTCCTGATGTTTTTTTTTTTCTGCTGCTGCTGCTGCTGCTCTGTTACTTTCTCCCGCCCTTCGTTTGGGGTCTCGCATTTTTTGGCCCCTCGAATATTCGGTGTGTGCCTGCGCGTTTTCTTCGACGGGTGAGGCAGAGGCCCAGCACAGGTGTGTTCTCGTTGGGTTACACCACGGCCATTCAACGTGTACTGCTTTTTATTCGTTATAATGGTTATATATATATATATATATATCTATACATAAACGCACACACAAACGCAAGACAGGGAGAAAGGGGACAGCGAGGTAGCTGTGCGCTGTGTTGAGCAATTTTGCGTCCATGAACGTCAATCTCCCCCTCGAGTTGGGACAGTGCCTACACATGTATCGACGAACGTTAACAATCAGTTTTTTTTTCTTCTGCTGTTCTTTACTCAAAAGCCAGGGAGGTGAGATTGACGGAGAGCACTTGTTACTCAGCGATCGCATGAGACATACCCGTCACGCGCATCAATATGCGCCGTCCTCCTCGTCCCCCTCTTAACAGGTCTCATCTTAGTTTGCATGTCATGATTCTGTCCTATGTGCATATACGTTGCTCTCAGCTTTCCCTCCCTCCTCCTCCTCCTCCTCTTGTTCCCTCTCCCCCAACAAAGGTATATAGTCCGTTGAACATCGTTGATTGGCATCGCAGTGTTAATCAGACCACTCATTGACGTGCCCTAGGTGTTGGAGTTCACCCAGATACTTTCGCATACAAGCTTGAAGGCTTCTGTGTGAGGCGTCAGGAGTATTCCCCCCGCCCCCCCCCCAAAAAAAAAAAAACTGAAGCTCGTTTCTACCCCTGCTGTTATTTTGATTCTTGATATCATTCTTCTTTCTTACCTTGGCAGGCATTTGCGTGTTTTTTTTCTCGTGAACATCGTGTACCCTATAGTATACTTCTGCGCGCTCTCCTGACTCGATTTTTTTTTTTTTGGGGAGGGGTTTATGTGTGTATTTCTTTAGCGGTGGGTTGGTGCCGCTCTTGCACTCGTTTCTGTTGCTTCGGGAGCATCGTGGTTTCACGTTCCAGGACCGTTGCCCTTCTCGATCTGCGCTCCTCATTTCGCGTCTCTGATTTTTTCCTCCACCCCCCCCTCCTACTCGTACCCTCTCCTGCTGGATTTCATAACAGTCGCCGAGTTTGCCTCCAAGTTTGTTTCACCTTTTTGCGACTGTGTCTTGTCGACATTTTTGTCGCTCTCATTTTTCGTGTGCGTGTGTGTATTTCACGTTACACTTCAGCCTTCACTCCCTCCTGTTCCCTTCCCCCCCCCCCTCTGTCCCATCCCCTTTCTTTCCCTCTGTGTTCTCCCACAATTAACCTGGCTGTCATATCTTTAGAGCCTAGTCAACACCTCGTTGTTATACCGTGCTGCGGGTTCTCCCCTTTCTCCCCTCCGTCCCCTCCGTCCCCTTCCTGCTGTTCTCCGTTTTTTCCGCCCTGATTCACTCTTCAATTGTCACCCAGGCACACTGACGCGCGCGCGTAGATATCTCCACCATCATTTCTAGCTTCATGTAAAAAAAAAAAAAAGATACATTTATATACGTGTATTTCGCAGGGGCTCACCTGTCTTTTTTTTTTTTCCCACTCCCTTTCCGTCTTCATACGTATACGCAGAAAAGTATATTCTTCCTCACCACACACCCCAATATCTCGGTTTCACTCTTCTTCTCTCTCTCTCTCTCTCACACACACACACACACACACACACACTGTGTGTGTGTGCGTTTTTTTTTTTTTTTTTGTTGACAAGGATTTGTCCAAACGGCAGAATCAACGGTAGTCGCTTCTGATTTTACCGGGCTGACGACTGTTTTTTTTTTTTTTATCTCCGTTTTGTATCTCTTCGACTTTGCGCTCGAGTTTTTCCTCGGCTCTCCCTTCCTCCTTTCCTCTTTTTCTTTCTCCTCCACGCCTGCGCGACCGAATCGCACCTCGTGTTTCTTTGACGGTACTGGTGACCTGAAGATGCTTCTGAAGTGACGGCAAGCGACTGCCAAAGTAACACACGTTCTGTGCTGTGATCAGTACAGTCACCGAAGACGCTGCAAGGTGAACAGAATCGGGTGGGTGATTTTGTGCGGGAACACAATTGTGTATATATATATATATATATATATTGTTGGCGCTTTCAATTGTAATTTTATACGCGTTATTCCTCTCAAGTATCTCACTTTTTTTTTTTGTCAGCTGTTGGGTGTGTACACACAGATACATACGGATAAATCTATAGGGTGGTGTGTGTGTGTGTGTGTGTCTGCATCACACGTTGAGACCACTGTGAGCAAAGGACGATTCAACGCATCATGAGCTCCTTAACCTCTCCTTCGACTTCTGCAGGAATTCCCCTCGGCAAATCCCCGCCGAAGGAGCGGCCGAAACAATCTTCTCTCTTCCCTGGTGTTGCCATCTCTGAGCGTGACGGCGGGCATACTTTGAAGACGACTCGTAGCCAGCTCTCCCTCGAGTGGCTTTCTCAGTTTCCCTCAGCGCAGACGGCAGTGCCGTCGCCACCTACGCGTCCGAGCACGTCTACGTCCGGAGAACACAATGTCCGCGTGGATGACGCGGCCGCCGCCGATGAGCGAGAGCAGCTGAAGGAGCTGCTGGGGCTGATTGAGCGGCTGAAAAACTTGCTCACTCCAGCAACAGAGCGACTCCTTCGGCTCCGTGGTACCCTCAAGGCGCTGAAGGAGCAAGTGGCGGTCAGCGCAGCGCCAGGGAACACTCCTGCGGGTCTTTCGATTTCCTCCGTGAGTATGGCGGACACATTGCCGTCTGTACGGCTGTGTGTGGCGGGGACTTCAGATGAAGCTATGGAGGAGGTATTTCAGTTCATTGTTCACCGCGATCCGCCGGGGCATCGCGGCAGCACCGGCAACGCCGTGAGCGGTGGGTGCTCACCCGCCGTTCACAGCGCCAGCGGCTCTGGCGGTCGTCTTCCCACCCCGGATATTGGGCAATCGACCTTCTCGCAGGTGTCGCCGTGTAGTAATGGAGGGCGGAGACGGTCGCGGTTCGACTCTGGTGGCGTTAGCGCCGGGACGAATGCAGTGACGCAGACTGGACACCCCGGCGGCTCCGCCAGCTCAGTGTGGCCGTCCGGCCCTGTCGCTTTCGGCGAGGAGGGAAAAACGGTGTCGGCGGGGGGGTCCTCCCTCCGATTCCCTTCTACACCACCCTTGGCGCCGTCGCTCATGTCTGCTACTCAAGCGACTGTGCACGACACCCAATCCCCGAGCGGTGCTCGCCAGCCCGGTAGTCCTGGAGTTACAGAAATGCCGTCGCTCGATCAGTTTCCATTACCCATGATGCACTCGCGCATCTCGTCGGGGGGATACGCGGGCGGCACCCGAGTGGTGCGGGACAACCCGAATACCCCCTACCATCATCCAAAGGGTACTTCCTTGCCACCACTACCTACTGCGGCATCCACCGCGACGACGCCGACGGGGCAACCAGGTGCCGGCGGTGGCGGCGGATCTGTAGATCGCCTCCCATCCGTTGCTGGTGCCACCGCCACCCACGAAGTGCACCAGCAGGGTACCCTTTCTCCCCCCCTCCTGCCGTCGGCCGGCTCACTGGGTTGCTCCCTCTCTACGACACCAACACCACCGTTGCCAGCAGCGCCGGCAAACCATCACATGCGCCGTGCACGCTCAACACCGTCGATCGAGTCCCCCTGCCGCGGCGATCCTGCCTCCATAGTGACAACAACTGACGCGGAGGGGATGGGCTGCAGCTTGCATATGCGGCCACCGTCGCAGATGATGCTCCGCAACACCGCACCATCCGCGGAGATGGGTAGTGATGGGGTGAACGCGAGCCCGTCGACTACGTCCATGAGCCTTTCCTCCACCATGCCAGATCTTTCTGTCACTCCGCCGCCATTGCCTGGTTTTTCTACACTGGCAACGTTGGAGGTGAGTGGTGCGTCATTGCGCACCCCATCGTCGCCGCCTAACGCCTCTTTGGCGGCCTCCCCACAGTCGCCGATGCGTCAGAGCATGGGTACCGCGTTGACGGTCAATCAAGCTTCCGAGGCGAACAAGAAGGCTGCCGTCAGCCGCTTTCGGCGAAGGGCCAGAGGCAGTCAGGTCTTTGCCGGTCTCTCTTCGTTGCCGTTCAGTGAGTTTTCCTCCTTGCCGACCCCCATCATGATCAATTCAATCGACCGCACCCTGTCTCAGTGTTCGGAGGTAATGGAGCAGCAGCTGCTCCCTCATCCTCATCATCACCGGCCGCGCCCAAACGGCTCTGCAGCCTTTGCTACATCACGTTTTGTTACCCTTCCGACGCCATTTTCTTCCCAGGCAAGGAGAGGCAAGCAGAACAGCGCAGGTCGAAGCTTTCGCGAGGACTCGGCGATCCTGTCTCGAGTATCCTCCTTCGCACCATCGGCGATGCGCTTTGGGCAAAGGGCACGCCGCCGTGTGCTCTCACTCACCCAAGCTCAGCTGTGTCTCTCCGCCTGGGACCTCTTCCACCGAGGCCACATGGGCAGCCGTGTGCAGACGGCATTCCAGGCTACACTGGCCGCATCTGGTCTCTCTAGTCCAATCGGTTTGCGGAGCTTCGCCGAGCAACGTAACCGTCAGGCGACCAGTGGTCTCCGTAGTCTCATGAGCGGCAGTGGAAGTCGAATAGGCGTTTCTCAGCACCAGGAGCACTCGTCACCACTGCGTAGCGCCATGGTGACGTCAGAGGTGTCGTCTCACATGCTGTCGGGGTCTCAATGGTTGGTGAGTACGAGCGAGGATGGAATTCTGCGTCACGATGCTCTCCCGTCCGCAGCGCAGCCAACGGTGAGTTCTCGTGCCACCCCAGTGTCCACCACTGCCGATTATGCATTTTTTTGTGTACCCTACGCGGCAGTTGAGCGTGGCCTCGGGTCGGAGGTGAACCGTGGCTCCAGCAGTAGCGCTACCAGTGACCTTGGTGTCGGCCCCGGCGGTGTGAATACGTCGGTCGGTGTCGGCGGGGAGATGCAGGAGGTGGAGGCAGTGCTCGACATCCTGTTCGGAATCTTCAGAGGCGGTGCGCATTTGCGTTCGAAGGACCAAGAGCAGCCGCCAATACCCCACAACGCCACGGCCGGCGCCAAGTCAATCCTCGTGACGGCCAACACCAGCGCTTGTGGCAACGCGGCGCATTCCACTGCGGTCATGCTTTCCGCTAGTTCTTCCGTGCACGACGTCGAGGCTACCCCGTCCCAGAATGCGGGGTGCATCGGGGATGGCAACACCGATTGTATCAGTGATGAGCCGAGAAACGGGCGGGGGGTGCCACACCCAACCCAAAGCGTTCCCGGGCCTCAGCGTGTGGCTGGGGCGCGTTCTCTCAAAACCGCCAGGCCCAGGATTCATAGTGAAAATCCTACTACCCACGGTGTCGTGTCACCGCGAATACGCATCTCCTCACTAGACTCGCCCACCGCTGCGGACATCTCGTTCTCGTCCGAGCAACGGTACCCTGGGGAAAGACTGGACAAGCACCGGGCGCCTTCCTCGCCTCAATCGTCCGACCTCGCAGGACTGCCGTATGCTTCCTCCGATGAGTGGCTGTTGCCCCTCCGCCAGGCTCTCGTCGATCGCACCATCTTTCTGCTGATGAAATCCAATCAACAGGATACACCGACGCCAAGCCGGGGCCCTGGGAGTACGACATGTGGCCGGGAGAAGGAGGTGGTTGAGAGGTTCATAGCGTTTGCCAAAGCGCATTACGGCGTCACAGTGCAGCCATGGCGCGTTATCGTCTTCACGAGTCGCGACGCCACGCGGGCTCGCAATCTAATGCTTGCTGTGTATGCACAGCGACTGCAGCACCAACAAAAGGGAAAGAATCGACTGAACACCAGCTCGCGTGTAGTCGATGAGACACCGTCGCAGATGGTGAGGGCCACTGGCACCGGGGAGAGCCATGCGGAGGGAGAGACGGCCACGAGAGAATCTTTGAACAGTCTCCCTCTCTCCCCGCTTGTGTCTGCATGCATAGGCTCTGAAGCGCCGGTAGTAGCCAACCCGAGCTTAGCGAAGACTCCACCCGACATTTCTTTCCTGTCTACTTCACGGCTAACTTTAGAGTCCTCGGTTGACGGAGGTGATGAACGCCGTGCTCACATCTTTGCTGGTGGCCGTTGGCACCATAGCGAAGGTGTTCAGCGTGGATCTGGCGATCTTCTCTTTACATTGCTGACCCAAGGGCTGAACGTTCCAGGACTCTCGGTGGCGCTGGAAGAGTACAAACCCTTGCTGGAGTACCAAGTCGCGTCACCTCTGCTTCTGCACTCCGTGGCAGGTGGGGAGAAAGTCGCGCCAGTCCCACCGCCAGGCAGTCGCTCTCAAGCCCATCTCCCCAGCGGGGTGGCACGTGCCTCCGTTTCCGCGAACTTCGAGGGTAGGCAAGCAGTTGTCGACACCACCCGTCAGAGTTCAGGTACAGCGAGCTCTCTTGGCACTGTGGAGCGTGCCGCTCCCATGGACGCGAGCGAGGTTGACGCCGAATCCTCGGTCGTTGCTGCGGCATTTACGCATGCGCATGATGTTGTGTGGTGCACCAGTGGTGCCGCCCGCGTGTATGGCGCTCTCGGCTTCTTTCAGCACGCCGCATCTACGCACCGCGTGTCGAAGACTGGATTTCTGCTGATGGCGTGGTCTTGGCAGCTGTCTGCGTTGCTGCCGGCGATTATTGATGATACACGATCGCGCTACGATCAGCTGCAGCTCAACGGGGTCCACGCCCGCCAAAAGCTACAGAATGTACGCCAGAGTCTCGCGTTGCACCGCTCCACCAGCCCAGCGAAGAGTGTTTGTACGCTGGAAAAGCGACTACAGGAGGGATTTGGAGAAATGACGCAGCGCTTCTTGAGAGACCTGCGACGAGTATTTCTCATGACCGCCGCGTCCACAGCTGACCCAGCTCTCTCGCCCGCTGCTGGGGGGTCTCCATCGCCAAGGACAGCCACAACTTCACAAAAGTGTGAGTCATCACGAAAGCAAGTTCCGCCCTTTGTACCTCTGGATGCCCTCCTAGTGTACGACACACCAAGTTTGCGGGAGGCATATCGGCGCCTTGCCGGGGCGATACGTAGATTTCACGCCTTCTACCTCGGTGGCCAGTTCGACTTCGATGAACAGATGGTACGGAAATCTACAGATACTAAACGAGATGTATCACGGGAGGGGAAATCATTGCAGTCGCTTGGGCCTCTCTCCGTGTATGAGCAACGTTACGCCGCTATCCGCGACGCAGAATACCTTTCCGTCTCACAGCGGAGCTCCCCGCCGGGGTCCCCCAAAGACACGGCTGGTCGTCCACATCCCGCGCTGTCCACGGCGCCTCGCCCGCTCTGTTCGGCTGGGACACAGCCATCTGATCGGGCGACGCCTTCCACAGCCTCGACGCCCAACCCTCCAAATCCTCGCTGCTCTCTTCCAGTCGGCGCAGCGGCGACCTCAGTGACCCCGCTGAGAGCGGAGTATGAGACCTCAGTGGTGAAGAAGGGCTTGGAGCTGCGGACTCGCTCCCAGCACACCTCTCCCGCTGCGAATGCTGCGCAGACAGCCATTTCATTGAGGGGTGGGCCCACGCTGCAGCGATGCACACGACACGGCGAGGCCGCCGCTACGCCTGATGACAAAGTCATGCAAGGTGGTGGCGATGGGCAGGCACAGCGGGGACGCCTGCCACAGAAGCTACCGGTGGTTGCTGTGCGTGGCGCGCCTCGACAGGATTGCACAGTACCAGGTGAACACTCGCCCCAGTCCGGCGGTAAGAGTTCGACCGTGGATTGCCCGTCTAGACGCAGTGGCGACCAGCTCCAGGGACTTCGTCTTCACATGGAGCGTCAACTTATCACGTATGTTTCACAGATCAATACGGAGATCATTAACTTTTTCCTTGCCACCTGTGTGGCTGCCATTCCGCACCTGCAGCATGACTGCGTGGTTGCAGAGCTGACGCGGGTCAAGAATGCTCAGTTGGAGATTGTTTCTAGCTTCACCAAGGCGGTGCGCGGACGACGAGATGCTGCCATCGCGGTATCCCAGCTCTACACTCAACTGGATGAGTGGATCAGTAACATGTCGCATCTTGTTTCTATGGTGCGGTCGCGGCCGTATATTGAGAAGTTCATTACGCAGCTGCGCGCTGTTCTCTGCGAGGATGTGGTTCGTGCACTGGCCGTCTTTCGCGGTGGCGAGAAGGGGTCGCAAGAGGTGGAGGGGCAGATGCGGCAAGACGTGGGCATACCCTGCTCCTCTCCGGGTGCAGACGTATCTTCCTCCAATGGGACAAGTGGTCAGTTAACCGGCTCCAGTCAACCAGGCTCTGGGGATAGTGTGCGGACGGGACGTGTCGGGGGGCGTGCGGTCACACCTCCTAACACGAGCGGTCGCCCTCCCGTCCTCGCCTCAAAGTCGCTGGCTGTGGAGGTGGGCCACCGCTCGGCCCGTATGGTACGCTACTTCACCCGTCTCATCTGCAGCCAGAATGTAGGCAAGGGAAATCCCGTGAGTGGCAGCTGTACACTCCCCCACTCGCAACGCAACGGCATGTTCGGGGAGATGTTGGCGTCTCCGTCACCGTCCCGATCGCTGCGCTCCGTCCACGCTGGCAGCCCGACGGCGAAGTCGCCACATTGGGCTGCACGCTCGAAGAGAGACGGCGGCGGCGGCGGCGGCGACAGCGGGGGCGGCGGCGGTGGTCGGTTGTTGGGCTTAAGCATATCATTGTCCAACATGTCCGCGATGTGGAGTCGCGAGGAGGAGCGCTGTCGTGTGGAAGGCGCCACCCACGGCCACGGAGCTGGAACTCTCATCGATAATGCGACATCTGAGGAGCCCTTTTTTGCGGACTTGTCGTCGTCGCCGATGGCTGCCGTGTTCACAGAGGCCTTGACGATGTTAGAGGCTTCTCACTCTGCGGCGAGTCTACCCCCTTTGCACACCTCACCGGTACAAGCCACGCCGGATACCGACCCAAGGCCAATGACGCTGGACGTAGACGCCCCTGCCCTGATCAAGCCGAATCCGGCCAGTTGTATCAGAGCCACCGGCGCTCGCACACCAGCTGTGTGCTCGCCTAGCGGTACGGCGCTCACGTCGCATGTGTCAGCAGAGAGCACCTCCAGAGTGGGTGCCGCGGTGGATTCGTACGTCAAGGTCGAGAGCAGCGCGTGGCACAAGAAGCTAGCGCAGTGGCGCGCCGTCATGTCTGAGACGGAACGGCCGTCTGGTGATGCTTCTGGGGCTCCGTTGCTGTGGATATTGCTGGACGTCTGGGATGAAACACTCCTTCGCATGCCCTATGGACTACTGCTTGAGGTCGACATGCCTCGCTACGCCGAATCTCTTAACGGTCTAAGTGCTGACTTGTTGGATACACAAAAGAGCTGGGTCAGTCTGTGCAGAGACTCGCTGACAACGATTGAACGGCAACTAAAGGCACTTCGAGGCGATATCGCCAAGATGTGTCACGAGCATGGTGAAGTCCGTGTCGGGTACGTGCAGGAGCTGAGTGCCATCTTCGATGCGGCGTCCAGACTCGTTGCCTCTTCTGCGATGACGCCTGAGGTGAGAGCCTCTTCTATTTATAAATTCCCGGTGAGTAGTACAGAAACGTAAACCAGCGCGGATGAAGGGACTTGGCTGAGCTCGTGTGGAGGACCAGCTCCTTCTCCTCCCCCACACATCTATCCACCCCTCACCCCCTTCCGGCATCCTCCACCTACATTTCGCTAATGTGTTTCTTTCTCCCCCCCTCCTCTGCCCCACATAAAAATCACCTGTTGGGGACATGATGTGTATTATGCGCGCACCGCTTTTTTTTTTTTGTTGTGTGTGTGTGTGTGTGTGTCAGCGTATCTCTCTTTTTTTTTTTTCGTTGATGGCGGCAGGCGCACCTGAGGGGTTTGGGAGAAGGGGTCCTTCGTCTGGTCCCCACCCACTCCCCGTCCTCACAGCCATGCGACGTGTGGCTATGAGGACAACGATGCTAACTAGCATGTGAATCGCGAAAGATGGTTTGTGGGCATTGTGTGGGTCGATGCTCTGCTGATATGGTCGAGTGGGCATAGTCTGAGCCTTGGTGCTGCTCGTGTTACCGGCAGTCTTGCTCACTAGGTATTTTAGGGTGTTGGCTTGCAGGGTGTGTCAGTTTTGTTCTCGTGGTAAAAAAAAAAAAAGAGAAGACGGAGAAACAACAAAAAAAATAGATCCGCTGGCGTTGCGATGTTCGTGTCGTGCCGATTGTGTGCTCAACCTGATCTCCTCGAGTGATTCAGGGGCAAAAGTGGGAGCAACACAACAGCTGAGGTGTTGTGTGCTCATCGAAAAAAAAAAAAACCTCTATGGACGAAGAAAGCGGGGAGAGAGGGAGGGGGGAGGGGGCGAGAGGAGGAGTGGTCCCTGCGCCCTCTATCCCTGCGCTTCGTTCCATTCCATTGCGTTATCACTTTATGCCCTTCAAGAGGAGAGGTAACTTGTGTGAGCAAATGGTGAGGCGCAGAAGATGAGTAGTTACCCCCACGAGAATATTTCTGTTTGTATCTCTCTCGCTCTCTCTCTCTGTGTGTAAGTGTGTGTGTGTGTAAGTGTGTGTGGCTGCATTTTTTTTCCTCATCACTTCATAAATACGTCACCCGTCTTCTGTGATTTCTTTTTTATTTCCTAGCTTTCCCCTCTCTTTGCGGGGTTGGGGGAAAATCTATTAGTATACGTTTCCCTCTCATTCCTTTGCTTGCTTTGTAGTATCCCCCCCTCCCCTCCCAACCCTCGCTGAGCCTGGGGGTATCTCCGACCTCGGAAGGCAGGGACAGCTTATGCTCCACCCCTTTCACGAGCATACAATGACCTCCGATCTCACGGCGCTGCGTGCCAACTGCAATGGATTGTTTGACGCTGCCATGCCGCCGATCGTGCGTGGCTCAATTTCCTTTCCCTTCTCCACCAACTCCTTCTCGGCGCTTCGACTCAACCGGCTGTCGTTGACTGTTGGCGCACCGTTAGCTGCTGTGGGGCCGACTCACGGTGTGGAGGCGGCGCTACTGCGACGGGAGCAGGAGTTGCGCAATGAGTACTACCGACTGTGTGCCGAAGACCAGTGGCAGCTGCGCCAGCAGCGAGAGGCAAAGCGCCACCAGGACGAGGAGGCGGAGCGGCAGCGCATGATGGAGCTGGCTCGCAAGATTGAGGAAGAGCGCGCGCGGCGCGTGACAGAGCAGCAAGAGCGACTTATTCAGAAGGAGCGAGAGCTCGAGGAGTGGAGGATGGAGCGGTTGAAGGCGGCCGATGCGGAACGCCGTCAGCAACGACAGGAGGACGAACACCGTCTCGAGTTGCAGCATGAACGTGAGCTGGCCCGTATCAAAGAGGAGGCGGCTTCACGGGCAGCCTCGGCGCAGAAGGGTGAAGATGTGAAGGCGGCAATGGAGCAGTCTCTGGATAAGCTGCGGTGTTCCATGCAGGAGCAGCTACGCGAGGAGGTTCGTGCACTCGAGGCGGCAAACAACTCCCAACTCGCACGCCGCGAAGTGGAGTGGGTGCAGCGTGTGGAAGCGATGGAGGTAAGTCGCAGCACGGAGATTGCTGACCTTACACATCACCTGCAGCTTGACCAGGCACGCGCAATCCGCAGCGAAGAGCAGCTACGCGAGGCCCGGGACCAGCTCACAAGACTCCTGCAAGAGGTTAGTCAGTTGCATACTATGCTGCAGTCTGGTGGCCCCTGCTCGGAGCGGCATCGCGAAGTTGAACAACATTTGGCGGCGACACATCGCGGCGCGATAGAACGTCTTCAACAAATGTACGACGACGACATGAAGTCTCAGCAGCGCCGCTACGCAGAGGACCGCGACCGGGTCAAGTATGAGCACGAACGCAGCGTTGGGGAGCTCAAGGACGCCCACGCCGCGGCGGTGCGGGTCAAGGATAACGAGATTGATCAACTTAGAAATCGTGTTCGACAACTAGAGCGAGATCTGCAAGATGAGATCACGAAGCTTGCACTGTTGCGTGCGGGCGGGGAGCAAATGACGACGATGTCCGTTGAGAATGCTCGCATGAAAGATGAGCTGCGGCTGCTACAGGCTTCCAAGGCAGAGTTGGAGGAGACGAGAAGGCGTCTGGAGCGAAGTCTGAGTGAGGCCGATGCACGGGCGGACAGTCAGAGCAAGCAACTGCAGGCTCTGCAAAACGACACCCTGTCGGCTCAGCGGCAGCTGGTGGCCGAGCGCGACGAGCTGCGTCGTGAGAATGTCGACCTTAAGAGTCAGCTAACGATGACGCGTGAGAGCCATGAGGAGCAATTGATGCGCCTTCAGAAGCGTCTTACAAGTGCAGAGGATGCCACGGCGCAGATGAATGTGCAGGATGTAGAGAAGAGGGCACACGACGCGGTCGACAAAGCCGAAGAGGCTCGTCGTAGCGCTGAGAGCAGCTTGGCGCAGGCGAACCGTAAGCTCAAAGCCATTGAGGAGGAGAAGCAGTCGTTGAAGCGGGGCGCCGAGGCAGCGCAGCGGGAGGTTGCCCAGGCACGGGATCGCATCCAGGAGCTGCAGGCGAAGCTGGAGGAGCGCGCGGCAAGGGTGCGCGCACTGGAGATGGATCTGCAGGAGAAAGTTGCTCTGACCTATGAGGTGAGGGAGGCTAAGGAACGGGCTGAGAGGCTGCAGGGTGAGTATGATGCAGAGCGTGAGTCGCGCCGTCGGCAGTACGAGGCTGCTCTCGAGGCAAAGGATCGAGAAGTGCAGCAGTGCCGCACTGATGTGTTGGAGATCACCAAGAGGTTGCACGCTTTACGGGAAGAATGTACGCACACCAAGTTCGATAAGGAGGGTCACCAGCAACGACTTTCTCGTCAACTTGCAGAAAAGGAGGAGGAGGTGGCGCAGCTGCGCGGGCAATTGAGTGACAGCCGCCAGTCGCTTGAGCAGTGGAAAGCCACGTATGAGGAGCTGCAGCAGCGCAGCGGCACTAGCACCGACGGCTATCAGAAGGCTTTTCGCGAACGGGAGGCGGAGCTACAGGATTGTCACCGTCGTTTAACTAAGCTGCAAGACGAAAACGCGGAATTGACGCGGCGTCTGCGTGGCGTTGAAGAAACTGCCCGCATCTCTGCGGCGCAGGGTGGGGATGTGCAGCGAGTGCTACGTGATCAGGAGATGGTAATCGAAGGACTTCGGCGCGAGGTGCGGGAGCTACGGGCACAGCCAGCACCGCTTTCGGCACCAACAGTGCCTGTCTCGTCGCCTGTGAGCCTAGGGGGGCCTCCCTCTCTCCCTGCAGCTGCTGCGCTAAGCATTCCCCAGCTCTCCGATGCTTCCGCCATCGGTGTGCCTCCTGCCATTGCCGCAACTTCAACCACCTTGTATGCAGCCCCCTCCGCGAGTGCCCCACCCCCGAGCGAACCCAAGGCGCCACCTGCACTAGCCACACTGCCCTCCTCATCTTTTTCCAAAATACCACCGCCTCCCCCACCGCCTGCAGGCGCTGCGCTATCCTCGCCCTCCGTGACGGGAGCGCATCTCGCACTACCCACCACGAGCCATCCAGCAGTACCGCTGCCACAACCAGTTCCCGCCGTAGCGCATGCGTTTCAACCCGATCTCCCCGCGCCATTGCCCGCAGCGGCGGCTCCCGCGGTACCCATGCCATCAAGGCACCCTGTAGACCACAGCACGGGGTCGGCCGAAAGAGTGTCTGAGACAACGCCGCTGAGCATCCCTGTGCCCGCATCGCTCTCACAGTCCGCCTTCCAGGTCGCCAAACGGAGCATTGATGACCCCTCACTGACCATGGTCGTGCCCACCCCTGCAAGCGCACTTTCGCTCACCACTCCAGCGACCCCATATGCTACCCCCCCAACTCCGGGTGTCGTTGCCCCGACTAACCCGCATGGAGGCCAGAGTCCAATGCCCACCGTATCGGTTCCGTCGATGCCAGTCCCGAAGCTTTCCGTGGGCTCTCACGCCGCAAACACGGGCACCGCTAGTTCCTTCTTCATACCCTCACCAGTAGCACTTCCTCCCCCCCCACCAGTCCCCTCCGTGGCTGGGGTAGGCTACAGTAGCAGCGCTGGTGGTGCCCCAGTAGTGCCAGTCCCTGCACCGGTGTCCCCTTCGTACAGTACGGCATCCGTGCCCGGAGTTGGGATGCCGATTGTGCCAACGCTCACTTCCCCTAGGACTTCCACATCTCCTTCGACTGCTCTGTACAGTATTCCCCCACCGCCGCAGCCGCCGATCGCGGTGCCATCTGTGATGGGCACGCCCCCCTTAGCAGTGCAAGACAGCAGGCACAAAGAGGAACGACACGGTCACCGTAGAAGTCACCACCACCACCATCGAAGCTAAACAACTCTGAGCACTGGAGGGGAGGGCTTCCACCGCCAAGATGCGGCGTGGTCTTTTCCATGCCCCCCCCCCCTTCTACTGTACACAAAGTCAAGTAGGCTCATTCGTGCGTCGATATTTTTTGTTTTTCACTTTGGGGCTCTCGTGCTGCTTCTCCGTGGGTGGTGCGAGATACTGCTGGGGAGGACTTGTGACTGAGCGAGCCCTGGGGCTCGCGCCGCTGTCATTGATGAGACACTGCTCTGGGTGTTCTCATCTGTTCCGTCTCGGATAGTGTCTACTGTTCAGTTTTCTCGCCACTCGTCTCTCTTACAATTTTGCAGATGTGCAATATTATATATATATTATATATATATATTTATATACATATATATAATATTGCATCATATAGATTTTTATTGTACAATTACTCTAGTGTTCTCGCGATGTGTACATGTAACTGAATTCATATAGCTCTAGATACGTATCTGCAGCCGTGCATGTACACCTTGCTTCTTCTTTTGTGGCGCTGCTCACTTCTGTGTGTCGGTTTTTTTTTTTTTTTGACGTAGAGGTGGTCTGCATGTTTCACATTCGCCGTGCTCTTACCTCCCCTCTCTTTTCCTCCTCCTCACCTATTTTTCTTCGCGTGCTATGCGTGTTGGGGGAGTTACTTGGAGAAGAAACGGGAGGGGGGGGGGCTCCACGAGTGGATGAAGTCAGAGGGAGCGAGTAATGAAAGCAGGAAGGAAGGAAGGAAGCAGGGACGGAGCATGTCGGTGAAGACTTCTCCACCTTCCCACATACACAGACACCCACCCACCCACACGTACATATATACATATAGACGCCAGTTGAGCCAAGCTGTTACACCCCCTCCCTCCCGCTCAGTTTTTTTTTATTCACCGAGATTTTGCCTCATGATCGAAAGATATAACACATGAGGGTTACGGAGGTAATGTGCCAGAGAGATTCCCTCTCCCTCTCCATATAGTTATCGATGGGATGATCTACGCAGGCGTTGAAGCATTCTTGTAACATGTGAGAGCGCTCCCATCGAGCAACGTGTGTGTGTATCTGTGTCCTCTGACGTCAGTGTGTTCGTCGTTTGTCAATCTCGCTCCTCTCTCTTTCTTTCTACCCTACACCTCCCCTCGCTGTTACTTTTGTCTTTGCATTGTTCCCCTTTTCTTATTTTTTTTTTTTTTTGAGTCCCCATTTCAGTTGTGGCAGTTGCACACCAGTATACGTGATGGCGTGAGGCGTGGGTGAGTAGGGTGTTTTTGTGGACGCTTGTCTTCGTGCTCCCCCGTTGGCGCAGCCTTTCAGCGAGTCTCTCTCGGATCGCCGTGGATTTCCCCCTGTTTGCCTCCTTTTCACTTTCCCTCAGCGGTACTTGTGGTGCAACAGAGTCACCTGAGAACAACAAAAAAGCTGTATATATAGAGAGAGAAAGAGAGGTGAGCGAGTGGCAACGTGTGTGGTGCCACAGTGGTCATGACAGGCCCCCCCTCGTTCTGCTATCTCTTTTTTTTCCTCCCTTGATGACTCACGAGCATTCGTTTCTTCCTCTGATCGTACTCCTACAGCGATACACCGACATGTGCTGCGTTGTCATCAGTGTGCTGTTAGTAGGGTGTTGTTCCGCTATTGACCAGTGGACACGCGTTCCATTTATGCTCCCTCCACCCCCTCCCCTGCACACGCCCTTCTGCTCCCCCTTTATGGTATATAAATATGTTTCCGGTACGGCGTTGTGTGTGTGCATCAACGTATACACGTTAAATAATATATATATATATATATATATATATATGCCACACCCAACTAATATCTCCAAAGAGGAGGACAAGAGAGGGAGGGAGTGACACACCGATATTTTCCTTCAGGAAAGTGTGTTTTTTCGCCTGTCTCTCTGTATGTGGGTGTCTCCGTTTGTCTGTGGTCTGAACTAATACACCATCGCGCGTTTTTTTTTTCTTTGCAGAGTAGTGCCTCCTCTATATACTCACGTGTACAGCTCACTCATTCATATTCCGTGCACACACTCCCGTGCACCACGCGATTTCCGGTTGAGAGGGAGGAGGCGAGGGAGGGGAGGGTCCACTCTCGTGGTTTCCAGTGCGGCATCGGGGATTTCTTTAGCTTTGTTTCGCTGATTTCTGCGTCTCTCCTTAGTGTCAAAAAAAATAAAGAAATGAAGTCATCACCACCGCCCGTATTCGGCTGCGAGCCGCAGCGGAAGTTCAACTTCTCCTTGAGCTGCAAACGCTCTCTCAAGCCGATGCTCACGCACCAGTTCGAGGTGACTTGGCCGTGGCCAGTGCTGCAGCGCGATGAGCGCTTGCGCTCCGACAACACCCCCGACACCCCCCAAGATGTGCTGGACTCATTGAGCAATCCTGGCGACATTTTTATTGAAGGAAAAGACGGGAATGGGGCTAACAAAGAAAATATGCCCGACTCATCGGCTCCTGGCGGTGAGGACACTACGCCGGCCTACAGCAGTGCACCACCGCTTTGGTGTGAACGCCGCCGCTACGGGCGTCCAACGTTTATTCTAGACCTCTCTGGTGATCCGTTTTTGGGTAGGCACGAGACACGCCGCGTTAGCTTGCTTCTTTCTCCAGGCTATCGCAATCTCTTGCCTCTTGTCGAGCTCGGTGCACCAGAGCAATTGCCGGACAACGCTGGGGTGGCGTTCTGGCGCACCGCCTTCAAACCACTTACCCGAGGAGCCCAGGGACTCTCCACGTCGTCATCGCCGCGGACCGCCCACCCGCCACCCTACTGCGCTGAGCTTGTCGTTGGCGAACTTCCAAAAATCGAGGAGGCGATGCGGCAGCGTCGAGAGATGGCACGAGGATCCTCTCGACGCAGCATGCAGATGTGCCGAAAGCCTTCTTTTTTGTCGCGTATCTTACTTGAGCCCTGCGTACCCCCCGTCGCTGGAGAAGCAGCAGGGGGTGGTGGCGGCGACAGTTTAGCAACTCACAACGACACCTCAGCACCGCAATCTGCGGCGCCAAAAGATGTAGCGTACACCGCAGCTATGGGGTCAGCGATGGAGTGTGGTGGAAGAGAGGAGGCCACTATGTCGACCTCACCGACGCCGTTATCGCGATCACTAGGGGGGGGCTCCTCTTTGGCGCCAAAGAGGGTGTTCACGTATTTCTTCTATACAGTCCCCTTCCGCGTTCGCTGGCTTTCGCAGATCCCAGGTTGCATTGTTGTTTCTCTGCCATGCGAAGAGCGCTTGCTCACCCTCTACGCATCTCATGTGAAGGACCAGCACCGCGACGCATCACAACTGTCAACCTCATCAGCGTCTGCGCGTGAGGGCATCACGTCCCTGGCTATCACTCCCATAACCTCTGTGCACAGCTATGCACTTCCACGTGGTGTAGTTCCATTAGATATCGCAGAGGTATTCGACCGCCCTTTCCTCGCCATCGGCACGGCCGAGCACGGAGTACTTCTTTGCCAGCTCGATAAGTCGACAGGGGCGGTGGAAGGGATCGTGCGCTGGATTTCATTAAGGGGTTACGGGAGCGCTTTTTTCCCAGTCACACGCCTTGCAGCGGTGTTCCCTGAGCTCGGCTCAGATAACGCACCGAGTTGTGTCACTGTCTCCTCTTCCTCACCACCTTGGGCGAAGCGCACGGCTGCCCTCGAGAGCCTCCGTGACGGCGTGCTTGTGTGCTCCTCGCTCTACGAGCCCACTGTTGCCGTGATAAAGCTTGGCGTGGCTGCAGAGGGTGCACTGGAGGAATTCTCCGCTCTCCGAGGAGTCGACACAATTCTTGATGTTAGTGCGTCAGTGCAGCCCGATGTGGGGCCACTGGTCTGCACTGTTTCGCGCAAGCTGCTACGAATGCGTGTCGTTGACACCTCAGAGGAGGAGTCGGCGTGGCGTATTTCAATTCTGAAGAATAAAACGTACGCTGGCCTTTCGGATCGCGTGCATCCGTGTCTGGCACACCACCGGCTGGTGCGGCTGGAGGCCCCTATTCTCCATGTTGCCTCCAGTCCCGTCGTTTTGCAGTGCTTTACCGAGAAGTATGTGAGTCGACATAGCTACACAAAACACTGGCAGGTTGTGGTGGACAGCTTCAACCAAGTAGTGCTCCTCGACCGGAAGGTCAGCCAGTACGTTCCACACTCCACCTTCCAGCTCTCTCGTCGTGACATGGCAGTTGCCAAGGAGGAGAGCGGAGCGCCTACACGCTCACATCTACCAACCACTCCCACCGCGGACAGGCCCGAGGAAAGCCAGGAAAGGTCTCCGTGTGCGAGCGCACGGAAAGATGGCACCAACCCCAGCGACATGGGTTCAGCGGATGTCGAGTGTGACACCGCAGGGTTACAGTCGAAGTCAACGGCAGGTGCGGCTGGTGGACATAAACGCCCCCGACCTGCAACACAGACGACTAAGAAAAGTACATCAGCCCCGACAGCCACAGGTCGCCGGTCGAAGGCAGCTCCGCCCTCTGCCGCAGCTGTGAAGAAGACGGAAGGGCCCGGGGATGAGGCCGTCGACGCCAGCGATGATGATGATAACACACCGCTCGCAAAAGCAAATTCGTGCTACTCATTGATGTCTACTATCCCTATTGAAGACATTTGTAGCGGTCTCGTGGTCATCTCTGCGCGTAATGAAATGATTCAGGTGGCTGCCGCACACGATCGGGAGTGCATCTCCATTGTCACTTGGCGCATCGGTGGTGCTTCCCTGCCAACCCCATCACCTCCCACCACCACCACCACGACCACGACCACCACCATCACGGCTGCCTTCGCTGCCGCAAGCAAAGACAGGTGTGTGCCCATACAAACAGAGTGAGAAGTAAGGGACCTCTCTCACCCGCTCTCTGGCAGTGATGCCTTCGCGCTCGCCACGATGCTTACCATACAGATTTCCGCCTCCACACACACACACACACACACACACACAAATGCACATCGAGAGCAACGAAACACGTCATACACGTCTCGTGTCTCCCACTTTTTTTTCTACGAAAGCCCAGACGACGAGGTTACAAGTGAAGAAAAAAGGATCTGTGTGTGTGTGTGTGACAGAGGCGGGCGAGGGAAACAAGACCAAAAGAAGGCGGTGGCGGCGTTGATTGAGTGTGTGGTATAGCGTTGTGGTGTTGGGAAGAGGAGCGGCGTCATGAAAACGGACTATTGTGAAGTGTTTGTTGCACGTTGGGCCGACTTTGTTACTCACCTGCTCCCCTTTTCTGTTCGCTGAGAACTGTAGTCTTTTGCCGTTGCACTAGTCTTTTTCTCCACCAAAACATCGGGTAGTTTTTTGTTGCTCGATAATATCGTTTTTCTTTCACGAGGGGTGTGCTCGAAAAGTGGGTACATACACACAAAATATATAGATCTCAAGGCCCTTGTTGCTCTCCTTCCTGACGGGTCGAGAGGATTAGTAAGCTATGGGCTTCTTGTCGTCTCTCCAACTGATACACGGGGGGGGGAGGGGGGGCTATTGTTCTTCTCCCATTTATGTCGTTTGGTTGTCTTCTCAAAGCGACGATCCTTTCTTCATTTTCTCTTTCCGCACGAATCACGTCCGAGACGGTACTTCCCTTTCTTTTCCGTCCCAGCGCGTGCGTCAGGTAGAAGTGTCTGTCTGTGCATCATCGCAGTGTCGCTGATCCGTTTTCCCGAAGAATACCATGTGCCCCCACCTAGTCCTTGTCTTCCGCTCGCAGTGTGTCAACTGCGCTGCCATGTCGTCCTCTCGTGTACATCTCAATCCGATATCCTACACTTCCTCCAGCCCCGGATCGGCTGTGCAACAATCGCAGCTCATAGCCGCACTCATTTTTCTCTTCGTATCTCATAAACCCCCCCCCACCCCACACACACACTATAACTTCTCGTTAAAGTGGCGCCATGGAGGAGTTTTATGGCATGGAGGTGTGTGTTGGTAAGACGTCAAGACTCAACATTGCCGCAGACCGCCTGCTGCACGTAACGCAGGTCGCTCTGCCGCCGAATGCATCCCACGCTGTCACACTCCTTGTAAAGACGGAGGGAAAATCTTTCGTCCTTGTGACACTAGACCCACGGCAAGGGCTTTTTCACATGAACGTGGACATGCTTTTCAGTGGCAGGCAAGAAATGTTGTTCACCTGCGAAGGCGCAGCGGGGTCTGTTCACCTGGTTGGGTACACACAGCTCGCTGAGGAGGAGGAAGAGGAGGAGGATGAGGAGGATCTCATGGGGAATGGTGAAGATGTCTAGAGCATACTTTTCATTTGCCTCCTTCGTCTTCTGTAGGGTGAAGGGGGGAGGAGGGAGAGAAGGATGGGTGTGGATAACGCTCCTGCGGAGAGTCCCATGTGTGTGGCGCACACACGTGGGGATCATGTTGTTGTTTGCGCAACATTTCCTAATCACCCCATTTCTCCTCTCTCCCTCCTTTCATCCATTACAGGGACTTCTCAGTGCCGTCCCCAAAGCTTTCCTCAGCAGTGCGCGTTACCGCTGCTGCTGCTGCTGCTGCTGTGTTGTTGTTGTTATCTTACGTTTGCTTTCGGTATGCCTGACTATGGGCACTTCAGCTAATTGTGAAAAAAAAAGGAAGCGTTTAGCCCCGTTGGGCGAGGGAGAACATCTCTGAATGCGTGACAGCTGCTGATCTTTGGGCAAGTGTGGAGAAGCGGCATAGGGGGATGGTTTCAACTACCTTCCGTGTCATCCCACGCATCCCACAAACCATACAGCTTGTTTTACTGCTTCATGTGTGACCAACGAGTGAGAACATGTGCACCATCATCCCGCTTCGCGCGTGCGAGCACACAAACACGCTACATACCAATAATACACATATAAAAGTCGACTTACCCTCTTCTAACGTGGGCTTTGCTCGTCCAAAAAAGCAACTGCTCGACAAAAATCGAGGTCCCTGCAGGGAGAAGATGATGGCAGGCGAGGGATGGACAAAAAGAGAGAGGGAGTCGACTAACAGCTGAGTACGATATAATCTGTACGCCATCTCTTCAAGTGCTGAAAAGGGATTTGGTGTGGAGCTAAACACGTACTCGGGTAACTACAAAATTTGCATACGTCCAACATCATCGAACGACCTACGACAGCTCCACTAATTTTGTGATACACAGGTAATGCATTCTACGGTGTCTGTCTGTGTATGTACCATGCGTCTGGTTGGAGGTTTTTTTTTTCTCATCTGGCGTTTTCTAGCCTGCCAGCCTTCTCGATATCGCTCTACCACGCGGCGAGTGTGCATGCTGGCTGTTCTCGTGATGCGTGCATGTTGTTCTCCACGTTCTTTCACTCGTATCCACTCCGACTTCTCGCGACCCTCTCTCTCACCCTCTGCGATGCCTCGTCTCCTTTTTTTTTCTATTCTTTGTTTTGTCGCCCGCCACGCGGCAATCGCCCCAACACACCACATTACAAACGATGTGTATTTTGAGGCCTACGGAGCATTTTTCTCTCGGTTCTAATCCCCAACTACCCACAAACGCTTATATATATATATAAATATATATATATAACATCCGACTGCGTATGTGCAGTGACTCGATTTTTCTCGGTACTCCGTAAACGATCCTCTCGTGTAAACTAAATCCACAAAAAGAACTATCGATACTCCAGGCTGAGTTATATTTCGAGCATATTTTTAATCGACCGCCCCCACTTCATCCGCTCTCCTTCCTTCCTTCATCGATTTGTGCTGGTCGTCTCTCAACCTGCTACACACCGTAAGCTTGGCGCATCATATTTCACATTAAAAAGAAGACCTTACGTTTTCTCCCCTCTTTTCGTATAATTTTTTTTTTCCGTCTAATTGATCATCATCTCGCAAGCGCAGACGCACATAAGTACATCCCATCTGTTTCCATCCTCCTTTTTTATTATTACTCAAACCCACATACCCAGCTTTGATCTTCACGATGGAGGGCTTTTACGGAGTTGAAGTGGCTGCCAACAAGCAGGTGAAGCCGAAGATTCTGGAGGAGTGCGCGCTGCGCGTGACACAGCTCGCCGTGCCTGCCAACGCTACTGGTGCTGTTTCCCTCGTCGTGTCCTTCGAGGGGAAGCAGTTCACGATAGCTACGCTGGACCCCAAGAAGGGCGTCTACCAGATGAACACCGACCTCGTTTTCACCGAGGCGCAGGACGTGTCCTTCTCGGCGCAGGGTGCCGGCGCAATCCACGTCACTGGCTACGTACAGCCAGTTGGCAACGACGATATGATGATGGATGCCATGGCGGGCGAGTCGGGCGAGGAGGACGAGGACGAAGACGAGGACCTCGAGGAGGTGTCAGAGGAGGGGAGCGACGATGCCTCCGATGTGCCTGCTGCCGCCACTGCTAACGCAGAGGACAGCGACGATGACGAAGAGGATGATGAGGACGACGATGAGGATGAAGATATGCCCCCGGCCGACCTGGATGACAGCGACATGGGCGAGGAGGACGAGGAGGTCGACGAGGAGGTCGACGAGGAGGACGACGAGGAGCTCGAGGACGACGAAGTTGAGGGCCAGGGCGAGGACGACGAGGATGACGAGGACGAGGACGACGATGACGATGACGATGACGACGAGGATGAGGACGATGACGACGACGACGACGACGACGACGACGACGACGACGACGTA